>CAJHQQ010000405.1:0-203502 GCA_905132885.1 Moricandia moricandioides
TGATGTAAATTTTCAGGATATTGAGAGCAGTCGGTTGATTGGGAAAGGGGTGAAAAAATGAGACCTTTACATACCAAAAAAACTTACTTCTCTGTCTTATCATAGATGCTCATTTACTATTGTTTCTACCTCATGTTAGAGCTTTAAATTTGATTGTTCCAGGTGTTGTGTTTGAAAATAATGAATGTGAACCATGTATCTTAGGTAAACATTGTAAGATTGTGTTTCATAAATCAACAACTATCTATGATCACTGTTTTGATTTAATTCACTCAGATGTATGGACTGCACCTTGTCTGTCTAGGAGAACCATAAATACTTTCTTACATTCATAGATGAGAAATCTAAATACACCTTGATAACCGTGATTCCATCTAAATATTGGGTGCTTGATGCATTTAAAAACTTTCAAAACTATGTGACTAATCATTTCAATGCCAAGCTTAAAATATTTAGGTCAGATAATGGGGGAGAGTATACGAGTCAAGCAACACCTATCTCAACATGGAATCTTACAAGTTGTCCTTACACTCCTCAACAAAATGGTGTGGCAGAAAGAAAGAATAGGCATCTTATGGAGGTTCCCAGGTCTATGATGTTCCAAGCAAATGTACCAAAGAAGTTCTGGAGTGATGTTGTTACTACTTCTTGGTATCTCATCAACATAACTCCAACCAAGATCCTTGAAGATCAGTCACCATTTGAGGTTTTGAACAAGCATAGACCAACCTTGGATCACCTACGAGTCTTTTGTTGTCTCTGTTTTGTTCTAAAACAAGGAGAGTTGAGGAACAAGTTCGAAGAAAAGAGAACTAACGGAATGTTCATTGGATACTCACCAACTCAAAAGGGATATAAGTTCTTTGATCCTACAACCAGAAAAGTCCTAGTATCAAGGGATGTGAAGGTTTTGGAAGAAAGAGGATTCTATGAGGAAAAGAATCAAGCAGAGTTGAAGGACTTAACTACTGACAAGGGAGCTAGTTTAAGGATTATCCTAGAAAGTTTTGGATTAATATGGCCCAGGATCCAAAGACTGGAGGAGAACAAAATCAAGGTTCCCCCAGTAAAAATGAAGGTAGTCAAGCACCCCACCTCGACCATGAGGGGGGAAATGGACCAGAAGTTAACAACAACCAGGATGAGGAAAGTTCAGGCTCTTATGATGAAAGTGGGGATCAAGGAAATGAACAAGAGGAAGAAGTGGAAAATGAGGGTGAACAGGAAGAAGGAGAGGTTGAGGAGGAGCAACCTGAAGTTCAAGATCAGGCTCAGCCCCTAAGAAGGAGTACGAGGATAAGGAATCCCCCATCTAACTAGGTGAATACAAGGGTGTATTATACTGCTCAAGCAGTAAAGCACCCCAATCAAGTTGCGTGCTCGTTTACTCACTACCCTGAAGACCATTATGCCTTTATGATTAACTTGGATGAAATTCAGTTACTAAGATCCTATGAAGAAGCTATGCAAGACAAAGAATGGAGGGAATCAGTTGGTGCTGAGGATGAGGCAATGATCAAGAATGATACTTGGTATGAGAGCGAACTACCAAAGGGAAAGAAGGCTGTGTCCAGTAGGTGGATATTCACTATCAAATACCTTGAAAATGAGAAGATTGATAGGAAGAAAACAAGACTGGTGGCAAGAAGATTCACTCAAACCTATGCAGAAGACTATATAGACACTTTTGCACCAGTTTCCAAGCTTCACACAATCCGGATAGTGTTTTCTCTTGCTGTGAACTTGGAATGGGGTCTTTGGCAAATGGATGTAAATAATGCCTTCCTACAAGGAGAACTTGAAGATGAAGTATACATGTACCCTCCTCCTGGTCTCGAGCACTTGGTTAAAGAAGGGAATGTCTTATGGCTGAAGAAAGCTATTTATGGACTTAAGCAGTCACCAAGAGCATGGTATACAAAGCTGATCACAACTCTAAATGGGAAAGGGTTCAAGAAATCAGAACTCGACCACACTCTCTTTACTTTATCCTTTACGTCAGGTATTGTAGTCCTACTTGTGATGTTGATATATTATCATCAAAGGAAGTGAAAAGGTTGGAATTCAATCCACCAAGGACTTTCTCAAATATGTATTTCAAACAAATACTTGGGAGAGATGAACTATTTTCTTGGTATTGAGATATGTAGGTACAAGGAAGGTTTATTTCTGTCCCAAAGAAAATATACACTTGATCTTTTGAAAGATGCAGGTAGATTTGGTGGAAAGACAGTCAAAACACCTCTGGAAAATAGGAATAAGGTTCCACGTGATGGGGAGACTGAGGATAGCCAACCATTTGAAGATGCCAAAATTTACAAGAAGCTTGTTGCTAAGCTAATTTACTTAACCATTACTAGACCTCATATTTGTTTTGTTGTGAATCAGGTGAGTCGACTACTGGCTATTGCACTTTCATTGGTGGGAACTTGGGGACTTGGAAGAGCAAGAAGCAGAAGGTGGTGTCTTGTTCCAGTGTTGAAGCTGAATATAGAGCAATGTTGAAGCTGACAAATGAGCTAGTTTGGATCAAGGGCATACTGAAGCACTTGGAGATAGAGCAGTCCACACCAATGACTATGCATTGTGACAATCAAGCCGCAATACACATTGCCTAAAACTCAGTATTCCATGAAAGGACCAAGCATATTGAAGTTAATTGCCACAAAGTGAGGCAGATGATATCTCAAGGAGTGATCCTTCCATGCTTTACTCGGAGTGAAGATCAGTTAGCAGATGTATTCACTAAGGCGCCTAGGCAGAAGACCATTGAGTCCATCCATCACCGGCTAAGACTCATTGATCTTACCAGACGCAGGTAGTCTCCTTTGTTATGAAGTGTTTACTTTTTTCCTTATCAAGGTTTTATCTCTAAGTAGGGTTTTCTTTGGTAAGGTTTTTAGTGAGGGAGATCTCATGACATCCAAGCTTGGCCGATTCCCTTGGTCAAGCTTGTGGGGGAGTGTTGAACCATATCAGAAATGGGATACAAAAAAATTTATGAAGGTTGAAGAAGGTTGGAGAAATGAGAAGGAGTTGAAATGGAGATCTCCGTACAAGAAGGCCGTACAAGAGACCGTACAACTTGAAGGTCGACCAAGGAAAAAGGATCGACCAAAAGTTAACAAGGGTAAATCAAGAGAAGTTACCCGTGTCCTGATCAACTCTTCCTCAGCTTTCCACTAGTCCAAGTTCATTGAACCTTAGGGATAATATTAGTCCGCCCATAGATAGGCTGGCCAAGAGAATCTGGTCAAGATGCCAAAGGAATCACGCGTGAAAAACTTCTCGTCCATGCATTTCAAATTAGACGCTCCTCCAGTCTTGACTTCAAATGCTTAGGTTTGAAACCTTATCTCTTATCCGTTAAGTATAGCCATAACATTCTCTATATATTTGTAACCTCGGATCATTCATGTTAAGCAAGATCTCTATATATTGATTTGGACTTATATATATGTGAAGAATCACCCTGAAATTGAATCAACATCATAGGATTTATGATGAAGAAGTTATCTCACTTTCAACCAAAGTGATTCCAGTTTTTCCTGTTTGGAGAATTGACAGTTTCTTCTTGATTCAAATAAAAAAAGAATGAATCACGATGTAAGAATCTAGATTTGGACTTATAAATATGTGTATAATCACCCTGAATTTGAATCAATATCATAGGAGTTATGATGAAGAAGTTATACCACTTTCAACTGACGTGATTCCAGTTTACCATGTTTGGAGATTTGACAGTTTCTTCTTGATTCTAATCAAACCAGAATGAATCATGATGTAATAAGCTTGATTTGAACTCATAAATAAGTGGAAAATCACCTTGAAATTGAATCAATATCATAGGAGTTATGATGAAGAATTTATCCTACTTTCAACCAATGTGATTCCAGTTTACTTTGTTTAGAGATTTGGCAGTTTCTTCTTGATTCTAATCAAACAAGAATGAATCATGATATAAGAAGCTAGATTTGGACTTATAAATAAGTGTAACATAACCCTGAAATTAAATCAATATCATAGAAGTGATGATGAAGAAGTTATCTCACTTTCAACCAAAGTGATTCCAGTTTACCCTGTTTGGAGATATGGCAGTTTGTTCCTGAATCTAATCAAACCAGAATGAATAACGATGTATGAAGCTAGATTTTTACTTATATATATGTGGAGAATCACCATGAAATTTAAAGAATATCATAGGAGTTATGATGAAGAAGTTATATATCACTTTCAACCGACGTGATTCCAGTTTACTCTGTTTGGAGATTTGGCAGTTTCTTCTTAATTGTCATCAAACCAGAATGAATCATGATGTAATAATCTTGAGTTGGACTCATAAATAAGTGGAAAAACACCCTGAAGTTGAATCAATATCATAGGAGATATTATGAAGAAGTTATCTCACTTTCAACAGAAGTGATTCTATTTTCCATGTTTGGAGATTTGGTAGTTTCTTCTAGATTCTAATCAAACAAGAATGAATCAGGATGTAATAATCTAGATTTGAAATTATAATTATGTGTAGAATCACCATGAATTTGAATTTGAAGTTATACCACTTTCAACCGACGTGATTCTAGTTTACCCTGTTTGGAGATTTGACAGTTTCTTCTTGATTCTAATCAAACCAGAATGAATCACGATATAAGAAGCTTGATTTGTACTCATTAATAAGTGGAAAATAACCTTGAAAGTTAATCAATATCATAAGAGTTATGATGAAAAAGTGTTCCCACTTTCAACCAAAGTGATTCCAGTTTACCATGTTTGGAGATTTGACAATTTCTTGATTCTAATCAAACCAGAATGAATCATGATGTAAGAAACATGATTTGGACTCATTAATAAGTTTAAAATCACCTTGAAATTGAATAAATATCATAGGATTTATGATGAAGAAGTTATCCCACTTTCAACCAAAGTGATTCCAATTTACCTTGTTTAGAGATTTAGCAGTTTCTTCTTGATTCCAATCAAACCACAATGAATCAAGATTTAAGAATCTATAATTTTACTTATAAATATGTGTAGAATCACCATGAATTTTAATGAATATCATAGGAGTTATGATGAAGAAGTTAGACCACTTTCAACAAACGTGATCCTAGTTTACCATGTTTGGGGATTTGGCAGGTTCTTCGTTATTATAATCAAACAAGAAGGAATCACGATGTAATAAGCTTTATTTGGACTCAAAAATAAGTGGAAAAACACCCTAAAATTTAATCAATATCATAAGAGATATAATGAAGAAGTTATCTCAGTTTCAACAGAAGTGATTCTAGTTTTTCCTGTTTGGAGATTAGGCAGTTTTTTCTTGATTCTTAATCAAACTAGAATGAATCACAATGTAAGAAGCTTTATTTGGACTTATATTTGTGAAGAATCACCCTGAATTTGAATCAATATCATAGGAGTTATGATGAAGAATTTATCCCATTTTCAACCACAGTAATTCCAGTTTACCCTATTTGGAGATTTAGCAGTTTCTTCTTGATTCTAATCTAACCAGAATGAATCATGATGTAAGAATTTTGATTTCGACTCATAAATAAGTGTAAAATCACCCTGAAATTGAATCGATACCATATGAGTGATGATGAAGAAGTTATCCCACTTTCAACCAAAGTGATTCTAGTTTACCCTGTTTGAAGATTTGGTAATTTCTTCTTGATTCTAATCAAACCAGAATGAATCACGATGTAAGAAGCTAGACTTAGATTTATAAATATGTGGAGAATCACCCTGAATTTGAATTACTATCATAGGAGTTATGATGAAGAAGTTATACCATTTTCAACCGATGTGATTCCAGTTTACCATGTTTGTAGATTTAGCAGTTTCTTATTGATTCTAATCAAACCAGAATGAATCACAATGTAAAAAGCTTTATTTGGACTCATTAATAAGTGGAAAATCACCCTGAAATTGAATCAATATCATAGGAGTTATGATGAAGAAGTTATCTCACTTTCAACCGAAATGATTCCAGTTTTCCCTGTTTGAAGAGTTGGCAGTTTCTTCTTGATTCTAATAAACCAGAATGAATCACGATGTAAGAAGCTAGATTTGGACTTATAAATATGTGAAGAATTGTTGAACCATGTAAGAAATTGGGATACAAACAATTGATGAAAGTTGAAGAAGGTTGGAGAAATGAGAAGGAGTTGAAATCCAGATGTCCATACAAGTCCGTACAAGAAGGTCGTACAAGGCCTTACAAGAGGCCGTACAACTTGAGGGTCGACCAAGGTAAAAGAATCGACCAAAACTTAACCCGGGTAAATAAAGAGAAGTTATCCGTGTCCTTATCAACTCTTCCTCAGCTTTCCACTCGTCCAATTTCATTGAACCTTAGGGTTAAGGTTAGTCCGCGCATAAAAAGGCAGGCCAAGAGCATCTAGTCAAGATGCCAAATGAATCACGCGTGCAAAGCTTCTCGTCCAAGCATTTTGAATTAGACGCTCCTCCGGTCTTGACTTCACATGCTTAGGGTTAAACCTTATCTCTTATCCGTTAAGTGTAGCCATAACCTTCTCTATATTATTGTAACCCGGGATCATTAATGTTAAGAAAGCATTTTTCGAGTCTCTTTCTTTTTTCTCAAGTGTTCTTGAGCTCTAAATTGGTTCTTGTGAAAATCATCTCCTAATCTCTAAAACTCTCTCTCAATCTCTTCTAAACTCTCTAGTCTATCCATTATGTCCATCTATACTCAGATTCTAGTCATTTTTTCATGGTATCAGAGCCTAGTTCTCTTGAATCTGGGTTTTGATTTGAAAACTCAAGAACAATCGAAGATTCAAGATGGAAATCACCAAGACTACTATCATTCCAGTTACATTAAAAGGGGTAAACTACCTCCTTTTGTCCCGTGTAGTGAAGACTTCCGTGGGAAGTAAGGGCTTGTGAAACCACATCCTTGAAGATGAAGCTCCATAGCTCATAACTCATGAAGGCGACAAGGAGATCGTCGTGTGTGATGAAGAGAAATGGATGCAAGAAGACATGCTTGTGATCTCTATTCTTCAAAGTTCACTGGATCCATCGATCGTGGAGGCCTACAACTACTGTGAGAAGGATAAAGACCAATGGGATACACTTCAAAGGTGTACGGAAACATCTAAAACCTTACCAAAGTGTTTCAGATCAAGAGAGATATCAACAACCTAGCTCAAGAGGATATGAAGTTCACCAATCACTTGGGGAAGTTTAGAGCTTTATGGTCTGAGCCTGAGATGCTAAGGCCAAGCACTACTGATCCGGATGAGCTGAATGAGAGACGTGAGAAAGATAAGGTCTTTGGCCTACTGCTTACACTCAACTCTAGCTACAATGATCTTATTAAGCACATTCTAAGATCAAAGAAGCTCCTATCCCTTGAAGAAGTGTGCTCGCAAATCTAGAAGGAACAAGAGTCCTTGGGAATGTTTAGAGGAAAGGGGGAGCTTACTTTAGCTAATAAAGCCGAGGTGCCTCAAGCAAACAAGGTTAGTAGGAATGAAGAAAGGAGGTTCAACGGAAATTGTGATCACTGCAAGAGACATGTTCATAAGAAGAGCCAGTGTTGGATTCTCCATCCACATCTCAAGCCGGCTAAGTTAATGAAGGAAAGGGAAGCAAGGGCCAATGTGACATATGGAGCAAGTGATAAACATGGAGCTGGAACCTCAAGCCGTCCCAATGAAGCTGAAGGTCGTGAAGGTGGTGATAGCAAGGCGTTGGTGATTTATACTGCTCAACAAACCAATCAACAAACCATGCCAACTGAGCATGAGTTCATCCGGAGATCAGAAATGGATTCTCTCATCAAAATGCTAAAGGATAATGGTAACACATTTGGTAATATTAGTGGGTACTAATTTGGTACATCTAAGGTTGCTAGATCCCTTGATCAAACTGATAGAACTTATACTCATAGTGTCATGTATAGAATGATTGGTCAATCTCACACTGCTCATATCATTTCTTAACCATTGATAGTTGATTCTGGTGCATCTCATCATACGATTAGTGACACTAGTCTTATTAGAGATATAGAACCAGCCACTGGACATGTTATGATTGCTAATTGATATAGGATACCAATTAAGGGTATATAAAAGCTGAAACTGTTTGACAAGGATTCTAAAGCCTTTTTTATGCCTGAGTTTACATCAAATTTGCTTTCAGTCAAGAAGTGCATTGCTGATTTACATTGTAATGTTATCTTCAGTCATAATGATGTAAAGTTTCAGGATATTGAGAGCAGTTGGTTGATTGGGAAAGGGGTGACAAAAGGAGACCTTTACTTACTAGAAGAACTTACTTCCTTGCCTTATCATAGATGCTCATTTATTACTATTTCTACTTCTGCGTTGAATAAGAATGCTTTGTGGCATTCTAGACTAGGACATCCTCATGTTAGAGCTTTAAATTTGATGGTTCCAGGTGTTGTGTTTTAAAATAATGAATGTGAACATGTATCTTAGGTAAACATTGTAAGACTGTGTTTCATAAATCAACAACTATATATGATCACTGCTTTGATTTAATTCACTCAGATGTGTGGACAGCACCTTGTTTGTCTAGGGAGAACCATAAATTCTTTGTTACATTCATAGATGAGAAATCTAAATACACCTGGATAATTGTGATTTCATCTAAAGATAGGGTGCTTGATGCAGTTAAAAACTATAAAAACTATGTGACTAATCATTTCAATGCCAAGCTTAAAATATTTAGGTCAGATAGTGGGTTAGAGTATAAGAGTCAAGCATTCAAGCAACACCTATCTCAACATGGAATCTTACATCAAACAAGTTGTCCTTACACTCCTCAACAAAATGGTGTGGCAGAAAGAAAGAATAGACATCTTATAGAGGTTGCCACGTCTATGATGTTCCAAGAAAATGTACCAAAGAAGTTCTAGAGTGATGTTGTTACTACTGCTTGCTATCTCATCAACAGAACTCCAACCAAGCTCCTTGAAGATCAATCACCATTTGAGATTTTTAACAAGCATAGACCAACCTTGGATCACCTACGAGACTTTGGTTGTCTCTATTTTGTTCTAAAACCAGAAGAGTTGAGGAGCAAGTTGGAAGCAAAGAGCACTAAAGGAATGTTCATTGGATACTCACTAAATCAAAAGGGATATAAGTGCTATGACCCTACAACCAGAAGGGTCCTAGTATCAAGGGATGTGAAGTTTGTGGAAGAAAGAGGATTCTATGAGGAGAAGAATCAAGCAGAGTTTAAAGACTTAACTACTGAAAAGAGAGCTATTTTAAGGGTTATCCTAGAAAGTCTTGGGATTAATATGACCCAGGATCCAAAGACTGGAGGAGAACATCATCAAGGTTCCCCCAGAAAAAATGAAGGTAGTCAAGCACCCCACCTCGACCATGAGGGGGGGGGGAATGGACCAGAAGTTAACAACAACCAGGATGAGGAAAGTTCAGGCTCTCATGATCAAGGTGGGGATCAAGAAAATGTACAAGAGGAAGAAGTGGAAAATGAGGGTGAACAGGAAGAAGGAGAGGTTGAGGAGGAGCAACCTGAAGTTCAGATCAGGTTTAGCTCCTAAGAAGGAGTACAAGGATAAGGAATCCCCCATCTAACTGGGTGATTACAAGGGTGTATTACAATGCTCAAGCCGTAAAGCAACCCAATCAAGTTG
This sequence comes from Moricandia moricandioides, assembly GCA_905132885.1. Taxonomy (NCBI): domain Eukaryota; kingdom Viridiplantae; phylum Streptophyta; class Magnoliopsida; order Brassicales; family Brassicaceae; genus Moricandia; species Moricandia moricandioides. Next base: position 9,665 of record CAJHQQ010000405.1, read on the forward strand.
TGTGCTCGTTTACTCACTACCATAAAGACCATTATGCCTTTATGATTAGCTTGGATGAAAGTCAGTTACTAAGATCCTATGAAGAAGCTATGCAAGACAAAGAATGGAGGGAATCAGTTGGTGCTGAGGCTTAGGAAATGATCAAGAATGATACCTAGTATGAGAGTGAACTACCAAAGGGAAAGAAGGATGTGTCCAGTAGGTGGATATTCACTATCAAATACCTGGCAAATGGGAAGATTGATAGGAAGAAAACAACACTGGTGGCAAGAGGATTCACTCAAACCTATGGAGAAGACAATATAGACACTTTTGCACCAGTTGCCAAGCTTCACACAATCCGGATATTGTTGTCTCTTCTTGTGAACTTGGAATGGGGTCTTTTGCAAATGGATGTAAAGAATGCCTTCCTACAAGGAGAACTTGAATGTGAAGTATACATGTACCCTCCTCTTGGTCTCGAGCACTTCGTTAAAGAAAGGAATGTCTTATGGCTGAAGAAAGTTATTTATGGACTTATGCAGTCACCAAGAGCCTGGTATACAAAGCTGAGCACAACTCTAAATGGGAAAGGGTTCAAGAAATCAGGACTCGACCACACTCTCTTCACTTTATCCACTGCCTCAGGTATTTTAGTCCTACTTGTGTAAGTTGATGATATCATCATCACAGGAAGTGACAAGTTTGGAATTAAATCCACCAAGGACTTTCTCAAATATGTATTTGAAATCAAAGACTTGGGAGAAATGAAATACTTTCTTGGTATTATGATATGTAGGTCCAAGGAAGGTTTATTTCTGTCCAAAAAAAAAATATACACTTAATCTTTTGAAAGATGCAGGTAGACTTCGTGGAAAGACAGCCAAAACACCTCTGGAAGATGGGTATAAGGTTCCAAGTGAGTGAGAGATTGAGGATAGCCAACCATTTGAAGATGCCAAATTTTACAGGAATCTTGTTGGTGAGCTAATTTACTTAACCATTACTAGACCTGATATATGTTTTGTTGTGAATCAGGTGAGTCAACATATGCAAGTTCCAAAGGAACATCATTGGAGCATGGTGAACTGGATCTTGATGTATCTGAATGTATCTCCTGAACAAGGAGTATGGATGGGGTGCAATAGAGTACTGAAGGGGTAGGATACTGTGATGCTGATTGGGCAGGAGATAGAACAGATAGGAAGTCGACTACTGGCTATTGCACTTTCATTGGTGGGAACTTGGTGACTTCGAAGGGCAAGAAGCAGAAGGTGGTGTCTTGTTCCAGTGCTGAAGCTGAATATAGAACAATACTGAAGCTGACAAATGATCTAGTTTGGATCAAGGTCATACTAAAGCATTTGGAGATAGAGCAGTCCACACCAATGACTATGCATTTTGACAATCAAGCCGCAATACACATTGCCTCCAACTCAGTGTTCCATAAAAGGACCAGGCATATTGAAGTTGATTGCCACAAAGTGAGGAAGATGATATCTCAAGGAGTGATCCTTCCATGCTTTACTCGAAGTGAAGATAGTTAGCAGATGTGTTCACTAAGGCTCTTAGGCAGAAGACAATTGAGTCCATCCCTCACCGGCTAGGACTCATTGTTCTTACCAGATGCAGCTAGTCTCCGTTGTCATGAGGTCTTTACTTTTTTCCTTATCAAGGTTTTATCCCTAAGGAGGGTGTTCTTTGGTAAGGTTTTTAGTGAAGGAGATCTCATGACATCCAAGCTTGGCTGGTTGCCTTGGTCAAGCTTGAGGGGGAGTTTTGAAACAAATAAGAAATAAGGATACAAACAATTGATGAAGGTTGAAAAAGGTTGGAGAAATGAGAAGGTGTTGAAATGGAGATTTCCGTACAAGAAGGCCGTACAAGAAGGCCGTACAAGAGGCCGTACAACTTGAGGGTCGACCAAGGCAAAAGGATCGACCAAAAGTTAACCCGGGTAAATAAAGAGAAGTTACTTGTGTCCTGATCAACTCTTCCTCTGCTTTCCACTCGTCCAAGTTCATTGAACCTTAGGGATAATATTAGTCCGCGCATAGACAGGCTGGCCAAGAGCATCTGGTCAAGATGCCAAAGGAATCACGCGTGCAAAGCTTCTCGTCCATGCATTTCAAATTAGACGCTCCTCCGGTCTTGACTTCACATTCTTAGGATTAAACCTTATCTCTTATCCGTTAAGCATAGCCATAACCTTCTCTATATATTTGTAACCTCGGATTATTAATGTTAAGCAAGCATTTTTTGAGTCTCTTTCTTTTCTCTCAAGTGTTCTTGAGCTCTAAATGGGTTCTTGAGCAAATCGTCTCCTAATCACTAAAACTCTCTCTCAATCTCGTCTAAACTCTACTCTATCCATTATTTTCGTCTATAATCAGATTCTACTCATTCTTTCAAGAATTACCCTGAATTTGAATCAATATCATATGAGTTATGATGAAGAAGTTATACCACTTTCAACCGATATGATTCTAGTTTACCATGTTTAGAGATTTGACAGTTTCTTCTTGATTCTAATCAAACCATAATGAATCACAATGTAAGTAGCTTGATTTGGACTCATAAATAAGTTGAAAATCACCCTGAAAATGAATCAATATCATAGGATTTATGATGAAGAAGTTATCTCACTTTCAACCGAAGTTATTACAGTTTTCCATGTTTTGAGAGTTAGCAGTTTCTTCTTAATTCTAATCAAACCAGAATGAACCACGATGTAAGAAAATTGATTTGGACTTATATATATGTGAAGAATCAACCTGAATTTGAATCAATATCATAGGAGTTATGATGAAGAAGTTATTCCACTTTCAACCGCACTGATTCCTGTTTGGAGATTTGGCAGTTTCTTCTTATATCTATTCAAACCAGAATGAATCACACTGTAAAAAGCTTTATTTGGACTCATAAATATGTGGAAAACCTCCCTGAAGTTGAATTGATATCATATGAGTGATGATGAAGAAGTTATCCCACTTCCAACCAACGTGATTCCAGTTTATCATGTTTGGTGATTTGGAAGTTTCTTCTTGATACTAATCATACAATAATGATTAACGATGTAAGAAGCTAGATTTGGACTTATAAATATGTGGAGAATCACCCTGAATTTGAATCAATATCATATGAGTTATGATGAAGAAGTTATACCACTTTCAACCGACGTGATTCCAGTTTCAATATTTTGAGATTTGGCAGTTTCTTATGATTCTAGTCAAACCAAAATGAATCACGATGTAATAAGATTGATTTGTACTCATAAATAAGTGGAAATCACCCTGAAATTGAATCAATATCATAGGAGTTATGATTAAGAAGTTATCTCACTTTCAAATGAAGTGATTCCAGTTTTTCTTGTTTGGGGAGTTGGCAGTTTCTTCTGGATTCTAATCAAAAAAGAATGAATCAAGATTTAAGAAGATAGATTTATACTTATAAATATGTCTATAATGACCTTGAATTTGAATCAATATCATAGGAGTTATGATGAAAAAGTTATCCCACTTTCAACCGAAGTGATTTCAGCTAACCCTGTTTGGAAATTTGGCAGTTTATTCTTGATTCAAAGCAAAACGGATTGAATCACGATGTAAGAAGCTAGAAATAGACTTATAAATAAGTGGAGAATTACCCTAAATTTGAATGAATATCATATGAGTTATTATGAAGAAATTATACAACTTTCAACGAACGTGATTCCAGTTTACTCTGTTTGGAGATTTGGCGGTTTCTTCATGATTCTAATCAAACCAGAATGAATCACGATGTAAGAAGTTAGATTTGAATCAATATCATAGGAGTGATGATGAAGAAGTTATCCCACTTTCAACCATTATGATTCCAGTTTACTATGTTTGAAGATTTGGCAGTTTGTTCTTGATTCTAATCAAACCGGAATGAATCACGATGTAAGAAGTTAGATTTGTACATATAAATATGTGGAGAATCACCATGAATTTTAATGAATATCATAGATTTGGCAGTTTGTTCTTGATTCTAATCAAACAAGAATGAATCACGATGTACGAAGCTTGATTTGGACTCATAAATAAGTGGAAAAATCACCCTGAAATTGAATAAATATCATAAGAGTTTTGATGAATAAGTTATCTTACTCTCAACATAAGTAATTCTAGTTTTTCCTGTTTAGAGATTTCTGTGTTTCTTCTTGATTATAATCAAACCAGAATGAATCATGATGTAAGAAGCTAAATTTATAGCACTTTCAACCGACGTGATTCTAGTTTACCCTTTCTTGGTCCTAATCAAACCTAATGAATCACGGTGTCAAAAGCCTGATTTAGACACATATATAAGTGGAAAATCACCCTGAAATTGAATCAGTATCATAGGAGTGATGATGAAGAAGTTATCCCACTTTCAATCAAAGTGATTCAAGTTTACCCTGTTTGGAGATTTGGAAGTTTCTTCTCAATTCTAATCAAACCCGAAAGAATAACGACGTAAGAAGCTAAATTTGGACTTATAAATATGTGGAGAATCACCCTAAATTTGAATCAATATCATAGGAGTTATGATAAAGAAGTTATACCACTTTCAACTGACGTGATTCTAGTTTATCCTGTTTGGAGATTTGGCAACTTCTTCTTGAGTCTAATCAAACTTGAGTGAATCACGATGTAAGAAGCTTGATCTTGACTCATAATTAAGTGGAAAACAACCTTGAAATTAAATCAATATCATAGGAGTTGTGATGAAAAAGTGTTGGATTTGGTTGTTGCTTCTTGATTCTAATCAAACCAGAATGAATCATGATGTAATAAAATTGATTTGGACTCATAAATAAATGGAAAAGCGCACTGAAATTGAATCAATATCATAAGAGTTTTGATGTAGAAGTTATCTCAGTTTCAACATAAGTGATTCCAGTTTTCCCTGTTTGGAAATTTGGCATTTTTTCTTGATTCTAATCAAAATAGAATGAATCATGATTTAATAAGCTTAATTTGGACTTATAAAGAGGCTTGCTTGGTGTTTGAGAGAATGCTTAACATGATTCTAGTGAAGCTTGTAGGGAGTTAGTAGTATGTCTAACCTACTTGCTGTCATGAAATGAAATCGCCTAAGGTTGTTGCATGGAGACTGATGTTGTGTGATGATAGTAATGCTTAATCCCAGCTCTAAATGAATGTGTGTTTGATTGATTAAATTTTCTGTCTAAAATGATTGCATTCATGAGTTAGAGACTGATTAAGGTTAGTGCATATTATCATCATGGTTGCTGCCTTAAATTAATGCATCTAGATTCATGTCATATGCAGATTAAGGAGTGTTTAAAATTGCACAAGAAGCTTGTCTTGAATCTGAAATTATCTTGTGTTTCAGGTTCACAAGGAGTGTTTCCAGTCCATCATCTATCCGAGTACAAGAGGAAGGAAGTGCCCATTGTTAAGGCAATGGAGAGTGGTCACTGGTGTATGTGTGTGGACACACAAGGCGAGGTCATCACCTAAGTTTTGAGGAGACTGGTGACCTTAAGGCACTGGTACTGAAAGGAAGGGTTGATCAGTGGTTGTATGTGCAGGCCTTGGGATGTTGCACTCCTGATCTTAAAGCACAAAACGGCTCACTTCAAGCTTGGACCTAGACTCAATGCAAGCTTGAGGAGGGGAGTTAAGTGAGCTACCTGGTTATCCTAAGTACACTGACATGTGTTCCTTCTTACCATTGCAAGCAAACTGAAGAAGGAGCTAACCGGGTCTAGGCAGTGGCATGCCTAGTCAAGAGATTGTTCAGAGCATTCTTGGCTGTGTATGAAGAAGGCAACTCTATCAATGCGGCTTCTAGAGTGAGGTGGTTGAAGAGGTAGTTGAGGGATCAACCAGCAGTCCATCAAGTTGGCGAGTGATGAAGGAAGGTTGCAATGGTTTGTTCAGTCCGGATCATGAAGGATCACACTGTCCAAGCTTGTTCATTTACGAGGTCTCAAGCTTCACGGGGAGTGTTGAAGAGCTTCATTAATTCAAGAGAGATTCAGCAGTGAGGGGTTCAAGTGGCTAGTTCAAGAAAGCCATTCCTCACCATTTAGACAAGGGAGTAAACCTGAACTGATCGTTATATACATTCATGAGAGGTTTATGTCTTGAGGACTGATATATTTGTGGAATGATGTATCGGGTACTGGTAACTCTATCAAGGACGATCTAGTGTGTCCGAGCACTTGAACATATAAGGAGGATAGGTGAAAGGGGAGAGACCAAGAATGAATCTACATTTAGACTGAATGAATCACGATTTAAGAATCTACATTTAGACTTATAAATATGTGGATAATCACCCTGAATTTTAATCGATGTCATATGAGTTATGATGAAGAAGTTATACCACTTTCAACCGACGTGATTCCAATTTACCCTATTTTGAGATTTGGTAGTTTCTTCTTGATTCTAATCAAACCAGAATGAATCACGATGTAAGAAGAATGATTTGGAATCATAAATAAGTGGAAAATCACCTTGACACTGAATCAATATTATAGGAGTTATGATGAAGAAGTTATCCCACTTTCATCGAAAGTCATTCCAGTTTACCATGTTTGTAGCTTTGCCAGTTTATTATTGTTTCTAATCCAACCAGAATAAATAACGATGTAAGAAGATAGATTTGTTCTTATAATATATGGAGAATCACCATGAATTTGAATCAATATCATAGGAGTTATAATGAAGAAGTTATACAACTTTCAACCTACGTGATTCTAGTTTACCCTGTTTGGCGATTTGGCTGTTTCTTCTTGATTCTAATCAAACCAAAATGAATAATGATGTAAGAAGCTTTATCTGGACTCATAAATAAGTGGAAAATCACCTTGAAATTGAATCGACATTATAGAAGTGATGATGAAGAAGTTATCCCACTTTCGACAAAAATGATTCCAATTTACCCTGTTTGGAGATTTGGAAGTTTCTTCTTGATTCTAATCAAACTAGAATGAATCACGATGTAGGAATATTGATTTGGACTCATTAATAAGTGGAACATCACCTTGAAATTGAATCAATATCATAGAAGTTATGATGAAAAAGTTTTCCCACATTAAACCAAAGTGATTCCAGTTTACCATGTTTGGAGATGTGGAAGTTTCTTCTTGATTCTAATAAAACCAGAATGAATCACGATGTAAGAAGATTGATCTGGACTTATAAATATGTTGAGAATCGTCCTGAATTTGAGTTAATATCATAGGAGTTATGATGGAGAAGTTATCCCACTTTCGACCAAAGTGATTCCAGTTAACCTGTTTGGAGATTTGGAAGTTTCTTCTTGATTCTAATCAAACCAGAATGAATCACGATGTAAGAATATTTATTTGGAATCATAAATAAGTGGAAAATCACCTTGAAATTGAATCAATATCATAGAAGTTATGATGAAAAAGTTTTCCCACATTCAACGAAAGTGATTCCAGTTTACCATGTTTAAAGATTTGGCAATTTCTTCTTGATTCTAATCAAACCACAATGAATCAGGATGTAAGAAGCTAGATTTGGATTTCTAAATATGTTGATAATAACCCTGAATTTAAATCAATATCATAGAATTTATGATGAAGAAGTTATACCACTTTTAACCGATGTGATTCCAGTTTACCCTGTTTGGAGATTTGGAAGTTTCTTCTTGATTCTAATCAAACCAGAATGAATCACGATGTAAGAATATTTATTTAGAATCATTAATAAGTGGAAAATCACCTTGAAATGAAATCAATATCATAAAATTTATGATGAAAAAGTTTTCCCACATTCAACCAAAGTGATTCCAGTTTACCATGTTTGAAGATTTGGTAATTTCTTCTTGATTCTAATCAAACCAGAATGAATCAGGATGTATGAAGCTAGATTTGGATTTCTAAATATGTTGATAATCACCCTAAATTTGAATCAATATCATAGGATTTATGATGAAGAAGTTATACCACTTTCAACCGATGTGATTCTAGTTTACCCTCTTTGGAGATTTGACAATTTCTTCTTGATTCAAATCAAACTAGAATGATTCACGCTGTAAGAACCTTGATGTGGATTCATAAATATGTGGAAAATCACCCTGAAATTAAATCGATATCATAGGATTGATGATGAAGAAGTTATTCCACTTTCGACCAAAATGATTCCAATTTATCTTGTTTGGAGATTTGGCAGTTTCTTCATGATTCTAATCAAACTAGAAAGAATCACGATGTAAGAAGTTTGATTTGGACTCATAAATTAATGGAAAATCACCTTGAAATTGAATCAATAGTATTGGAGTTATGATGAGAAAGTATTTTCACTTTCAACCAAAGTGATTTTTATTTACCCTGTTTAGAGATTGGAAGTTTCTTCTTGATATTAATCAAAACAAAATGAATCACGATGTAATAATCTAGATTTGGACTTATACATATGTGGATAATCACCCAGAATTTGGATCAATATCATATGAGTTATGATGAAGAAGTTATACCACTTTCTACCGACGTGATTCTAATTTACCCTGTTTTGAGATTTTATAGTTTCTTCTTGATTCTAATCAAACCAGAATGAATCACGATGTAAGAAGCTTGAATTGGACACATAAATACGTGGAAAATCACCTTGACACTAAATCAATATCAGAGGAGTTATGATGAAGATGTTATCCCACTTTCAACGGAAGTGATTCCAGTTTACCATGTTTGTAGCTTTGCTAGTTTATTCTTGATTCTAAACAAACCAAAATGAATCACGATGTATGAAGCTTGAGTTTTACTTATAAATATGTGGAGAATCACCATGAATTTGAATCAATATCATAGTAGTTATGGTGAACAAGTTATCCCACTTTTAACCGAAGTGATTCTAGTTTACCCTATTTTTAGTTTTGGCAGGTTCTTCTTGATTCTAATCAAACCAGAATGAAGCATGATGTAATAAGGTTGATTTGGACTTATAAATAAGTGATGATGAAGAAGTTATCCCACTTTTAACCTATGTGATTCCAGTTTACCCTATTTGGAGATTTGACTGTTTCTTTTTGATTCTAATCAACGCAGAATGAATCACGTTGTAAGGAGATTCATTTGAACTCATAAATAAGTGGAAAATCACCCTGAAATTGAAGCGATATCATATGATTGATGATGAAGAATTTATCCCACTTTCGACCAAAATGATTCCAGTTTTCCCTGTTTGGAAATTTTAAAATTTCTTCTTCTATCTAACCAGACCAGAATGAATCACGATGTAAGAAGCTAGATTTGTACTTATAAATATGTGGAGAATCACCATGAATTTGAATCAATATCATAGGAGTTATGATGAAGAAATTATACCACTTTCACCGACGTGATTCAAGTTTACCAGAATGAATCACGATGTAAGAAGTTTGATTTGGACTCATAAATAAGTGGAAAATAAACTTGAAAATGAATCTATATCATAGGAGTTATAATGAAATTTTTTTCCCACATTCAACCAAAGTGATTCCAGTTTATTCTGTTTAGAGATTTGACAGTTTCTTTTTTATTCTAATCAAACCAGAATGAATCAGGATGTAAAAAGATTGATTTGGACTTATAAATATGTTGATAATCACCCTGAATTTGAATTACTATCATAGGAGTTATGATGAAGAAGTTATACCACTTTCAACCGATGTGATTCCAATTTACCCTAATTTGAGATTTGGCAGTTTCTTCTTGATTCTAATCAAACGAGAATGAATCACGATGTAAGAATCTTGGTTTAGACTCATAAGAGTTATGATGAAAAAGTGTTCCACTTTCAACCAAAGTTATTCCAGTTTACCATGTTTGGAGATTTTGGCATTTTCTTCTTGATTCAAATCAAACCAGAAGGAATCACGCTGTAAGAAGCTTGATTTTGACTTATAAATATGTTGAGAATCACCATGAATTTGAATCTATATCATAGGAGTTATGATGAAGAAGTTATACTACTTTCAACCGACGTGATTCCAATTTACCCTATTTGGAGATTTGGCAGTTTCTTCTTGATTCAAATCAAACCAGAATGACTCACAATATGAGAAACTTGATTTGGACTCATAAATAAGTGAAAAATAACTTTGAAATTGAATTAATATCATAGGTGTTATGATGAAGAAGTTATCTCTCTTTCAACAGAGGTGATTCCAATTTACATGTTTTTAGCTTCGGCAGTTTATTCTTGATTATAATCAAACCAGAATGAATCACGAAGTAAGAAGATATATTTTTAGTTATAAATATTTGGAGAATCACCATGAATTTGAATCAATATCTTTGGAGTTATGAGGAAGAAGTTATACTACTTTCAACCAACGTGATTCAAGTTTACCCTGTTTAGAGATTTGGCTGTTTCATCTTGAATTTAATCAAACCAGAATGAATCATGATGTAAGAAGCTTAATTTGAACTGATACATAAGTGGAATATAACCTTGAAATTGAATCTATATCATAGGAGCTATTATCAAAAAGTATTCCCACTTTCAACCAAAGTGATTATAGTTTATCATGTTTGGAGATTTGACAGTTTCTTCTTGATTCTAATCAAACCAGAATGAATCACGATGTAAAAAGCTAGATTTGGACTTATAAATATGTGTATAATCACCCTCAATTTGAATCAATATCATATGAGTTATGATGAAGAAGTTATACCATTTTCAATCGATGTGATTCCAGTTTACCCTATTTGGAGATTTGACAGTTTCTTTCTAATTCTAATCAAACCAGAATGAATCACGATGTAAGAAGCTATATTTGGACTTATAAATATGTGGATAATAACCCTGAAGTTGAACCAATATCATAGGAGTTATGATGAAGAAGTTATCTCACTTTTCACCGAAGTGATTCTAGTTTACCCCGTTTGGAGATTTGGAAGTTTCTTTTTGATTCTAATCAAACCAGAATGAATCACGATTTAAGAAATTATATTTGGAATTATAAATATGTAGATAATCACCCTGAATTTGAATCAATAGCATATGAGTTATGATGAAGAAGTTATACCACTTTCAAACGACCTGATTCTAATTTACCCTGTTTGGAGATCTGACAGTTTCTTCTTAATTCTAATCAAACAAGAATGAATCACGATGTAATAATTTTGATTTGGACTCATAAATAAGTGGAAAATCACCTTCAGAGTGAATCATTATCATAGGAGTAATGATAAGAAGTTATCCCACTTTCAACCGAAGTGATTCCACTTTACCCTGTTTGTAGCTTTGCATATTTACTCTTGATTATAATCAAAACAGAATGAATCACGATGTAAGAAGCTATATTTTTACTTATAAATATGTGGAGAATCCCCATGAATTGAATCAATATAATAGGATTTATGATGAAGATGTTATACCACTTTCAACCGACATGATTCCAATTTTCCCTGTTTGGAGATTTGGCAGTTTCTTCTTGATTCTAATCAAAACAAAATGAATCACGATGTAAGAAGAATGATTTGGAATAATAAATAATTGGAAAATCACCTTGAAATTGAATCAATATCATAGGAGTTATGATGAAGAAGTTATCCCACTTTCAACTGAAGTGATTCTCATTTACCATGTTTGTATCATTGGCAGTTTCTTTTTGATTCTAATCAAACCAGAATGAATCACGATTTAAGAAGCTTGATTTGGAATCTTAAATAAATGCAAAATCACATTGAAATTGAATAAAAATCATATGAGTTATGATGAAGAAGTTATCCCACTTTGAACCGAAGTGGTTCTAGTTTACCATGTTTGGAGATATGACAGTGTTTTCTTGATACTAATCAAAAAAGAATGAATCACGATGTAAGAAGATAGATTTTTACTTATAAATATGTGGAGAATCACAATGAATTTGAATCAATATCATAGGATTTATGGTAAAGAAGTTATACCACTTTCAACCGACGTGATTCCAGTTTACTCTGTTTGGAGATTAGGCAGTTTCTTCTTGATTTTAATCAAACCAGAATGAATCAAAATGTAAGAGGCTTGATTTGGACTCATAAAAAAAGTGTAAAATCACCTTTAAATTGAATCAATATCATAGGAGTTATGATGGAAAAGTTTTCCTATTTTCAACCAAAGTGATTCCAGTTTACCATGTTTAGAGATTTTGACAATTTCTTCTTGATTCTAATCAAACCAGAATGAATAATAATGTAAGAAGCTTGATTTGTACTCATAAATAAGTGGAAAATTACCTTACAATTGAATCAATATCATACGAGTTATGATGAAAAAGTGTTCCCACTTTCAAACAAAGTGATTCCAGTTTACCATGTTTCGAGATTTGAAAGTTTCTTCTTGATTCTTATCAAAACAGAATGAATAATAATGTAAGAAGCTTGATTTGGACTCATAAATAAGTGGAATATAACCTTAAATTGAATCAATAGTATAGGAGTTATGATGAAAAAGTGTTCCCACTTTAAACCAAAGTGATTCCAATTTACCTTGTTTGGAGATTTGGCAGTTTCTTCTTGATTATAATCAAACCAGAATGAGTAATGATATAAAAAGCTTGATTTGGACTCATAAATAAGTGTAAAATCACCCTGAAATTGAATCGATATCATACGATTAATGATGAAGAAGTTATCCCACTTTGGACCAAAGTGATTCAAGTTTACCCTATTTGGATATTTGGACGTTTCTTTTTTATTCTAATCAAACCAGAATGAATCACGATGTAAGAAGCTAGATTTGGACTTATAAATATGTGGATAATCACCCTGAATTTGAATCAATATCATATGACTTATGATGAAGAAGTTATACCACTTTCAACCAACGTGATTGCAATTTATCATGTTTGGAGATGTGGTAGTTTCTTCTTGATTCTAATTAAACCCGAATGAATCACGACGTAAGAAGCTTGATTTTGACTCATAAATAAGTGGAAAATCACCTTGAAATTAAATCAATATCATAGGAGTTATGATGAAGAAGTTATCCCACTTTCAACCGAAGTGATTCCAGTTTACCATGTTTGGAGATTTGACAACTTTTTCTTGATATTAATCAAACCAAAATGAATCACGATGTAAGAAGAGAGATTTGTACTTATAAATATGCTGAAAATCTGAATTTTAATTAATATCATAGGAGTTATGATGAAGAAGTTATACCACTTTCAACCGACGTGATTCCAGTTTACCCTATTCGGAGATTTGGCAGTTTCTTCTTAGTTTCTTCTTGATTCAAATCAAACCAGAATGTATCACGATGTAAGAAGTTTGATTTGGAATCATAAATAAGTGGAAAATCACATTGAAGTTGAATCAATAGCATAGGAGTTATGATGAAAAAGTGTTCCCACTTTCAACCAAAGTGATTCCAATTTACCATGTTTGGAGATTTGCCATTTTCTTCTTGATTCCAATCAAACAAGAATGAATCACACTGTAAGAAGCCTGATCTGGAATCATAAAACGTGAAAATCATCTTTGAAACTTAATCAATATCATAGGAGTTATGATGAAAAAGTGTTCCCATTCTCAACCAAAGTGATATCAGTTACACTGTTTGGAGATTTGGCAATTTTTCTCGATTCTAATCAAACGACAATGAATAATATTTTAAGAAGCTTGGTTTAGACTCATAAATAAGTGGAAAATCACTTTGAAACTGAATCAATATCATAAGAGTTATGATTAAAAAGTGTTCCACTTTCAACCAAAGTGATTCCAGTTTACCATGTTTGGAGATTTTGGTGGTTTCTTCTTGATTGTAATCAAACAAGAAGGAATCACGCTGTAAGAAGCTTGATTTTGACTTATAAATAAGTGGAAAATCACCTTGAAATTGAATCAATATCATTGAAGTTATGATGGAAAAGTGTTCCCACTTTCAACCAAAGTGATTCCAATTTACCATGTTTGGAGATTTGGCAATTTCTTCTTGATTCCAATCAAACCAGAATGAAACACACTGTAAGAAGCTTGATTTGAACTCATAAAAAAATGAAAATCACCTTTTAAATTTAATCCATATCATAGGAGTTATGATGAAAAAGTGTTCCCACTTTCAACCAAAGTGATTTCAGTTACCTTGTTTAGAGATTTGGAAATTTTTCTCGATTCTAATCAAACCAGAATGAATAATAATGTAAGAAGCTTGGTTTAGACTCTCAAATAAGTGGAAAGTCACTTTAGAATTGAATCAATATAATAGGAGTTATGATGAAAAAATGTTCTTACTTTCAATCAAAGTGATTCCAGTTTACCTTGTTTGGAGATTTGACAAATTCTTCTTGATTATAATCCAACCAGAATGAATAATAATGTAAGAATCTTGATTTGGACTGATAAATAAATGGATTATCACCTTGAAATTAATCAATAGCATAAGACTTATGATGAAAAAGTGTTCCACTTTCAACCAAAGTGATTCCAGTTTATCATGTTTGGAGATTTTGGCAATTTCTTGTTAATTCAAATCAAACCAAAAGGAATCACGCTGTAAGAAGCTTGATTTTGACTTATAAATATGTTGAGAATCACCATGAATTGGAATCAATATTATAGGAGTTACCTTAAAATTGAATCATAAAATTGACTTAAAATTGATTTGTACTCATAAATAAGTGGAAAATTACCTTAAAATTGAAACAATTTCATACGAGTTATGATGAAAAAGTGTTCCCACTTTCAATCAAAGTGATTCCAGTTTAACCCTGTTTCGAGATTTGATAGTTTCTTCTTGATTCTAATCAAAACAGAATGAATAATAATGTAAGAAGCTTGATTTGGACTCATAAATAAGTGGAATATCACCTTAAAATTGAATCAATAATATAGAAGTTATGATGAAAAAGTGTTCTCACTTTTAACCAAAGTGATTCCAATTTACCTTGTTTGGAGATTTGACAGTTTCTTCTTGATGATAATCAAACCAGAATGAATAATGATATAAAAAGATTGATTTGGACTCATAAATAAGTTTAAAATCACCCTGAAATTGAATCGATATCATATGATTAATGATGAAGAAGTTATCCCACTTTGGACCAAAGTGATTCAAGTTTACCCTATTTGGATATTTGGACGTTTCTTTTTTATTCTAATCAAACCAAAATGAATCACGATGTAAGAAGCTAGATTTGGAATTATAAATATGTGGAGATCACCCTGAATTTGAATCAATATCATATGAGTTATGATGAAGAAGTTATCCCACTTTCAACCGAAGTGATTCCAATTTACCATGTTTGTATCTTTGGCAGTTTCTTTTTGATTCTAATCAAACCATAATGAATCAAGATGTAAGAATCTTGATTTGGACTCATAAATAAGTGGAAAATCACCTTGAAATTAAATCAATATCATAGGAGTTATGATGAAGAAGTTATCCCACTTTCAACCGAATTGATTCCAGTTTACCATGTTTGGAGATTTGACAACTTTTTCTTGATACTAATCAAACCAGAATGAATCACGATGTAAGAAGATAGATTTGTACTTATAAATATGTTGAAAATCTGAATTTGAATCAATATCATAGGAGTTATGATGAAGAAGTTATACCACTTTCAATCGACATGATTCCAGTTTACAATGTTTGGAGATTTGGTAATTTCTTCTTGATTCAAATCAAACTAGAATGAATCACCCTGAAATATGTTGAGAATCACCATGAAATTGAATCAATATTATAGGAGTTATGATGAAGAAGTTATACTACTTTCAACCGACATGATTCCAGTTTACCCTATTTAGAGATTTGGCAGTTTCTTCTTGGTTTAAATCAAACCAGAATGAATCACGATGTAAGAAACTTGATTGGACTCATAAATAAGTGAAAAATCACTTTGAAATTGAATTAATATCGTAGGAGTTATGATGAAGAAGTTATCCATCTTTCAACCGAAGTGATTCTAATTTACCATGTTTTTAGCTTCGGCTGTTTATTTTTGATTATAATCAAACCAGAATGAATCACGATGTAAGAAGCTATATTTTTAGTTATAAATATTTGGAGAATCACCATGAATTTGAATCAATATCATTAGTGTTATGATGAAGAAATTACAATATGATGAAGAAATTACAATACTTTCAACCAACGTGATTCAAGTTTACCTTGTTTAGAGATTTGGCAGTTTCATCTTGATTTTAATCAAACCAGAATGAATCATGATGTACGAAGCTTGATTTGAACTCATAAATATGTGGAATATAACCTTGAAATTGAATCAATATCATAGGAGTTATTATGAAAAAGTATTCCCACTTTCAACCAAAGTGATTCCAGTTTATCATGTTTGGAGATTTGGCAGTTTTTTCTTGATTCTAATTAAACTAGAATCAATCACGATGTAAGAAGCTAGATTTGGACTTATAAATATGTGGATAATCACCCTGAATTTGAATCAATATCATATGAGTTATGATGAAGAAGTTATACGACTTTCAACCGACGTGATTCCAGTTTACCCTATTTAGAGATTTGACAGTTTCTTTTTTATTCTAATCAAACAAGAATCAATCACGATGTATGAAGCTTGATTTGGACTTTTAAATCAGTAGATAATCACCCTGAAGTTGAACCAATATCATAGGAGTTATGATGAAGAAGTTATCCCATTTTTAACCGAAGTGATTCAAGCTTACCCCGTTTGGAGATTTGGAAGTTTCTTCTTGATTCTAATCAAACGAGAATGGATAACGATTTAAGAACATTTATTTGGACTTATAATTATGTGGATAATCACCCTGAATTTGAATCAATACCATATGAGTTATGATGAAGAAGTTATACCACTTTCAACCGACGTGATTCCAATTTACCCTGTTTGGAGATCTGGCAGTTTCTACTTAATTCTAATCAAACCGGAATAAATCACGATGTAAGAAGTTTTATTTGGACTCATAAATAAGTGGAAATCACTTACATATTGAATCATTATCATAGGAGTAATGATGAAGAAGTTATCCCACTTTCAACCGAAGTGATTCCAGTTTACCATATTTGTAGCTTTGCCAGTTTAGTCTTGATTCTAATCAAAACAAAATGAATCACAATGTAAGAAGCTATATTTTTACTTATTAATATGTGGATAATCACCATGAATTGAATCAATATCATAGTAGTTATGATGAAGAAGTTATACCACTTTCAACCGACGTGATTCCATTTTCCCTGTTTGGAGATTTGGCAGTTTCTTCTTGATTTGAATCCAAAAAAAAAAGAATCACGATGTAAGAAGAATGATTTGAAATAATAAATAATTGGAAAATCACCTTGAAATTGAATCAATATCATAGGAGTTATGATGAAGAAGTTATCCCACTTTCAACCGAAGTGATTCTAATTTACCATGTTTGTATCTTTAGCAGTTTCTTTTTGATTCTAATCAAACCAGAATGAATCACGATGTAAGAAGCTTGATTTGGACTTTTAAATAAATGGAAAATCACATTGAAATTGAATAAAAAATCATAGGAGTTATGATGAAGAAGTTATCCCACTTTGAACCGAAGTGGTTCTAGTTTACCATGTTTGGAGATTTGACAGTTTTTCGTGATTCTAATAAAAAAAGAATGAATCACGATGTAAGAAGCTAGATTTTTACTTATAAATATGTGGAGAATCACAATGAATTTGAATCAATATCATAGGAGTTATAATGAAGAAGTTATACCACTTTCAACCAACGTGATTCCAGTTTACTCTGTTTGGAGACTATGCAGTTTCTTCTTGATTCTAATCAAACCAGAATGAATCAAGATGTAAGAGGCTTGATTTGGACTCATAAATAAGTGGAAAATCACCTTGAAATTGAATCAATATCATAGGAGTTATGATGAAATTTTTTTCCCATTTTCAACCAAAGTGATTCCAGTTTACCCTGTTTAGAGATTTGACTATTTCTTCTTGATTCTAATCAAAACATAATGAATAATAATGTGAGAAGCTTGATTTGGACTCAAAAATAAGTGGAATATCACCTTAAAATTGAATCAATAGTATAGGAGTTATGATGAAAAAGTGTTCCCACTTTCAACCAAAGTGATTCCAATTTACCTTGTATGGAGATTTGACAGTTTCTTCTTGATTCTAATCAAAGCAGAATGAATCACACTTTCAGAAGCTTGATTTGGACTCATAAAAAGTGGAAAATCACCTTGAAATTGAATCAATACGTAGGACTTATGATGAAAAAGTATTCCCATTTTCAACCAAAGTGATTTCAGTTTAGACTGTTTGGAAATTTGTCAATTTATTCTTGATATTAAACAAACCAAAATGAATAATAATGTAATAAGCTTGATTTGGACTCAAAATAAGTGGAAAATGACCTTGCAATTGAATCAATATCATAGGAGTTATGATGAAAAAATGTTCTTACTTTCAACCAAAGTGATTCCAGTTTAACCTGTTTGGAGATTTGGCAGTTTCTTCTTGATTCTAATCAAACCAGAATGAATCACGCTGTAAGAAGCTTGATTTGGACTCATAGATAAATGAAAAATCACCCTGAAATTGAATCGATATCATAGTATTGATGATGAAGAAGTTATCCCACTTTCGACCAAAGTGATTCCAGTTTATACTGTTTGGAGATTTGTAAGTTTCTTCTTGATTCTAATCAAATCAGAATGAATCACGCTTGATTTGGACTCATAAATAAGTGAAAAATCACTTTGAAATTGAATCAATATCATAGGAGTTATGATGAAGAAGTTACCCCACTTTCAACCGACGTGATTCCAGTTTACCCTGTTTGGAGATTTGACAGTTTCTTCTTGATTCTAATCAAACCAAAATGAATCACGATAAAATAAGGATCACTTGGAATCATAAATAAGTGGAAAGGAATCCTGAAATTGAATCAATATCATAGGAGTTATGATGAAAAAGTTTTCAACGAAAGTGATTCCATTTTACCCTATTTAGAGATTTGACAGTTTCTTCTTGATTCTAATCAAACCAGAATGAATAATAATGTAAGAAGCTTGATTTAGACTCATAAATAAGTGAAAAATCACCTTAAAAGTGAATCAATATCATAGGAGTTATGATGAAAAAGTGTTCCCACTTTCTATCTAAGTTTTTCCAGTTTACCCTGTTTGGAGATTTGACAGTTTCTTCTTGATTCTAATCTAACCAGAATGAATAATAATGTAAGAAGCTTGATTTGGACTCATAAATAAGTGGAATATCACCTTGAAATTGAATCAATAGCATAGAAGTTATGATGAAAAAGTGTAAGAAGCTTGATTTGGCCCATTCTGCACATGAACTTGCGGACCACCCTGCATCTGAAACTGGGGTCCACGATGTTCCTGCTGAGCGGCAGCCAACTGTCGAGCAACCTCCTGAGCAACTGCCTGGGCTGCTTGCCTAGCTGTCTCCTGGGCAACCTGCTGAACAGCCTCCTGAGCAGCCTGTCTAGCTGCATCCTGCACCATCTGCCTCAAAGCATCCTGATCAATAGTTAGGACCGCTTGCTACGGAACCGGGGGCGGCACATGCTCATCTCCAACCTCTCGAGCAGCTCTGGGGGCCTGGGGAAGACCAACTCTCCTTCGTGTAGGCATTTGAGAGACAAAGTAAAACGGTCAACTTCTCACTAAACCAAATACTTACGTTTAATCAACGAATAATATTGACAGAAAAGTGCCATTTATTTTGTTTAAACAAAAATCCCCGATCCCCAGAACATTTCAAAAATCGTCTAAAATCGCTTAAAAAATCGAGTCTCCATGAATCCTCATCCCGAGTCGAAGCCGAGACGGAACCCGCTCTGATACCAAATTGTAACACTCGCATTTTCAGTTTAACTTAATAAATAATAATTTCCTGAAAACTCCACTTTATTACTTTGCGTAGTCAACTTCACACCATAAATCTATCAATATAATAAAATTCGGAAAATTTTCATAAACGTAAATCCATAAGTCAGAAAAGAAAAACACCCAAAACACCGATCTGAAATGAATCACTCCTCATCAGTAGTCTTACCTGAAAGGGGAAGAAAGAGGGGTGAGGAACAGGGGAGTCACTCAGTGAGGTATGGCATGCTAAACCTGAAGTACATGGACCCGGTCATAACATTCCGAATAAATATAATTTAAGTCTAACACATAACAAACATAGTACCTAAATTACCCAAAGAACAAACAATGGTCCTAGCGAGGTACACCCGCTGCCCACTAAGAAGCCAAAAACAATGCCGAATATGTGCTCGGTGACACACGCCAAGCCGTGGCAACAATAGGTTGACTGTGCTGTGCCACAACATCTCACAAAACATATTGGTCACAAACCGCCCTACATAAGGACGTGTCCGTAGTCGACCACACCCTTGCACCTCAATTCTCAACAGATATTTATAATTATATATATATATATATATATATATATATATATATATATATATATATATTTAATAACAATTATCAAAGAATAAACAATGTTGAACCCTCTAACACCCTATATCCGGTTTAACAGAGAACATAATAACTAAACAAGCAGACTCTAATAGAATCGATTTCACGAAGACGAGACATATTATAACTAAATTATGTTTATTCAAAATCCTAAGTCGTGTACAAGAAGTTTGGGAATAACCCTCACCTTAGAAATGTGGGAAAAATGTTTTCTATGAACTCCAGCTACTCAAATAGACTCCAAATCTGAAATCAGGGCGAAAATTTGAGTCAGAACGCCCTTCGAACGGTCAAAAACGGATAACCAGTGGTCTGGTCAAAAAGTCAACCCACATGTCAAAGGCCAACCCGGTCAACTCTGACCCTAGCCGGTCAACCCTTGACCAAATTGAAATCGAATTGAACCAACCGGTTTTCCTTAACCGGATTCGATTTCAATTGGACCAGATTTAAATCAATTTCAACCCGGTTTAACATAACCCAAATTCAATTAATTTAAACCAGAAATCAATTAATTAAAAACCGGTTAACCTAAACCAAACCACAATCGAACCAACTCAGCCGGTTGACCTGGTCACCGAGTTGACTTGCCGAGTATACTCGGCCGAGTTGGCGAGTCACCGGCGGCTGCGGAGGAAGGCGGCGGCTTACCGGAATCAACGGTGGCGGCGGAAGATGGCACGTGGTGCGTGTGGCGGACTGCAGTGGTGCGTGTTGCACACGCGCGGAGCACCACGGCGATTGGATGGCACGTGTGGGCGCATGCGTGGCCGGTTTCGGCTGATCTTGGAGCACCGGACTCGTCTTGACGTCACAAACACAATGGTGGCCTTGGATTCACGAGAAACGACACGGTTAGAGAGTTATGATCGATTTACTAAACGGCCAAAATAAAACCTTATGAAACTGCAGCCAACGACGTTACCTTCGGTGGTCGACGGTGATGGGGTGGTGGATCGAGTCTCGATGAACGGTGACGGCAACGGTACTGTCTCCGATCTGCTTGACGGCTCAGCCTCTGTAAAGTTTAAGCTTTAGGGGGATGAGTTATAAAGGTCTATATAGTGGGACT
This sequence comes from Moricandia moricandioides, assembly GCA_905132885.1. NCBI lineage: Eukaryota > Viridiplantae > Streptophyta > Magnoliopsida > Brassicales > Brassicaceae > Moricandia > Moricandia moricandioides. The sequence goes on from CAJHQQ010000405.1 coordinate 31,114, forward strand.
CACGTAGGGTTTCTTGCTGTTCAAACGGGCCTTGCTGGGCTGAAACAGATGGACCCAAATTTGGGTCGTTGCAATTCTCCCCCAATAATAAAGGATTCGACCCCGAATCCTGGTCATGGTCCGAGTGTCCAATAATGTCCTGAAAAAGTTCTGGGTAATCTGCCCTCATCTGAGAGTCTGACTCTCATGTCTCCTCCTCGATTCCATCTCTCTCCCAGTGAACCTTAACCAACATGGTCATCATTCCCTGAACCGCTTTTATTTGTCGATCCAAAATCTCAACAGTTTGGATGAGTGCAAACACATTTTTACCCAGATCACCGGGTGGCTACTGCAAAATAAGCTCTGGCTCTCTGACGACTTTTCTCAACACTGACACGTGAAACACATCGTGGAAATCTGATAGCTCTATTGATAACTGCAATCTATAAGCCACAGCTCCAATTCGCTCTATGATAGGATATGGACCCATATATCTCGGCTTAAGCTTCTTTAGCTCCCGAGTCTTAGATCCTCCTTTGAAGGTTCTCATTTTCAGGTATACTAGATTGCCCACCTGAAACTCCAAATCCTTCCGACGCTTGTCTACATAACTCTTCTGACTGTCATGAGTTTACTTAAGCCAAATTTTGAGCATCTCAACCTGCTCTACCATCTCTTGAACCATAGCTGGTTCCATGCCTCGTAGCTCACCCACTTCTGTCCAACAAAGTGGTGTATGTCAAGGCCTACCATAAAGTGCCTCATCAATCAATAAATGGACCACTAAATATAAATAGGAGTCGAACCGGTGACGTGTATTCAGCAACACCGGAGAGGAACACCATAAGGAAACTTCTATGGTGCCATCTCAATACTCGAATGATAACTGTTATTGTATGCAAACTCTACAAAAGGTAGATATCTTCCCCAACTCCCTTCCCAATCTAAAATTCAAGCCCTGAGCATATCCTCCAAATTCTGAATAGTCCTCTCTGACTGCCCATCAGTCTGTGGGTGGTAAGCAGTACTCATCTGGAATTTTGTCCCAAGCGCCTTCTGAAAGGCTCTCCAGAATGTCGATGTGAAATTTGCATCACGATCGGATACAATGTTGACAGGAACTCCATGCAACCTAACGATCTCCCTGATATAAATCTGCGCCAACTGATCATCTGTGTCTGTCTTCTTAATCGCAAGAAAATGAGATGATTTGGTAAGTCTATCCACAATCACCCAAATATCCATAAACGTAAATCCATAAGTCAGAAAACAAGAACACCGAAACACCGATCTGAAATGAATCACTCCTCATCAGCAGTCTTACCTGAAAGGGGAAGAAAGAGGGGTGAGCAACAGGGGAGTCACTCAGTGAGGTATGGGATGCTAAACCCGAAGTCCATGGACCTGGTCATAACATTCTGAATAAATATAATATAAGTCTAACACATAACAAACACAGTACCTAAAGTACCCAAAGAACAAACAATGGTCCTAGGGAGGTACACCCGTTGCCCACTAACAGGCCAAAAACAACGCCGAATATGTGCTCGGAGACACACGCCAAGCCGTGGCAACAATAGGTCGACTATGTTGTGCCACAGAATCTCAAAAAACATACTGGTCACAAACCGCCCTACAGTAGTACGTCTCCGTAGTCGACCACAACTTTTCACCACGATTCTCAACAGATATTTATAATTATATATATATATATATATATATATATATATATATATTTAATAATAATTATCAAAGAATAAACAATGTTGAACCCTCTAATACCCTATATCCGGTTTAATAGAGAACCTAATAACTAAACAAGTAGGCTCTAATAGAATCGATTTCACAAAGACGAAACATATTAGAACTAAATTATGTTTATTCAAAATCCTAAGCCGTGTACAAGAAGTTTGGGAATAGCCCTCACCTTAAAAATGTGGGAAAAGTGTTTTCTATGAACTCCAGCTACTCAAATAGACTCCAAATCTGAAATCAGGGCAAAAAATCGAGTCAAAACGCCCTTCGAACGGTCAAAAACGGATAACCGGTGGTCTGGTCAAAAAGTCAACCCAAAGGTCAAAGGCCAACCCGGTCAACTCTGACCCTAGCTGGTCAACCCTTGACCAAATTGAAATCGAATTGAACCAACCGGTTTTCCTTAACCGGATTCGATTTCAGTTGGACCAGATTTAAATCAATTTCAACCCGGTTTAACATAACCCAAATTCAATTAATTTAAACCAGAAATCAATTAATTAAAAACTGGTTAACCTAAACCAAACCTCAATCGAACCAACTCAGCCGGTTGACCCGGTCATCGAGTTGAATCGCCGAGTCGACTCGGCCAAGTTGGCGAGTCACCGGCGAGTCACCGGCGGCTGAGGAGGAAGTTGGCGGCTTACCGGAATCAACGGTGGCGGCGGCAGACGGCGCGTGGTGCGTGTGGCGGACTGCAGTGGCGCGTGTTGCACATGCGCGGAGCGCCATGGCGATTGGATGGCGCGTGTGGGCGCATGCGTGGCCGATTTCGGCTGAATTGTACTCATATGGACTTTTGTCCCAAGTGCCTTCTGAAAGGCTCTTCATAATGTCGATGTGAACTTTGCATCACGATCAGATACAATGTTGACAGGAACTCCATGCAACCTAACGATCTCCCTGATATAAATCTACGCCAACTGATCATTTGTGTCTGTCTTCTTAATTGCAAGAAAATGAGATGATTTGGTAAGTCTATCCACAATCACCCAAATAACATTCCTCCCTCCAACATTCGTCGGTAGACCAGTCACAAAATCCTTGGTCACCATGTCCCATTTCCACTATGGCAATGGCAGGTTTTGCAATAACCCGCTAGGTACCTGATGCTCAGCCTTTACCATCTGACATGTCTGGCACTGCGATACAAATGTTGCCACATCTTTCTTCATTCCCGGCCAATGATAGTAGCACTTCATATCCCTGTACATCTTGGTGTTTCCCGGATGGATAGAAAAACGCGAATGTTGTGCTTGTTGTAATAATTCTTTCCTTAACAACTTATCATCAGCTCGCAGGTGTATGATAACCAATACTCCCGATCTCGATCTGCTTACACAAAGCCTTGTCATTTTCCTGAGCTTCGTATCTTCCACAATAGATTTGCCTACTCCAAAACCTCCAGACCAGTCGTCTCTCCCTCGAGAGTTACCGCACATAATGTAAGACTAGCTAGGGTCCCATTAAGTTCCTGAACCTCCATAGTTCCTGATACATCACTCCAACGCCTGCTTAAGGCATCTGCCACCTGATTGGCCTTACCCGGATGATAAGTGATATCCAAGTCGTAGTCTTTTAACAGTTCCATCCATCTCAGCTGTCTCAAATTCAAGTTTGACTGTGTGAATATGTACTTCAGACTCTGGTGGTCTGTAAGAATCTGCACCTTCTCTCCATATAAATACGATCTCCAAATTTTTAACGCAAATACAATTGCTGCTAACTCCAGGTCGTGAGTAGGGTTATTAACCTTGTGAGGTCTCAACTGACGTTATGCATATGCAATGACTTTGCCCTCCTGTGTTAATACACCTCCCAAACTAGTACCTGAAGCATCAATGTAAACTTCATAGGGTATCCCTGGCCTCGGGAGTACCAAAATCGGCGTCTTCGTCAGCTATCGTTTCAACTCAGTGAAACTCTTTGAGCAATCATCTGTCCACACATACTTAACATATTTTCCTGTCAACTGAGTCATCGGTTTGGTGATACTGGCGAAACCTTTGACAAACTTCCTGTAATATCCTGCTAAACCCAGAAAACGGCGGATCTCTGTAGCACTCTTAGGTGTAGGCCATTCTGATATTGCAGTAATCTTCTCTGGATCTACTGCAACCCCTGCCTCTGATACCACATGACCAAGAAATCTAATCTTCCTCTGCCAAAGCTACACTTACTCATCTTAGCATACAACTGATGCTCTCTAAGCTTATCCAATACAATCCGCAAATGCTCGGCATGCTCCTCTCTGCTACGAGAATAAATAAGGATATCGTCGATGAAAACAATCACACACTTATCCAAATGCTCGCGAAACACATCATTCATAAGCTTCACGAACGCTGCAGGTGCATTCGTCAACCCAAACAGCATCACTACAAATTCATAATGCCCATAACGTGTACGGAAAGATGTCTTCCGCACATCATCTTCAGCTATCGCAATCTGATGGTAACCTGATGCCAAATCAATATTAGAAAACCACGAAGCTCCCTGTAACTGGTCCAACAACTCATCGATACGGGGAAGCATATACTTATTCTTGATTGTCACCTTGTTCAAACCTCTGTAGTCGATACAAAGCTTGAAACTCTCATCTTTCTTCTTCACAAACAATATTGGTGCTCCCCACGGTGAAGTACTAGGTCTGATGAAACCTTTATCCAATAACTCTTCCAACTGTTTTTTCAATTCAGCCATCTTTGCTGGCGCTAGACGGTACGGAGCCTGCAAAACTGGTGCTGTCCCTGGTTCCAACTCAATAGTAAGAACATCTCATCTTGCTGGTGGTGGCCCCTTAAAGGCCTCAAATACATCCTCGAACTCTGCGACCACTGAAATGCCCTGCAACTCATGATGTCCATCATCCTTAACAATCGAAATGGTCGCCAGAAATCCCTCTGCTCCTCTCTCCAATAATCCTCAGCGTGCAACATGGAGATAGTGTAAATTCCCCGATGAGCTTGAATACACTGGAATGTGATCTTTCCATCTTCTCTAGGAAAGTGAACTCGTGCCCTCAAACAATCTAACACCACACGATGTTGTGACAACCAATCCATTCCAAGTACCACATCATAGTAATCCAACTCCATCTCTGCTAAGTGTCCGACGAAATCGACTCCTCCAAGTAGGACTAGTACATTTCGATGAACGCCAGTGGTTCCCAATCTCTCTGTGCCGGCTGTCTAAATATTCTTAGCATTTGGCTCAAAGATACCCCGAAAAGGCCAAGACTTGGCTAAACGTGAACTCACAAAACTGTGGGAAGCTCCCGTGTCGAAAAGAGTATGTGCTGTCTCACCTCCAACAGAGACTGATCCTACACACATTTTTTTCTAACAACACATGAAATCTACAAAGTACTAAAATACTTAAACAAACTAGGAAGATAAAGTTACGTACCAGCTATCGGTTCATCTCCATTGGCCTCTCCTAAAGAATAGACGCGCGGAGAGATAGCTTGACGCTTGGCTGCAGGTCCCTTGGTCGTGCAATCCCTGGAGATATGGCCATGCTGGCCACATGTAAAACAAGCTCCTGGTGCAACTGGTGCATCTGGACGTGCTGCTGGTGCTGTAACCTGTGCGCCAGAAGTCGCATCTGCAGGCCTAATCCGACAAAACCTAAGAGTATGCCCATGTCGTCCACAACTAAAACATTTGAAACATTCTCCGCTATGACTGCGACGGCAACGAGGACAACTCGGTGTTCCAGACTGGTCCACAGGCCTCTTCTGCGGCTCTGAAGCTTTCCCCATCTTTTGTTGCGCTGATTTGAGGAGTTTCTGCTCCTCAGCAAGACCCAACTTCTGTTCAGAAGCTTTCTCCACCAAATCTCCCAATTTGTGGTATGTGACGACACGGCATCTATTGCGAATATCCACTCGCATCCCATCCAGAAACTTCCTGATCAAATCCTCCTCTGATAAACCAGCTCCCGTGAATCTGCGAAGTCGGCTGAACTCAACCTCATACTCCCTATAGTCCTGGTACCCTGGCTCACATGCTCGAAGTCACTTTTCTTCCTATCCATAGCTTCTTTTGAAAGTATTTTCTGTCGAACTACCTCTTAAAGTCTTCGAAGGTCTTTCTGTGATGTCCTTCACTCATTCGCACTCCTTCCCACCATACTAGTGCAGCCCCACGCAGGTACTGCATAGTCAATCTGAGTGAAAACTCCGGTGGACAATCGATGATCTCCAACTTCTGTTCCAGACTTAGCTTCCAATCATGTGCAACTGTAGGATCCACTGTTCCTCCAAAATGCTCCATATCCATGTTCTTCATCTGACTCGTCAGTCTGAAAAACCTATCCTCATGAATTGGATAGACCGGTTGTGACACCCCCGATCTGGTGTAAGTACAAGTTGACTCGACCTTCCGTGCAACAATCAAACAAGAACATGCACAACCAATCACTAGTAACTTAAACCAACCCGAGAGGCCACAATGTGTACATAAATGATTAACCCGAAGTTCCCAGAATAGATCCAGGTACCTTAGGCCAATCGCCTAAGTAAACATATCCTATTAGGTACAACCAAAGGTTTTTCAACCCGACTGAGTAATACCCAATAGTTAGTTCGTCAGGACAAGGACTAATATTATATGGAACTCATACTTAAAGAAACATTCTTTAATACATTATATAATATTCTTTCAAAAGCATCTTACAAAATATTAATGATTAACCTCGAGGTTTTTGGTCAACAAACTTTATAGATAAGATATATCAAAACTACTTTGCAAGGATAATAAAACTACCGCTGGCTAATGTTGTTCCTTCCCGTCCTAGAGTAAAGGTCTCCCGCCTACTGGTTACTTGCATCACAAATGAGTCATGAGTAACTAGTTTACTCAGTGAGTCTAATCCCGCACCCCCAACAGATATTAATAGTATCCCGAGCAATCGAAACCATTTGAATGCAAAGGAAATATATTCCTTAATTATTGTATATATATATGGCCTATCATTCCATCGATGTGAATCATATCTTAAACATCACCTCCATGTTACCCGCCATTCATTCATACATATAATATATATATATATATATATATACTAAACCCAGAAAACCACCAAGGCTAACCGAGCCTAGCGGGAAAAATAAATATAACCATCATCTCAATCAGATATTCGAAGATTGAACATCTAACGCTGCATGCAGTTACACGGTCTCTAGGGTGCGACCCCATCATCGTGTCTTCGTGACCTTGTTCCATATCGCAGGACCAATTCACGGTAATGTGGGAATTTTAGGGAGAATGAGAATACAATAAGACTTCACATGATTCATACTTATATACTTATGTATTAGTTTATAACATTTCAGTCCAGTTCTCTCATTACAGTTTGGTTCCAGACAGGTTCTGAACAAGTTTAGTTCGTTCAGCTTTTACAACTTAAATCAGTTAATAACAGCTCAGCTCATGCTCAGTTAAGTCTGGTTCTAATCAGTTCACAACAACTTAGCTAGTTTATACTCAGACAAGATCAGTTCAAGATAATTTCAGACCATAGGCAGCTCGTCTCAGACCAGTTCAAAACACGATCAAATGCCCTGTTCAGAACATCACTAATCCGACAGTTTGGTTCAAGCTAAACAACTTAAATCAATTCAGTTCAAGATCGGTTCCACTCATCCTAGATCAGATCAGTTAGGTTCAGAAAATTTGGATTCAGGACAAGATCATTTCAGTTCAGCTTAGGTCTAAACAGTTCACATCAGTTTATCTAGTGGTCTAAAGAAATTAATTTAAACCGAAACAACAACTTAGACAAGTGATTCGACCAACAACCTAGCTAAACATGATCCAGTTCTGATCAGATACTGACTGAGGCAAGGAGATGAAGCTTACCACAACAACTGACAGACATAAGAACTCAGATGATCCTCTGTTTTAAAAACATAAATCAAAATCTGTTGATCACAAAGACAGAATATAGTCTAGGGTTTTCTCTGGATACTTCACCTTCTGATCTTCTACACAGCAAGGAACTAAGCTAGAGGATGTAAGAGAGTCATGCAAGGTCTTGTCTAATTTTCTCTGATTTTTCTCCCACTTTTTCTCTCATATCTCACTGTTTTTCTCTCTGAAAATTTCTGTCTTTGTTTCAGCAACCAAAACGACCAAAGCAGCTGGAGGAGGGGTTAAATATTATCTGTGGTTACTTCACCTGAGGGTTTAGATCATTACTAAGCTTGGCTGAGAGGAGGCAGCTGGCCTCCTGCTTCAGCAGTCACAGCCACAAAGCTGCTCACTCTTTCCCTCCTTTGAAGTAATGTCATTTCCTTCCCAAGAAGAAACTCCAGCAGCTTGTGCATCTCACATGACTTTTAATGTAGCAAGCAGGCAGGAAGGTGCAAGTCACATGTCAAGTTCAGGAAGGAAGCAAGCAGGCTAGAAGGTGCAAGGCATGTGACGGTTCAAGAATAATTTTATGAGTTTTGTCGATATTTTTCGTACAGTTTTGAATTAAATGTTTCTCATCCTTCGAATCTCATCCTTTTTTCGACTATGCTCGTACAGCTTAATAAAACTCAATTATAATAGTTAACACTCGATCAAAACTACCAAGGGAAGGTCTTTCGGTCACAAGACAGTCCCATAGAGATATTAATTCAGCGAGTCGATTTTAATTTTAACTCTGATTGTCCTCCAAACTGATCTTACTAAATTTCTCGACCAAAATTATATCTGCTCGTGAAGGTTATTACATTCTTCCCCCCTCTAAAGAGTTTGTCCCCGAATTCTCAAAACATAGCTTTACACACTTTACTGGACAATGGAGTCTCTGAACTTATACTCATCTGCTTGCGTCAAACAACTGATGGTTGGTTCCCCAAATATTTGAACTTACAAAATTTTCAGATTCTCCATTCTTTGGATATGGTGCTCACCTATCCACAAAGGATCTTTAGGATAGGCTAAATTTAGTTGCAAGTTTTCGGGTTTCAGTAGTACTATTGAATCCGATATAAGCTTACGCAACATCGCCTCACAGATTTTCAATGGTATGTCTGAAAGAAGCTTTGGTCAATAGATAACCTTCCCAAATCTGATAACCTCACTATTCGGCATAGATCAATATAACAGATCACAAACGTTCCCTAACTCTTAAAAACAATCCTTTTTTTTCGGAGCAAACACTTTCAAGGTAACCAATTATTTACAACACATAACTCTCATATACTGCAGTCTGCATACTTCTTTTTACGGCCTTAAGTCTATGAATACCATCAATCTGAAATCTTCCTATCTGACTTTCTCTTAAATCAACAACATAAAATGTGGAACATTAGGTGATGTGCCTCACTGAAGGTAACATCTCGGGTCTAGTCAATGTCAACTTGATTAACCGTGCAACAATCAAACAAGAACATACATGATCAATCACGCTAACATGATCCAGACCAAGGGTGCTACTCTCCAATAGACACACATACCCATTCCAAGAATGATCTCACATACAATATTCTATACACTTCTGATCTATTTGAGACCCTCTTCATAATCTTTTGAACAACTCAATCTCTCTGATGTTCCCATAACCAAGTCTGGTTCTACTGCTTCCTAATTCTTTCTTCTGTCCCGCAACTGAAGATTAAACAGGTTCATCTATACCAAGCTTGATTCACCCACTGAGTACTCTTGTATGACGACTCCAAACTTTTTGTATTGATACATCCTCTGATATCTTAACAACCTTGGCATTTCCATTTTCCTTATGATCATACCTTTTCTTTCATTCATCAATCTCCCTTGGGGTTCCCTTAACATCACTTTTCTAATTATCATGCTTAACTTCAGGTAGGACCTGGATTCCTTCTCGCACGTGTCCTCTTACTGAATTTGTACATGGCACGGTTCTCATAGTATTCTCTGAAATTCTCTTCATTAAATCCCTTACATATTTTCCTTAAGTTCTCATTCTTCAGTTGAGTTCCTAAGATATAAACGAGTAAGCCATCTTGATTACTACTTGAAATCTTGAAGACTCTTCACTCTCTCCCTATAACGGCAGCCAAATTCGTCTTCATGATTCTTGAGCTCTTTCTCAATAACGACACGAAATTTCCTCTCCTCTACGCATAAACAACTGCATTTGCTTTTCGTAGACTTCTTTGATCATTGAACACTTGCATCCTTTCTCCATATTGAAATGGTTGTGAAATTTGATATTCAACAAAACTACAGCCAACTCCAGCTGGTGCATCCGATAATTACCTTATCGTTATTTATCTCTCTTGATGCATAGACGATTACCCTATTGTCTTTCATCAGCAATCACCTAAGCCAACGTAAGATACGGCCATGCCATAGTATAAGGCTGGTTAGGCTCATGAAAATCTAAGATATGTGTAGACGTAGAGACTTCCTCTAGCTGATTGCTTAGTTCATCAATCCTTTTACTCCATTCCAAGGTAACACCATTCTCAGTCGATCAGCTCAGCGGTTGATATGTTTTCTAATTCATGAACAACCTTCTGATGGTAACTGGCCAATCCAAAGAACTTTGAATCTCAATAACAGAGATTGGGCACGACCATTCTGTAATAGTAGCGCTCTTTTCTAGTTCTGCATAAACTCTTTGTTCTAACACTCACTGTCTTAAGAATTTAACTTCCAATTACCAGCAGCAACATTTACTTAATCTTGAAGCGTCCATCGAACGTCCTTGAAATAAAACTGCACCTTGCGACCGATCTTAACCACTCTTCAATTCTAGAACATGATACTTGACCCTGATGGTCACGTCCTTGAATTAACTATAGTCAAACATAAGCGCAAAGTTTAGTTCTTCTTCTTTACTACTTACATGGGTACACTCCATGGCAAAGAACTAAATCAAACGAAACCTTTCTCCAAACAAATCTTCTATTTGCTACTTTAATCGATTAGAACCACTTGCACAGATGTCTAGGCTATTGCAGAGAATCTAAGTTCATGATGAATACTGTACTTCTAAATGTTTACAATCCTTCCAGCGCCTTAAACAGATCTTTGAATTCTCTAATAATCGGACTGTCCTCTATACTCTGCTCCTTTTGATCTTCTACTTTCCCAATGATCAGAATAATGGAATACACTACTTCACCTTTTCCCAAAAGGAAGTCAACTCTCTAGACTGATATGAGTGATGCTCCAACACTTAGTAGAATACCACTGTAAGCCAACGGTGATTGGTCTTCTCCCAAAGACTTTGTTCCTCAACAACTTCCTAATTGAGCTCGATAACTAGATAACCAATCTCACTCTAGATAGAAACATACCGCTCTAATGGAAGTACTAAGGAATGGGGATGGCATACGAAGGCATACCATAATTCTAAATGGCAGCCAATACTTCCACGAATAAGAACGTTATACTTGAATTAATTAAAGTGAATCCTCCCTAAAACTATGACACTAGTCGGGAACTACAACTATTGTTGTTCCCGAATGAAACACATATATGGGCGGAAGATTCCGTCCATAGAAAAGGTCTATTACGATACCTTGATCACACTTCCACTTATTTATTTAATTATTCATATTTTTATTTTAAATTAACACAACATACAATGGGATAAGAAGCAAACCTGTGTTTAGACCTTTTAGGTGTTTTCACGGTCCAGGCAACTAAAAAGTGTAGGGTCTACCTAAATAGCCAAACACTTGGTTAGGGACTAATTGTAAGGAAGAGCGAAAAAGTTCAACAACTGGTACCCTAGGTATAGGTAATAGGCATCAGGTAACTTCATGGGGAAAGGGTAGGAAAACATCCTTACTCTTCAGATAAATGACCAAAGTGCAAATGATGTAAACGATCTAGGATTTTATCCACTCTTGAACAATCACGATCATATTGTCCTTGCTAGCCACAACCACAACAACTCAGGGTCCTCGGTCTTGATCTGATGGAACGTCCAACCAAAATAATCTCCATCGACTTCCTTGATTCCTTACCTGAAACTGACCTTCGATCTGAACCTGATAGCCTTCAGACTGTCCAAATGGCACGAAGAATCTTCCTTGGCAGTAACAGCTTTCTTAACATACATGTCATACTATCCTATCTCCTCAAAGCTATTAAGCACTACAATCTTTAGTTACTTCAATTATTTGGGATAAGTCCCCAAAGAACGTCCTTATGATCTTTGGATCATCCTCCAAACCAAAATGGGTGAATCAGATTCACTCGACCTCAACCTTCTGGCATAAACATCTCATTGTGCTCACTCCATAAGTGGAATCTCCAATCAGTCTCATGATTTGGGTAGAAACACTCCGTCTTGAACTCTTAAGAGAAATCTGTCTAACTTGGACAACATTCCCAAAATAATGCTTGACACTTAACGACTAACTCACTGCATCCTTCTTCATAATGCATCCATATCCTTTTTGAAATCCTCGAAACAATGGGCTACGTCTGTCGTCTGCCTCCATAGTTGTATTTGAAATCTCCCTCAATCCAAAGTGTACGTCGAACGGTTTAATTATTCCTCGATATCTTGTGGTCCCAACTTCCTTATCCTCTTCAGAAACTTCAAGATGTCTTGTTAGAACAGAGTGGTGCTTGTGCGTCCATCGTCTTGTACTATACTCAAACTATCTCTTCCACCAAACTAAGCTTGAAACAAATCCTGAATCAGTCATGCTTGTACGGCTCTGGTTCTGGTACTTCTCAGCATAAGATGGAAAAACTTGAGTAGTCAGAAGAAGAAGTCCATCTTGGTGATCATGAGCAGTCAAATCGCCCTAAGCTAGATCATTCCAAACAATTCCGCCTTGACATCGATAGCACATGAATCCGGTGATGCATTCAGTGGGTCTATGCTGTCCAATATATACCTCTCTGAAATATATCCTCACTAGAACCCAAAAGAACGGTAGGAAAAGCATGACGATATCAAACCTAAGCGTGACTAGTTCAATATCAGAAAACACTATCAAATCCGTTGAGCTTGTCTTGGTGCATCTGATATAAAAGAACACGGTAAGGTAACTACCCATGACTATCTATCCTAAGATGAAGGAACCAGCCAGCATATCTTAGTTCTCCTTGCGACTCATTTTGACTCGAAAAACATTTGAAACAAGTCCCATTAAAGCATTGTATAACCATGCTCTGATATCACCTTTGTGACACCCCCGATCTGGTGTAAGTACAAGTTGACTCGACCGGCCGTGCAACAATCAAACAAGAACATGCACAACCAGTCACTAGTAACTTAAACCAAACCGCAAGGCCACAATGTGTACATAATTGATTAACCCGAAGTTCCCAGAATAGATCCAGGTACCTTAGGCCAATCGCCTAAGTACACATATCCTATTAGATACAACCCAAGGCTTTTCAACACGACTGAGTAATACCCAATAGTTAGTTCGTCTGGACAAGGACTAATATCATATGGAACTCATACTTAAAGAAACATTCTTTAATACATTATATAATATTCTTTCAAAAGCATCTTACAAAATATTAATGATTAACCTCGAGGGTTTTGGTCAACAAACTTTATAGATAAGATATATCAAAACTATTTTGCAAGGATAATAAAACTACCGCTGGCTAATGATGTTCCTTCCCGTCCTAGAGTAAAGGTCTCCCGCCTACTGGTTACCTGCATCACAAATGAGTCATGAGTAACTAGTTTACTCAGTGAGTCTAATCCCGCACCCCCATCACATATTAATAGTATCCCGAGCAATCGACACCATTTGAATGCAGAGGAAATATATTTCTTAATTATTGTATATATATAAGGCCTATCATTCCATCGATGTGAATCATATCTTAAACATCACCTCCATGTTACCCGCCATTCATTCATACGCAATAATATATATATATATATACTAAACCCGGAAAACCACCAAGGCTAACCGAGCCTAGCGGGAAAAATAAATATAACCATCATCTCAACAGTCTCACCTGAAAGGGGAAGAAAGAGGGGTGAGCAACAGGGGAGTCACTCAGTGAGGTATGGGATGCTAAACCCGAAGTCCATGGACCCGGTCATAACATTCTGAATAAATATAATTTATGTCAACACATAACAAACACAGTACCTAAAGTACCTAAAGAACAAACAATTGTCCTAGCGAGGTACACCCGATGGCCACTAACAGGCCAAAAAACAACGCCGAATATGTGCTCGGTGGCACACGCCCAAAGACGATTTATCGACCTCCAAGCCGTGGCAACAACAGGTCGACTATGTTGTGCCACAACATCTCACAAAACATACTGGTCACAAACCGCCCTACAGAAGTACGTCTTCGTAGTCGACCACAACCTTTCACCTCAATTCTCAACAGATATTTATAATTATATATATATATATATATATATTAAAAACAATTATCAAAGAACAAGCAATGTTGAACCCTCTAACACCCTACATCCGGTTTAACAGAGAGCCTAATAACTAAACAAGCAGACTCTAATAGACTCAATTTCATGAAGACGGGATATCTTAGAACTAAATTATGTTTATTCAAAATTCTAATCCGTGTACAAGAAGTTTGGGAATAGCCCTCACCTTAGCAATGTGAGAAAAGTGTTGTCTATGAACTCCAGCTGCTCCAACAGACTCCAAATCTAAAATCAGGGCAAAAAATCGAGCCAAACTCCCTTCGAACGGTCAAAAACGGATAACCGGTGGTCTGGTCAAAAAGTCAACCCGCATGTCAAAGGTCAACCCGGTCAACTCTGACCCAAGCCGGTCAACCCTTGACCAAATTGAAATCGAATTAAACCCACCAGTTTTCCTTAACCGGATTCAATTTCAATTGGACCAGATTTAAATCAATTTCAACCCGGTTTAACATAACTCAAATTCAAATAATTTAAACCAGAAATTAATTAATTAAAAACCGGTTAACCTAAACCAAACCTTAATTGAACCAACTCAGCTGGTTGATCCGGTCACCGAGTTGACTCGCCGAGTCGACTCGGCCGAGTTGGCGAGTCACCGGCGAGTCCTCGGCGGTGGTCACCAGCAGCGGCGGAGGGAGGCGACGGCTTACCGAAATCAACGGTGGTGGCGGACGGTGACGCGTGGCGGCGGTGCCACGTGAAGACCACGCGCGGCGCGTGCGGCAGACTGTGGTGGCGCGTGTCGCACATGCGCGGAGCACCACGGCGGTTGGACGACGCGTGTGGACACGTGCGTGACCTGTTTCGGCTGATCTCGAAGCACCAGAATAGTCTCGACGTCACGAACACGATGGTGGCCTTGGATTCAAGAGAAACGACACGGTTATAGAGTTATGATGGATTTACTAAATGGCCGAAATAAAACCTTATGAAACTGCAGCCAACGACGTTACCTACGGTGGTTGACGGTGATGGGGTGGTGGATCGAGTTTCGATCAACGGCGACGGCAACTGTACGGTCTCCGATCTGCTTGACGGCTCAGCCTCTGCAACGTTTAAGCTTTAGGGTTTCTAGAGAAAAGGGGATGAGTTATAAAGGTTTATATAGTGGGACTCACCTAGGGTTTCCTGCTGTTCAAACAAGCCTTACTGGGCAAAAACAGATAGACCCAAATTTGGGTCGTTACAGAATCACACTGCAAGAAGCTTGATTGAATCAATGTCATAGGATTGATGATGAAGAAGTTATCCCACTCTCTACCAAAGTGATTCTAGTTTACCCTGTTTGGAGATTTGTAAGTTTCTTCTTCATTCTAATCAAACTAGAATGAATCACAATGTAGGAAGCTAGATTTAGACTTATAAATATATGGATAATCACCTTGAATTTTAATCAATATCATATGAGTTATGATGAAGAAATTATACCACTTTCAACCGACGTGATTCCAGTTTACCCTGTTTGGAGATTTGGCAGTTTCTTCTTGATTCTAATCAAACCAGAATGAATCACGATGTAAGAAGCTAGATTTGGACTTATAAATATGTGGATAATCACCCTGAATTTGAATCAATATCATATGAGTTATGATGAAGAAATTATACCACTTTCAACCGACGTGACTCCAGTTTACCTTGTTTGGAGATTTGACAGTTTCTTCTTGATTCTAATCAAACCAAAACGAATCACGATGTAAGAAGGTTCACTTGGAATCATAAATAAGTGGGAATGCATCCTGAAATTAAATAAATATCATAGGAGTTATAATGAAAAAGTTTTCAACCAAAGTGATTCATGTTTACCCTATTTAGAGATTTGGCAGTTTCTTCTTGATTCTAATCAAACCAGAATAAATAATAATGTAAGAAGCTTGATTTGGACTCATAAATAAGTGTAAAATTACCTTAAAATTAAATCAATATCATAGGAGTTACGATGAAAAAGTGTTCCCACTTTCAATCAAAGTGATTCTAAGTTACCCTGTTTGGAGATTTGATAGTTTCTTCTTGATTCTAATCAAACCAGAATGAATAATAATGTAAGAAGCTTGATTTGGACTCATAAATAAGTGGAGTATCACCTTGAAATTATATCAATAGCATAGGAGATATGATGAAAAAGTGTTCCCACTTTCAACCAAAGTGATTTCAATTTACCATGTTTGGAGATTTCGCAATTTCTTCTTAATTCTAATCAAACCAGAATGAATCACACTGTAAGAAGCTCGATTTGGACTCATAAAAAGTGGAAAATCACCTTGAAATTGAATCAATAAATAGGACTTATGATGAAAAATTGTTACCATTTTCAACCAAAGTGATTTCAGTTTACACTGTTTGGAGATTTAGCAGTTACTTCTTGATTCTAATCAAACCAAATTGAATAATAATGTAAGAAGCTTGATTTGGACTCATAAATAATTGGAAAATGACCTTGCAATTGAATCAATATCATAGGAGTTATGATGAAAAAATGTTCCTACTTTCAACCAAAGTGATTCCAGTTTACTTCGTTTGGAGATTTGGCAGCTTCTTCTTGATTCTAATCAAACCAGAATGAATCACGCTGTCAGAAGCTTGATTTGGACTCATAAATAAATGGAAAATCACCCTGAAAATGAATCAATATCATAGTATTGATGATGAAGAATTTATCCCACTTTCGACCAAAGTGATTCCAGTTTATCATGTTTGGAGATTTGTAAGTTTCTTCTTCATTATAATCAAATGAGAATGAATAACGCTGTAAGAAGCTTGATTTGAACTTATAAATAAGTGAAAAATCACCTTGAAATTGAATCAATATCATAGAAAATATGATGAAGAAGTTATCCCACTTTCAACCGAAGTGATTACAGTTTACCATGTTTGTAGCTTTGGTAGTTTATTCTTGATTCTAATCAAACCAAAATCAATCACGATGTAAGAATCTAGATTTGTAGTTCTAAAATTTGGAGAATCACCATGAATTTGAATGAGTATCATAGGAGTTATGATAAAGAAGTTATACTACTTTCAACCAACGTGATTCCAGTTTATCCTGTTTGGAGATTTTGCAGTTTCATCTTGATTCTAATCAAAGCAGAATGAATCATGATTTAAAAAGCTTGATTTGAACTCATTAATAAGTGAAAAATCACCTTGAAGTTGAATCAATATCATAGGAGTTATGACGAAAAAGTGTTCCCACTATTAACCAAAGTGCTTCCAGTTTACCTTTTTTGGAAATTTCACAGTTTCTTCTTGATTCTAATCAAACCAGAACTCATTAATAAGTAAAAAATCACCTTGCAATTGAATCAATATCATAGGAGTTATGATGAAAAAATGTTCCTAATTTAAACCAAAGTGAGTCTAATTTACCTTGTTTGGAGACTTGACAGTTTCTTCTTGATTCTAATCAAATAAAAATGAATAATAATGTAAGAAGCTTGATTTGGACTCATAAATAAATGGAAAATCATCCTGAAATTGAATCGATATCATAATATTGATGATGAAGAAGTTATTCCATTTTCGACCAAAGTGATTCGAGTTTATCCTGTTTGGAGACTTGTAAGTTTCTTCTTGATTCTATTCAAATCAGAATGAATCACACTGTAAGAAGCTTGATTTATACTCATAAATAAGTGAAAAATCACCTTGAAATTGAATCAATATCATAGGAGTTATGATGAAGATGTTATCCCACTTTCAACCGAAGTGATTGCAGTTTACCATGTTTGTAACTTTGGTAGTTTATTCTTGATTTTAATCAAACCAGAATGAATAACGATGTAAGAATCTACATTTGTAGTTATAAATATTTGGAGAATCAACATGAATTTGAATCAATATTATAGGAGTTATGATAAAGAAGTTACACTACATTCAACCAACGTGATTCTAGTTTACCATGTTTGGAGATTTGATAGTTTCACCTCGATTCTAATTAAAGAAGAATGAATCACGATTTAAGAAGCTTGATTTGAACTCATAAGGTAAAATCACCTTGAAATTGAATCAATATCATAGGAGTTATGATGAAAAAGTGTTTCCACTTTCAACCAAAGTGATTACAGTTTACCCTGTTAGGAGATTTCGCATTTACTTCTTGATTCCAATTAAACCAGAATGAATCACGATGTAAGAAGCTTGATTTCGACTAATAAATATGTGGAGAATCACCCTGAATTTCAATCAATATCATAGGAGTTATGATGAAGAAGTTATCCCACTTTCAATCGAAGTGATTTCAGTTTTTCCTGTTTGAAGATTTGAAAGTTTCTTCTTGATTTTAATCAAACCAAAATGAATCACAATGTAAGAAGGTTCACTTGGAATCATAAATAAGTGTAAAATTATCCTGAAATTGAATCAATATCATAGGAGTTATGATGAAAAAGTTTTTAACCAAAGTGATTCCAGTTGACCATGTTTAGTGATTTGGCTGTTTCTTCTTGATTCTAATCAAACCAGAATGAATAATAATGTAAGAAGCTTGATTTCGACTTATATATATGTGGAGAATCACCCTGAATTTGAATCAATATCATAGGAGTTATGATGAAGAAGTTATCCTACTTTCAATCGAAGTGATTTCAGTTTACCATGTTTGGAGATTTGACAATTTCTTCCTGATTCTAATCAAACCAGAATGAATCACACTGCAAGAAGCTTGATTTGGACTCATAAATAGGTGAAAAATCACCCTGGAATTGAATCAATGTATTAGGATTGATGATGAAGAAGTTATCTCACTTTCTACTAAAGTGATTCCAGTTTGGAAATTTGTAAGTTTCTTCTTTATTCTAATCAAACTAGAATGAATAATGATGTAAGAATCTAGATTTGGACTTATAAATATCTGGATAATCACCCTGAATTTGAATCAATATCATATCAGTTATGATGAAGAAATTATACCACTCTGAACCGACATGATTCCAGTTTACCCTGTTTGGAGATTTGACAGTTTCTTCTTGATTCTAATCAAACCAAAATGAATCACGACTTAAGAAGATTGATTTGAACTCATAAATAAGTGTAAAATCACCATGAAATTGAATGAATATCATAGGAGTTATGATGAAAAAGAGTTCCCACTTTCAACCAAAGTGGTTACAGTTTACCCTGTTTGGAGATTTCGCAGATTCTTCTTGATTCCAATTAAACCAAAATGAATCACGATGTAAGAAGCTTGATCTAGACTTATAAATATGTGGAGAATCACCCTGAATTTGAATCAATATCATAGGAGTTATGATGAAGAAGTTATCCCACTTTCAATCGAAGTGATTTCAGTTTTCCCTGTTTGAAGATTTGGAAGTTTCTTCTTTATTCTAATCAAACCAAAATGAATCACGATGTAAGAAGGTTCAATTGGAATCATAAATAAATGGAAAAGCATCCTTCAATTGAATCAATATCATAGGTGTTATGATGAAAAAGTTTTCAACCAAAGTGATTCCAGTTTACCCTATTTAGTGATTTAGCAGTTTCTTCTGGATTCTAATCAAGCAAGAATGAATAATAATGTAAGAAGCTTGATTTTGACTCATAAATAAGTGGGAAATCACCTTAAAATTATATCAATATCATAGGAGTTATGATGAAAAAGTGTTCCCACTTTCAATCAAAGTGATTCCAAGTTACCATGTTTGGAGATTTGACAGTTTCTTCTTGATTCTAATCAAACCAGAATGAATAATAATGTAAGAAGCTTGATTTGGACTCATAAATAAGTGGAGTATCACCTTGAAATTGAATAAATAGCATAGGAGTTATGATGAAAAAGTGTTCCCACTTTCAACCAAAGTGATTCCAATTTACCATGTTTGGAGATTTGACAGTTTCTTCTTGATTTTAATCAAACCAGAATGAATCACACTGCAAGAAGCTTGATTTGGACTCATAAAAAGTGTAAAATCACCTTGAAATTGAATCAATACATAAGACTTATGATGAAAAAGTGTTACCATTTTCAACAAAAGTGATTTCAGTTTACACAGTTTGGAGATTTGGCAGTTTCTTCTTGACTATAATCAAACAAAAATGAATAATAATGTAAGAAGCTTGATATGGACTCATAAATAAGAGGAAATGACCTTGCAATTGAATCAATATCATAGGAGTTATGATGAAAAAATGTTCCTAATTTAAACCAAAGTGAGTCTAATTTACCTTGTTTGGAGACTTGACAGTTTCTTCTTGATTCTAATCAAATCAGAATGAATCACGCTGTAAGAAGCTTGATTTGGACTCATAAATAAATGGAAAATCACCCTGAAATTGAATCGATATCATAATATTGATGATGAAGAAGTTATCCCATTTTCGACAAAAGTGATTCCAGTTTATCCTGTTTGGAGACTTGTAAGTTTCTTCTTGATTCTATTCAAATCAGAATGAATCACACTGTAAGAAGCTTGATTTAGACTCATAAATAAGTGAAAAATCACCTTGAAATTGAATCAATATCATAGGAGTTATGATGAAGATGTTATCCCACTTTAAACCGAAGTTATTGCAGTTTACCATGTTTGTAACTTTGGTAGTTTATTCTTGATTTTAATCAAACCAGAATGAATAACGATGTAAGAATCTAGATTTGTAGTTATAAATATTTGGAGAATCAACATGAATTTGAATCAATATTATAGGAGTTATGATAAAGAAGTTATACTACTTTCAACCAACGTGATTCTAGTTTACCATGTTTGAAGATTTGATAGTTTCACCTCAATTCTAATTAAAGCAGAATGAATCACGATTTAAGAAGCTTGATTTGAACTCATAAGGTAAAATCACCTTGAAATTGAATCAATATCATAGGAGTTATGATGAAAAAGTGTTCCCACTTTCAACCAAAGTGATTACAGTTTACCCTGTTAGGAGATTTCGCATTTACTTCTTGATTCCAATTAAACCAGAATGAATCACGATGTAAGAAGCTTGATTTCGACTAATAAATATGTGGAGAATCACCCTGAATTTCAATCAATATCATAGGAGTTATGATGAAGAAGTTATCCCACTTTCAATCGAAGTGATTTCAGTTTTTCCTGTTTGAAGATTTGAAAGTTTCTTCTTGATTTTAATCAAACCAAAATGAATCACAATGTAAGAAGGTTCACTTGGAATCATAAATAAGTGTAAAAGTATCCTGAAATTGAATCAATATCATAGGAGTTATGATGAAAAAGTTTTTAACCAAAGTGATTCCAGTTGACCATGTTTAGTGATTTGGCTGTTTCTTCTTGATTCTAATCAAACCAGAATTAATAATAATGTAAGAAGCTTGATTTCGACTTATATATATGTGGAGAATCACCCTGAATTTTAATCAATATCATAGGAGTTATGATGAAGAAGTTATCCTACTTTCAATCGAAGTGATTTCAGTTTACCATGTTTGGAAATTTGACAATTTCTTCCTGATTCTAATCAAACCAGAATGAATTACGCTGCAAGAAGCTTGATTTGGACTCATAAATAAGTGAAAAATCACCATGGAATTGAATCAATGTCTTAGGATTGATGATGAAGAAGTTATCTCACTTTCTACCAAAGTGATTCCAGTTTGGAAATTTGTAAGTTTCTTCTTTATTCTAATCAAACTAGAATGAATAATGATGTAAGAATCTATATTTGGACTTATAAATATCTGGATAATAACCCTGAATTTGAATCAATATCATATCAGTTATGATGAAGAAATTATACCACTTTGAACCGACATGATTCCAGTTTATCTTGTTTGGAGATTTGACAGTTTCTTCTTGATTCTAATCAAACCAAAATGAATCACGACTTAAGAAGCTTGATTTGAACTCAAAAATAAGTGTAAAATCACCATGAAATTGAATCAATATCATAGGAGTTATGATGAAAAAGTGTTCCCACTTTCAACCAAAGTGGTTACAGTTTACCATGTTTGGAGATTTCGCAGATTCTTCTTGATTCCAATTAAACCAGAATGAATCACGATGTAAGAAGCTTGATCTAGACTTATAAATATGTGGAGAATCACCCTGAATTTGAATCAATATCATAGGAGTTATGATGAAGAAGTTATCCCACTTTCAATCGAAGTGATTTCAGTTTTCCCTGTTTGAAGATTTGGAAGTTTCTTCTTTATTCTAATAAAACCAAAATGAATCACGATGTAAGCAGGTTCAATTGGAATCATAAATAAGTGGAAAAGCATCCTGAAATTGAATCAATATCATAGGTGTTATGATGAAAAAGTTTTCAACCAAAGTGATTCCAGTTTACCCTATTTAGTGATTTGGCAGTTTCTTCTGGATTCTAATCAATCAAGAATGAATAATAATGTAAGAATGAATCACGATGTAAGAAGCTAGATTTGGACTTATAAATATGTGGATAATCACCCTGAATTTGAATCAATATCATATGAGTTATGATGAAGAAATTATACCACTTTCAACCGACGTGATTCCAGTTTTACCCTGTTTGGATATTTGACAGTTTCTTCTTGATTTTAATCAAACCAAAATGAATCACGATGTAAGAAGGTTCACCTGGATTCATAAATAAGTGGAAAAACATCCTGAAATTGAATCAATATCATAAGAGTTATGATGAAAAAGTTTTCAACCAAAGTGATTCCAGTTTACCATGTTTAGAGATTTGGCAGTTTCTTCTTGATTCTAATTAAACCAGAATGAATAATGTAAGAAGCTTGATTTGGACTCATAAATAAGTGGAAAATCACCTTAAAATTGAATCAATATCATATGAGTTATAATGAAAAAGTGTTCTTACTTTCAATCAAAGTGATTCCAGTTTACCATGTTTGGAGATTTGACAAATTCTTCTTGTTTCTAATCCAACCAGAATGAATAATAATGTAAGAATCTTGATTTGGACTGATAAATAAGTGGATTATCACCTTGAAGTTAATCAATAGAATAAGAGTTATGATGAAAAAGTGTTCCCACTTTCAGCCAAAGTGAATCCAATTTACCTTTTTTGGAGATTTGATAATTTCTTCTTGATTCTAATCAAACCAGAATAAACCACGCTGTGAGAAGATTGATTTGGACTCATAAATAACTGGACAATCACCCTGAAATTGAATCAATATCATAGGAGTTATGATGAAAAAATATTCCTACTTTCAACCAAAGTAATTCTAATTTACCATGTTTGGAGATTTGACAGTTTCTTCTTGATTCTAATCAAACCATAATGAATCACGCTGTAAGAAGCTTGATTTGGACTCATAAATAAATGGAAAATCACCCTGAAATTGAATCGATATCATAGTATTGATGATAAAGAAGTTATCCCACTTTCGACAAAAGTGATTCCAGTTTATCATGTTTGGAGATTTGTAAGTTTCTTCTTGATTCTAATCAAATAAAAATGAATCACACTGTAAGAAGCTTGATTTGGACTCATAAATAAGTGAAAAATCACCTTGAAATTGAATCAATATCATAGGAGTTATGATGAAGATTTTATCCCACTTTCAACCGAAGTGTTCCATTTTACCATGTTTGTAACTTTGGTAGTTTATACTTGATTTTAATCAAACCAGAATGAATCACGATGTAAGAATCTAGATTTGAAGTTATAAATATTTGGAGACTCAACATGAATTTGAATCAATATCATAGGAGTTATGATAAAGAAGTTATACTACTTTCAACCAACGTGATTCTAGTTTACCATGTTTGGAGATTTGGCAGTTTCATCTCTATTCTAATCAAATTAGAATGAATCACGATTTAAGAAGCCTGATTGAACTCATAAATAAGTGTAAAATCACCTTGAAATTGAATCAATATCATAGGAGTTATGATGAAAAAGTGTTACCACTTTCAACCAAAGTGATTCCAGTTTACCCTGTTTGGAGATTTTTTAGTTTCTTCTTGATTCCAATTAAACCATAATGAATCATGATGTAAGAAGCTTGTTTTCGACTTATAAATATGTGGAGAATGACCCTGAATTTGAATCAATATCATAGGAGTTATGATGAAGAAGTTACACACTTTCAATCGAAGTGATTTCAATTTACCATGTTTGGAGATTTGACAATTTTTTCTTGATTCTAATCAAACCAGAATGAATCACGCTGCAAGAAGCTTGATTTGGACTCATAAATAATTAGAAAATCACCCTGGAATTGAATCAATGTCATAGGATTGGTGATGAAGAAGCTATCCCACTTTCTAACAAAGTGATTCCAGTTTGCCCTATTTTGAGATTTGTAATTTTCTTCTTGATTCTAATCAAACCAGAATGAATCACGATGTAAGAAGCTAGATTTGGACTTATAAATATGTGGATAATCACCCTGAATTTGAATCAATATCATATGAGTTATGATGAAGAAATTATACCACTTTCAACCGACGTGATTCCAGTTTACCCTGTTTGGAGATTTGACAGTTTCTTCTTGATTCTAATCAAACCAAAATGAATCACGATGTAAGAAGGTTCACTTGGATTCATAAATAAGTGGAAAACATCCTGAAATTGAATCAATATCATAAGAGTTATGATGAAAAAGTTTTCAACCAAAGTGATTCCAGTTTACCATGTTTAGAGATTTGGCAGTTGCTTCTTGATTCTAGTCAAACCAGAATGAATAATAATGTAAGAACCTTGATTTGGACTCGTAAATAAGTGGAAAATCACCTTAAAATTGAATCAATATCATAGGAGTTATGATGAAAAAGTGTTCCTACTTTCAATCAAAGTGATTCAAGTTTACCCTGTATGGAGATTTGACAAATTCTTCCTTATTCTAATCCAACCAGAATAAATAATAATGTAATAATCTTGATATGGACTCATAAATAAGTGGATTATCACCTTGAAATTGAATCAATAGCATAAGAGTTATGATGAAAAAGTGTTCCCACTTTCAGCCAAAGTGATTCCAATTTCACCTGTTTGGAGATTTGATAATTTCTTCTTGATTCTAATCAAACCAGAATAAACCACGCTGTGAGAAGATTGATTTGGACTCATAAATAACTGGACAATCACCCTGAAATTGAATCGATATCATAGTATTGATGATAAAGAAGTTATCCCACTTTCGACCAAAGTGATTCCAGTTTATCATGTTTGGAGATTTGTAAGTTTCTTCTTGATTCTAATCAAATAAGAATGAATCAAACTGTAAGAAGCTTGATTTGGACTCATAAATAAGTGAAAAATCACCTTGAAATTGAATCAATATCATAGGAGTTATGATGAAGATTTTATCCCACTTTCAACCGAAGTGATTCCAGTTTACCAAGTTTGTAACTTTGGTAGTTTATTCTTGATTTTAATCAAACCGGAATGAATAACGATGTAAGAATCTAGATTTGTAGCTATAAATATTTGGAGAATCAACATGAATTTGAATCAATATCATAGGAGTTATGATAAAGAAGTTATACTACTTTCAACCAACGTGATTCTAGTTTACCATGTTTGGAGTTTTGACAGTTTCATCTCGATTCTAATCAAAGCAGAATTAATAACGATTTAAGAAGCTTGATTTGAACTCATAAATAAGTGTAAAATCACCATGAAATTGAATCAATATCATAGGAGTTATGATGAAAAAGTGTTACCACTTTCAACCAAAGTGATTCCAGTTTACCCTGTTTGGAGAGTTTTTAGTTTCTTCTTGATTCCAATTAAACCAGAATGAATCACGATGTAAAAAGCTTGATTTCGACTTATAAATATGTGGAGAATAACCCTGAATTTGAATCAATATCATAGGAGTTATGATGAAGAATGTATCCCACTTTCAATCGAAGTTATTTCGGTTTACCATGTTTGGAGATTTGGCAATTTCTTCTTGATTCTACTCAAACCAAAATGAATCACGCTGCAAGAAGCTTGATTTGGACTCATAAATAATTGGAAAATCACCCTGGAATTGAATCAATGTCATAGGATTGGTGATGAAGAAGCTATCCCACTTTCTAACAAAGTGATTCCAGTTTGCCCTGTTTTGAGATTTGTAAGTTTCTTCTTGATTCTAATCAAACCAGAATGAATCACGATGTAAGAAGCTAGATTTGGACTTATAAATATGTGGATAATCACCCCGAATTTGAATACATATCATATGAGTTATGATGAAGAAATTATACCACTTTCAACCGACGTGATTCCAGTTTACCCTGTTTGGAGATTTACAGTTTCTTCTTGATTCTAATCAAACCAAAATGAATCACGATGTAAGAAGGTTCACTTGGATTCGTAAATAAGTGGAAAACATCCTGAAATTGAATCAATATCATAAGAGTTATGATGAAAAAGTTTTCAACCAAAGTGATTCTAGTTTACCATGTTTAGAGATTTGGCAGTTTCTTCTTGATTCTAATCAAACCAGAATGAATAATAATGTAAGAACCTTGATTTGGACTCGTAAATAAGTGGAAAATCACCTTAAAATTGAATCAATATCATAGGAGTTATGATGAAAAAGTGTTCCTACTTTCAATCAAAGTGATTCCAGTTTACCATATTTGGAGATTTGACAAATTCTTCCTTGTTCTAATCCAACCAGAATGAATAATAATGTAACAATCTTGATATGGACTCATAATAAGTGGATTATCACCTTGAAATTGAATCAATAGCATAAGAGTTATGATGAAAAAGTGTTCCCACTTTCAGCCAAAGTGATTCCAATTTATCCTGTTTGGAGATTTGATAATTTCTTCTTGATTCTAATCAAACCAGAATAAACCACGCTGTGAGAAGATTGATTTGGACTCATAAATAACTGGACAATCACCCTGAAATTGAATCGATATCATAGTATTGATGATAAAGAAGTTATCCCACTTTCGACCAAAGTGATTCCAGTTTATCATGTTTGGAGATTTGTAAGTTTCTTCTTGATTCTAATCAAATAAGAATGAATCACACTGTAAGAAGCTTGATTTGGACTCATAAATAAGTGAAAAATCACCTTGAAACTGAATCAATATCATAGGAGTTATGATGAAGATTTTATCCCACTTTCAACTGAAGTGATTCCATTTTACCATGTTGATAACTTTGGTAGTTTATTCTTGATTTTAATCAAACCAGAATGAATAACGATGTAAGAATCTAGATTTGTAGTTATAAATATTTGGAGAATCAACATGAATTTGAATCAATATCATAGGAGTTATGATAAAGAAGTTATACTACTTTTAACCAACGTGATTCTAGTTTACCATGTTTGGAGTTTTGACAGTTTCATCTCGATTCTAATCAATGCAGAATGAATAACAATTTAAGAATCTTGATTTGAACTCATAAATAAGTGTAAAATCACCATAAAATTGAATCAATATCATAGGAGTTATGATAAAAATGTTATACTACTTTCAACCAACGTGATTCCAGTTTACCCTGTTTGAAGATTTGGCCGTTTCATCTTGATTCTAATGAAAGCAGAATGAATCACGATTTAAGAAGCTTGATTTGAACTCATAAGAAAGTTTAAAATCACCTTGAAATTGAATCAATATCATAGGAGTTATGATGAAAAAGTGTTCCCACTTTCAACTAAAGTGATTACAGTTTACCCTGTTTGGAGATTTTGCAGTTTCTTCTTGATTCCAGTTAAACTAGAATGAATCACGATGTAAGAAGCTTGATTTCGACTTATAAATAATTGGAGAATCACCCTGAATATAAATCAATATCATAGGAGTTATGATGAAGAAGTTATCCCACTGTCAATCGAACTGATTTCAGTTTACCATGTTTGGAGATTTGAAAATTTCTTATTGATTCTAATCAAACTAGAATGAATCACCCTGAAAGAATCTCGATTTGGACTCATAAATAAGTGGAAAATTACCATGGAATTGAATCAATGTCTTAGGATTGATGATGAAGAATTTATCCCACTTTCTACCAAAGTGATTCTAGTTTGCCCTCTTTGGAGATTTGCAAGTTTCTTCTTGATTCTAATCAAACCAGACTGAATCAGGATGTAAGAAGCTAGATTTGGACTTATAAAT
This sequence comes from Moricandia moricandioides, assembly GCA_905132885.1. Classification (NCBI taxonomy): domain Eukaryota; kingdom Viridiplantae; phylum Streptophyta; class Magnoliopsida; order Brassicales; family Brassicaceae; genus Moricandia; species Moricandia moricandioides. Next base: position 59,216 of record CAJHQQ010000405.1, read on the forward strand.
ATGTGGATAATCACCCTGAAATTAAATCAATATCATATGAGTTATGGTGAAGAAATTATACCACTTTCATCCGACGTGATTTCAGTTTACCATGTTTGGAGATTTGACAGTTTCTTCTTGATTCTAATTAAACTAAAATGAATCACGATGTAAGAAATTTCACTTGGAATCATTAATAATTGGAAAAACATCCTGAAATTGAGTCAATATCATAGGAGTTATGATGAAAAAGCTTTCAACCAAAGTGATTCCAGTTTACCTTGTTTAGAGATTTGTTAGTTTCTTCTTGATTTTAATCAAAGTAGAATGAATAATAATGTAAGAATCTTGATTTGGACTCATAAATAAGTGGAAAATCACCTTAAAATTGAATCAATATCATAGGAGTTATGATGAAAAAGTGTTCCCATTTTCAACCAAAGTGATTCCAATTTACCATGTTTGGAGATTTGACAGTTTCTTCTTGATTCTAGTCAAACCAGAATGAATAATAATTTAAGAAGGTTGATTTGGACTCATAAATAAGTGGAATATCACCTTGAAATTGAATCAATAGCATAGGATTTATGATGAAAAAGTGTTCCCACGTTCAACCAAAGTGATTCCAATTTACCATGTTTGAAGATTTGACAATTTCTTCTCGATTCTAATCAAACCATAATGAATCACACTGTAAGAATCTTGATTTGGAGTCATAAAAAGTGGAAAATCACCTTGAAATTGAATCAATACATAGGATTTATGATGAAAAATTGTACTTATTTTCAACCAAAGTGATTTGAGTTTACACTTTTTGGAGATTTGACAGTTTTTTCTTGATTTTAATCAAACCAAAATGAATAATAATGTAAGACGCTTCGTTTGGACTCATAAATAAGTGGAAAATGACCATGCAATTGAATAAATATCATATGAGTTATGATGAAAAAAATTTCCTACTTTCAACCAAAGTGATTATAGTTTACCATGTTTGGAGATTTGGCAGTTTCTTCTTGATTCTAATCAAACCAGAATGAATCACGCTGTAAGAATCGATATCATAAATAAATGTAAAATCACCCTGAAATTGAATCGATATCATAGTATTGATGATGAAGAAGATATCCCACTTTCGACCAAAGTGATTCGAGTTTATCATGTTTGGAGATTTGTAAGTTTCTTCTTGATTCTAATCAAATCGGAATGAATCACGCTGTAAGAAGCTTGATTTGGACTCATAAATAAGTGAAAAATCACCTTGAAAAAGAATCAATATCATAGGAGTTATGATGAAGAAGTTATCCTACTTTCAAGCGAAGTGATTCGAGTTTACCATGTTTGTAGCTTTGGTAGTTTATTCTTGATTCTAATCAAACCAGAATGAATCACGATGTAAGAATATGGACTTGTAGATATAAATATTTGGAGAATCAACATGAATTTTAATCAATATCATAGGAGTTATGATAAAGAAGTTATACTACTTTGAACCAACGTGATTCCAGTTTACCCTGTTTGGAGATTTGGCAGTTTCATCTTGATTCTAATGAAATCAGAATCAATCACGATTTAAGAAGCTTGATTTGAACTCATAAATAAGTGTAAAATAACCTTGAAGTTGAATCAACATCATAGGAGTTATGATGAAAAAGTGTTCCCACTTTCAACCAAAGTGATTCCAGTTTACCATGTTTAGAGATTTCGTAGTTTCTTCTTGATTCCAATCAATCCAGAATGAATCACGATGTAAGAATCTTGATTTAAACTTATAAATATGTGGATAATCACCCTGAATACGAATCAATATCATAGGAGTTATGATTAAGAAGTTATCCCACTTTCAATCGAAGTGGTTTGAGTTTACCATGTTTGGAGATTTGGTAATTTCTTCTTTATTCTAATCAAACCAGAATGAATCACCCTGAAAGAATCTTGATTTGGACTCATAAATAAGTGTAATATCACCCTGGAATTGAATCAATGTCATAGGATTGATGATGAAGAAGTTATCCCACTTTCTACTAAAATGATTCCAGTTTGTCCTGTTTGGAGATTTGTAAGTTTCTTCTTGATTATAATTAAACCAGAATGAATCACGATGTAAGAAGCTAGATTTGGACTTATAAATATGTGGATAATCACCCTGAATTTGAATCAATATCATATGAGTTATAATGAAGAATTTATATCACTTTCAACCGACGTGATTCCAGTTTACCCTGTTTGGAGATTTGACAGTTTCTTTGATTCTAATCAAACCAAAAGGAATCACGATGTAAGAAGGTTCACTTAAAATCATAAATAAGTGGGAATGCATCCTCAAATTGAATAAATATCATAGTAGTTATGATGAACCTATTCAAACCAGAATGAATCACGATGTAAGAAGCTTGATTTCGACTCATAAATAAGTGGAAAATCACCCTGAAATTAAACCGATATCATAGGACTGATGATGAAGAAGTTATGCTACTTTCAACCGAAGTGATTCCAATTTATCATGTTTGGAGATTTGGAAGTTTCTTCTTAAATTTATTCAAACCAGAATGAATCAATTTGTAAGAAGCTTGATTTGTACTCATAAGTAAGTGGAAAATTACCCTGAATTTGAATCAATATCATAGGAGATATGATGAAGAAGTTATCTCACTTTCAACCGAAGTCATTCCAATATTCCCTATTTGGAGAGTTGGCAGTTTCTTCTTGATTGTAATAAAAAAAATGAATCACGATGTAAGAAGCTAGATTTGGACTTATAAATATGCGGATAATCACCTGGAATTTGAATCAATATCATTTGAGTTATGATGAAGAAGTTATACCACATTCAAACGACGTGATTCCAGTTTACCCTTATGGATATTTGACAGATTCTTCTTGATTCTAATCAAACCAGAATGAATCACGATGTAAGAATCTTTATCTGGACTAATAAATAAGTTGAAAAGCACCCTGAATTTGAACCAATATCATAGGAGTTTTGATGAAGAAGCTATACCAATTTAAATCGACCTGATTCCAGTTTACCTTGTTTGGATATTAGGTAGTTTCTTCTTAATTCTAATCAAACCAGAAAGAATCACGATGTAAGAAGATCGATTTGGACTCATAATAAGTAGAAAATCACCTTGAAATTGAATCAATATTATATGAGTTATGATGAAGAAGTTATCCCACTTTCAACCGAAGTGATTCTAGTTTGTCATGTTTGTAGCTTTGGCAGTTTCTTCTTAATTATAATCAAACAAGAATGAATCATGATGTAAGAAGCTCGATTTGGACTCATAAATAAGTGGTAAATAACCCTGAATTTGAATCAATATCATTGGAGTTATGATGAAGAAGTTATACAACTTTCAACCGACGTGATTCCACTTTACCCTATTTGGAGATTTAGCAGTTTCTTCTTGATTTTAATCAAACCAGAATGAATCACGATGTAAGAATCTTGATTTGGACTACTAAATAAGTGGAAAAGACCCCTGAAATTGAATCAATATCATAGGAGTTATGATGAAAAAGTTATCTCACTTTCAACGTAAGTGATTCTAGTTTATCATGTTTGGAGATTTAACAGTTTCTTCTTGATTCTAATCAAATCAGAATGAATCACAATGTAAGAAAATTGATTTGGACTCATAAATAAGTGGAAATCACCTTGAAATTGAATCAATATCATAAGAGTTATGACGAAGAAGTTATCTCACTTTCAACCGTAGTGATTTTAGTTTTCCCTGTTTGGAGAGTTGGCAGTTTCTTCTTGATTCTAATCAATCCAGAATGAATCACGATGTAAGAAGCTTAATTTGTACTAAGAAATAACTGGAAAAGCACCATTAGATTGAATCAATATAATAGTAGTTATGTTGAAGAAGTTATCTCACTTTCAACAAAATTGATTCCAGTTTTTCCTATTTCGAGATTTGGCAGTTTGTTCTTGATTCTAATCAAACTATAATGAATCACGCTGTAAGAAGCTTCATTTGGACGTATAAATATGTGGAGAATCACCCTGAATTTGAATCAATATCATAGGCGTTATGATGAAGAAGTTATCTCACTTTTAACCGAAGTGATTCCAGTTTATCTTGTTTGGAGATTTGGCAGTTTCTTCTTGATCATTATCAATCCAGAACGAATCACGATGTAAGAAGCTAGATTTCGACTTATAAATCTTGTGATAATCACCCTGAATTTTAATCAATATCATAGGAGTGATGATCAAGAAGTTATCCCACTTTCAAATAAAGTGATTCCAGTTTACCCTCTTTAGAGATTTGGCAGTTTATTCTTGATTCTAATGAAACCAGAATGAAACATGATGTAAGAAGCTGGATTTTGACTTATAAATATGTGGATAATCACCCTGAATTTGAATCAATAACATAAGAGTTATGATGAAGAAGTTATCTCACTTGCAACCGAAGTGATTCCAGTTTTTCCTATTTGAAGATTTGAAAGTTTTTTCATGATTCTAATCAAATCATAATGAGTCACGATGTAACCAGATAGATTTGTACTTATAAATATGTGGAGAACTCACCCTGAATTTGAATAAATATCATATGAGATTTGTACTTTCAACCGACGTGATTCTAGTTTACCCTGATGGAGATTTGGCAGTTTCTTTTTGATTCTAATAAAACCATGATGAATCACGATGTAAGAAAATTGATTTGGACTCATAAGTAAAATAAAAATCACCTTGAAATTGAATTAATATCATAGGAGTTATGATGAAGAAGATATCTCACTTTCAACCGAAGTGATTCCAGTTTTCCCTTTTTGGAGAGTTGGCACTTTCTTCTTGATTCTAATCAAAACAGAATGAATCACGATGTAAGAAGCTAGATTTGGACTTCTAAATATGTGGATAATCACCCTGAATTTGAATCAATATCATATGAGTTATGGTGAAGAAGTTATCTCAGTTTCAACGAAAGTGATTCCAGTTTTCCCAATTTGGAGATTTTGAAGTTTCTTCTTGATACTAATCAAACTAGAATGAATCACGATGTAACAAGCTTAATTTGGACTTATAAATATGTATAGAATAACCCTAAATTTGAATCATTATCATAGGAGTTATGATGAAGACGTTATCCCACTTTCAACCGAAGTGATTCCAGTTGACCCTGTTTGGAGATTTAGCTGTTTCTTCTTGATTCTAATCAAACCAGAATGAATCACGCTGTAAGAAGCTTGATATGAACTCATAAATAAGTGGAAAATCACCCTGAAATTGAATCAATATCGTAGGAGTTATGATGAAGAAGACTTACTACCGAAGTGTTCTAGTTTCTATTTTTGGAGAGTTGGCAGTTTTTTCTTGATTTTAATCAAAACAGAATAAATCATTATGTAAGAAGATAGATTTGGACTTAAAAATATGTGGAGAATCACCCTGAATATTTATCAGTGTCATAGGAGTTATGATGAAGAAGTTATACCACTTTCAACAGAAGTGATTCCAGTTTTCTCTGTTTGGAGATTTGGTAGTTTCGTCTTGATTCTAATCAAACCAGAATGAATCACGATGTAAGAAGCTTGATTTAGACTCATAAATAAATGGAAAATCACCTTGAAATTGAATCAATATCATAGTAGTTATTATGCGAATGTTTTCCCAATTTCAACCAAAGTTATTCCAGTTTACTCTTTTTGGAGATTTGGTAGTTTCTTCTTGATTCTAATCAAACTAGAATGAATCACGATGTAAGAAGCTTAATTTGTGCTTATAAATATGTGGAGAATCACCCTGAATTTGAATCAATATCATATGAGTTATGATAAAGAAGTTATACCACTTTCAACCGACATTATTCGAGTTTACCCTATTTGGAGATTTGACAGTTTCTTCTTAATTTTATTCAACCAAAACGAATCACGATGTATTAAGCTTGATTTGGACTCATAAATAAGTGTAATATCACCTTGAAATTGAATCGATATCATAGGAGTTACGATGAAGAAGTTATCCCACTTACAACCGAAGTGATTCCAGTTTACCATGTTTGTAGTTTTGGCAGTTTCTTCTTGATTATAATCAAACTAGAATAAAGAATTATGTAATAAGCTTGATTTGGACTCATAAATTAGTGTAATATCACCCTGAAATTGAATAAATATCATAGGAGTGATGATGTAGATTTGGTAGTTTCTTCTTGATTCAAATCAAACAAGAATGAATCACGATGAAAAAATCTTAATTTCGAGTTATAAATATGTGGAGAATAACCCTGAATTTGAATCAATATTATAGGAGTTATGATGAAGAAGTTATCTCACTTTCAACAAAAGTGATTCCACTTTACCCTTTTTGGAGATTTGGCAGTTTCTTCATCATTCTAATCAAACCAAAATGAATCACGCTGTAAGAAGCTTGATTTGGACACATAAATCAGTGGAAAATCACCCTGAAATTCGATCGATATCATAATATTGACGATTAAGAAGTTATCCCACTTTCAATCAAAGTGATTCCAGTTTACCATGTATGGAGGTTTTGAAGTTTCTTCTTGATTCTAATCAAAACAGAATGAATCACGATGTAAAAAACTAGATTTGGCTTACATATATGTGGCAAATCACCCTGAATTTGAATAAACATCATATAAGTTATGATGAAGAAGTTATACCACTTTTAACCGACGTGATTCCAGTTTATCCTTTTTGGAGATTTGATAGTTCTTCTTGATTCTAATCAAACCAGAATGAAACACGATTTAAGAATCTTAATTTGGACTTATAAATAAGAGGAATATCACCTTGAAATTGAATCAATGTCATAGGAGTTATGACGAAGAAGTTATCTCACTTTCAACCGAAGTGATTCCAGTTTACCTTGATTGTAGCTTTGGCAGTTTCTTCTTGATTCTATTCAAACGCGAATGAATCATGATGTAATAAGATTTACTTGGACTCATTAAGTAGTGTAAAATCACCCTGAAATTGAATCAATATAATAGGAGTGATTGTGTAGAAGTTATCCACTTTCAACCAAAGTGATTCGAGTTTACCCTCTTTTAAGATTTGGCTGTTTCTTCTTGATTCTAATCAAAATAGAATGAATAACACTGTCAGAATATTGATTTGGACTTATATATATGTGGATAATCACCCTGAATTTTAATCAATATCATATGAGTGATGATGAAGAAGTTATCCCACTTTTAACCAACGTGATTCCAGTTTCCCCTGTTTGGAGATTTGACAGTTTTTTAATTCTAATTAAACCAGAATGAATCACGATGTAAGAAGATAGATTTGTACTTATAAATATGTGGAGAATCACCATGAATTTGAATAAATATCATAGGAGTTATGATGAAGAAGTTATACCACTTTAAACCGACGTGATTCTAGTTAACCATGTTTTGAGATTTGACAGTTTCTTCCTGATTTTAATCAAACCAGAATGAATCAAGATGTAAGAAACTTGATTTGGACTCATAAATAAGTGTAAAATCAGTCTTAAATCGAATCAATATTATTGGAGTTATGATGAAGAAGTTACTCACTTTCAACACAAGTGATTTCAGTTTTTCTGTTTGGAGATTTGAAATTTTCTTCTTGATTCTAATTAAACAAGAACGAATCATGATGCAAGAAGATTGATTTGGACTGCTAAACATATGGAGAATCACCCTGAATTTGAATCGATATCATAGGAGTTATGACGAAGAAGTTATCTCACTTTCAACCGAAGTGATTCCAATTTTTTCTGTTTGGAGAGTTGGCAGTTTTTCTTGATTTTAATCAAACCAGAATGAATCAAGATGTAAAATGCTATAATCAGACTTATAAATATGTGGATAATCACCCTGAATTTGAATCAATATCATAGGATTTATGATGAAGAAGTTATACGACTTTTAACCAACGTGATTCCATTTTACCCTGTTTGGAGATTTGACAGTTTCTTCTTGATTATAATCAAACCAGAATGAATAGCGATGTAAGAATCTTGATTTGGACTCATTAATAAGTTGAAAGCACCCTGAATTTGAATTACTATCATAGGAGTTATGATGAACAAGTTATACCAATTTCATGCGACGTGATTCCAGTTTACCCTGTTTGGAGATTTGGTATTTTCTTCTTAATTCTAATCAAACCAGATTGAATCACGGTATAAGATGCCTGATTTGGACTCATAATAAGTGACAAATCACCTCGAAATTGAATCAATACCATAGGAGTTATGACGAAGAAGTTGTCCAACCGAAGTGATTCTAGTTTGCGATGTTTGTAGCTTTGGCAGTTTCTTCTTGATTCTAATCAAACAAGAATGAATCATGATGGAAGAAGCTTAATTTGGACTCATAATTAAGTTTAAAATCACCCTGAATTTTAATCAATATCATAGGAGTTATGATGAAGAAGTAATCCCACTTTCAACCAAAGTGATTCTTGTTTATCCTGTTTGGAGAATTTGCAGTTTTTTGTTGATTCTAACCAAACCACAATGAATCACGATTTAAGAAGCTAGATTTCTATTATAAATATGTGGAGAATCACCATGAATTTGAATCAATATCATAGGAGTTATGATGAAGAAGTTATCTCACTTTCAACAAAAGTGATTCTAGTTTACCATGTTTGGAGATTTTGAAGTTTCTTCTTGAATCTATTCAAACCAGAATGTATCACGATGTACGAAGCTTGATTTTGACTCATAAGTAAGTGGAAAATCACCCTTAAATTGAATCAATATCATAGGAGTTAGGATGAAGAAGTTATCTCACTTTCAACCCAAGTAATTCCAGTTTTCCATGTTTAGAGAGTTGGCAATTTCTTCTTGATTCTAATCAAAACATAATGAATCACGATGTAAGAAGCTATATTTGGAATGGATAGTCACCCTGAATTTGAATCAATATCATAGGAGTTACGATGAAGAAGTCATATCACTTTCAACCGACGTGATTCCAGTTTACACTGTTTGGTGATTTGACAGTTTCTTCTTGGTTCAAATTAAACCAGAATGAATCACTATGTAATAAGCTTGATTTGGACTGAAAAATAAGTTGAAAATCATCCTGAAATAGAATCAATATCATAGGAGTTATGATGAAGAAGTTATCTCACATTCAACAGAACTGATTCCAGGTTTTTCCAGTTTGGAGATTTGGTAGTTTCTTATTGATTCTAATCAAAGCAGAATGAATCACGATGTAAGAAGGTTTATTTGGACTTATAAATATGTGGAGAATCAGCTTGAAGTTGAATCAATATCATAGGAGTTATGATGAAGAAGTTATCCCACTTTCAACCGAAGTAATTCCAGTTTACCCTATTTAGAGATTGACAGTTTCTTCTTGATACTAATCAAACCAAAATAAATCACGCTGTAAGAAGCTTGATTTAAACTCATAAATAAGTGGAAAAACACCCTGAAATTGAATCGATATCATGGGAGTGATGATGAAGAAATTATCCCACTTTCAACCGAAGTGATTCCAGTTTACCATGTTTGGAAATTTGGAAGTTTCTTCTTGAATATATTCAAACCAGAATTAATCACGATGTAAGAAGCTTGATTTGGAATCATATATAAGTGAAAAACCACCCTGAAATTGAATCAATTTTTATATGATTTATGATGAAGAAGTTATACCGCTTTCAACCGACATGATTCCAGTTTATCCTGTTTCGAGATTTGAAAGTTTCTCTTGAATCAAACCAAACACGAATGAATCACGATGTAAGAATCTTGATTTGAATTATAAATAAGTTGAAAAGCACCCTGAAATTTGAATTAATATCATAGGAGTTTTGATGAAGCAGTTATACCATTTTCAATCGACGTGATTCAGGTTTTCCCTATTTGGAGATTTGGTAGTTTCTTCTTAATTCTAATAACACCAGAACAAATCACGATGTAAGAAGCTTGGTTTGGACTCATAATAAGTGGAAAATCACCTTGAAATTGAATCAATATCATAGGAGTTATGAGGGTCGACGAGCTATTTCCCCATGAGAACTATCATATAGCATCAGATCCCCACCAAACTATGACCTAGTGTTAAATCTCCATGCTTTTAAAGTTATGAACTTATTTCTCCATAAATTAACCAAAGTGATTCTAGTTTGCCCTGTTTGTAGCTTTGGCAGTTTCTTCTTGATTCTAATCAAACCAGAATGAATCAAGATGTAAGAAGCTTTATTTGGACTCAGAAATAAGTGGAAAATAACCCTAAAATTGAATCAATATTATAGGAGTTATGATGAAGAAGTTCTACCACTTTGAACCGACGTAATTCTAGTTTACCATGTTTGGAGATTTGACAATTCCTTCATGATTCTAATAAAAAAAGAATGAATCACAATGTAAGAAGATAGATTTGGACTTATAAATATGTGGAGAATCACCTTGAATTTAAATCAATAGCATATGAGTTATGATGAAAAAGTTATACCACTTTCAACCGACGTGATTCCAGTTTACCCTGTTTGGAGATTTGGCAGTTTCTTCTTGATTCTAATCAAACCAGAATGAATCACGATGTAAGAATCTGAATTTGGACACATAAATAAGTGGAAAAGAACCCTAAAATTAAATCAATATTGTAGGAGTTACGATGAAGAAGTTATCTCACTTTCACCAAAAGTAATTCCAATTTACTATGTTTGGAGATTTGATAGTTTCTTCTTGATTCTAATAAAACCAGAATGAATCACGATGTAAGAAGCTAGATTTGGAATTATAAATATGTGGATAATCACCCTGAATTTGAATCAATATCATAGGAGTTATGATGAAGAAGTTATCTCACTTTCAACTGAAGTGATTATATTTTTTCCTATTTGGAGAGTTGGCAGTTTCTTCTTGATTTTAATCAAACCAGCATGAATTTCTATGTAAGAAGCTAGATTTGGAATTTTAAATACGTGGATAATCACCTTGAATTTGAATCAGTATCATAGAAGTTATGATGGAGTTATACCACTTCCAACCGACGTGATTTTAGTTTACTCCGTTCGGAAATTTGGCAGTTTCTTCATTGATTCTAATCAAATCATAATGAATCATGATGTAGAAGCTTGATTTGGAATCATAAATAAATGGAAAAATTAACTTGAAATTGAATCAATATCATAGGAGTTATGATGAAAATGTATTCGCACTTTCAACCAAAGTGATTCCAGTTTACACTTTTTAGAGATTTGGCAGGTTCTTCTTGATTCTAATCAAATTAGAAGGAATCATGATGTAAGAAGCTTGATTTGCGATTTTAAATATGTGGAGAGTCACCCTGAATTTTAATAATTATCATAGGAGTTATGATGATGAAGTTATCTCACTTTCAACCGAAGTGATTCTAGTTTATCCTGTTTGGAGAATTGACAGTTTCTTCTTCATTCTAATCAAACCAGAATGAATCACGCTGTAAGAACCTTTATTTGGACTCATAAATAAGTGGAAAATCACACTGAAATTTGATTGATATTATAGGATTGATGATTAAGAAGCTATCCCACTTTCACCCAAAGTGATTCCAGCTTTCCATGTATGGAGATTTGGAAGTTTCTTCTTGATTCCAATCAAACCATAATGAACCACAATGTAACATGATAGATTTGGAATTATAAATATGTGGATAATCACCCTGAATTTGAATCAATATCATAGGAGTTATGATGAAGGGGTTATCCCACTTTCAACCGAAGTGATTCCCGTTTACCCTATTTGTAGCTTTGGTAGTTTCTTCGTGGTTCTAATCAAAACAGAATGAATCATGATTTAATAATCTTGATTTGGACTCATAAATTAGTGTAAAATCACCGCGAAATTGAATCAATATCATAGGAGTGATGATATAGTAGTTATCCCACTTTCAACCAAAATGATTCGAGTTTACCCTCTTTTGAGATTTGATAGTTTCTTCTTAATTCTAATCAACTCATAATGAATCATGATGTAAGAAGCTTGATCTGGACATATATATATGTGGATAATCACCTTGAATTTGAATCAATATCATAGGAGTGATGATTAAGAAGTTATCCCACTTTCAACCAAAAAGTGATTCCAGTTTACCCTGTTTGTAGATTTGGCAGTTTTTTCTTGATTCTAATCAAACCAGAATAAATCATGATGTAAGAAGCTAGATTTTTACTTATAAATATGTGGAGAATCAACATGAATTTGAATCAATATCATAGGAGTTATGATGAAGAAGTTATACCACTTTCAAACGACGTGATTCCAATTTACCATGTTTGGAGATTTGACAGTTTCTTCTTGATTCTAATTTAAGCAGAATGAATCAAGATGTAAGAAACTTGATTTGGAATTATAAATATATGGAGAATCACCCTGAATTTGAATCAATATCATAGGATTTATGATGAAGATGTTATCTCACTTTCAACCGAAGTAATTCCAGTTTACCATGTTTGGAGATTTGGAAGTTTTTTCTTGATTATAATCAAACTAGAATGAATAATTATGTAATAATCTTGATTTGGACTCACAAATTAGTGTAATATCACCCTGAAATTGAATAAATACTCATAAATTAGTGTAATATTGAAACTAGAATGAATCACAATGTAAGAAGCTTGATTTGTAATCATAAATAAGTGGAAAAACACCATGAAATTGAATCAATATCGTAGGAGTTATGATAAAAAATATAATCCCACTTTCAATCGAAGTGATTCCAGTTGCTCTGTTTGTAGCTTTGGCAATTTCTTTTTTATTCTAATCAAACCATAATTAATCATGATGGAAGAAGTTTGATTTGGACTCATAAATAAGTTTAAAATCACCCTGAAATTGAATAAATATCATAGGAGTGATGATGAATAAGTAATCCCACTTTTAACCAAAGTGATTCCTGTTTATCTTGTTTGGAGATTTGGCAGTTTCTTCTTGATTCTAATTAAACCAGAATGAATCACGATGTAAGAAGTTAAATTGATACTTATAAAGATGTGGATAATTACCATGAACTTGAATCAATATCATAGGATTTATGATGAAGAAGTTATCACACTTTCAACCGAAGTGATTTTAGTTTACCATTTTTGGAGATTTGGAAGTTTCTTCTTGAATCTATTCAAACCAGAATGAATCATGATATAAGAAACTTGATTTGGACTCATATGTAAGTGTAAAATCACCCTGAAATTGAATCAATATCATAGGAGTGATGATGAAGAAGTTATCCCACTTTCAACCGAAGTGATTCCAGTTTACCATATTTGGACATTTGGAAGTTTCTTCTTGAATCTAATCAAACCAGAATGAATAACGATGTAAGAATCTTGATTTGTACTCATAGGTAAGTGTAAAATCATCCTAAAATTGAATCAATATCATAGGAGTTATGATGAAGAAGTTATCTGTAACGACCGTGATCTGGTAATCTGTTAACCAATTGGTTTAACTAAATTATTAATGTTTGGAAAAAAAAAAGAGAAAAAAAAAGAAAACCAAATTCGATGCAATAAATTAAATCGTATGATATCTTATATACTGTTATACCTAATTATATTTATAAATATCTTTTCCTTGTGAAAGCATGAGCCGCCACCTCTCTTTTATTATTCTTCACTCCTCTCCTCTCTTCTTTGTGCTTTCTTCCTCACGTTCAGATTTTCATGATCTTCATATTATTATTTTGTCTCTTCCTCTCCTTTTGTTTTCGCTCGGGTTTATTGGAGACTGATGGAGGGAGACACCGCCATGTTGTCACCACTGACTTCTTCCTATTTGTTCTCCATGTTGGAGCTGCATCTCGCAACCAGCACGAGCGAAAGATCACCGGAGTCCCCAACACTCACCATCGCCACCACCGGACAATACCCTCTTATTATCTCCTTGTTCCTCGCTTGTTCTTGTCAGAGTTGTGTGTGATTATGTGTGCCACAGCGTTAGTTACCAGCAACCACCACAACCGAAGCCACCGTTTCAATCTGACCAGGCGTGATCATCAACCGTGAGCCACGAGAGGGGGGACCGTGCACTTTGGGGGCTGAGATCCTCCACTTTGATTCCAAACCGTAAAGGTTAAAAGAGATTATATTGATTTCTTGTGCTGCAAGTTTTTAAACAATCACTTATTGTTTTGGCTCTTTTCTTTTTCAATCTAGTGTGTCGTTGTTGAGATCGAGATCCATGCCGAAACCTTACCTTTGTTGGTGATCAAGTCATCTCGTCTATTTTCCGATCCACTCTCATTTTTTTATATGGTTAAGGTGAGGGCTATTCCCAAACTTCTCGTACACGGCTTAGAATTTTGAATAAACATAATTTGTTTCTAATATGTTCCGTCTTCGTGAAGTTGAGTCTATTAGAGTCTGCTTGTTTAGTTATTAGATTCTCTGTTAAACCGGATATAGGATGTTAGAGGGTTCAACATTGCTTGTTCTTTGATAATTGTTATTAAATATATATATATATATATATATATATATATATATATATAATTATAAATATCTATTGAGAATTGAGGTGAAAGGTTGTGGTCGACTACGAAGACGTACTTCTGTAGGGCGGTTTGTGACCAGTATGTTTTGTTAGATGTTGTGGCACATCATAGTCGACCTGTTGTTGCCACGGCTGTAGGTCGATAAATCGTCTTCGGGCGTGTGTTACCGAGCACATATTCGGCGTTGTTTTGTGAGATGTTGTGGCACAGCATAGTCGACCTGTTGTTGCAACGGCTGTAGGTCGATAAATCGTCTTCGGGCGTGTGTTACCGAGCACATATTCGGCGTTGTTTTGTGAGATGCTGTGGCACAGCATAGTCGACCTGTTGTTGCCACAGCTGTAGGTCGATAAATCGTATTCGGGCGTGTGTTATCGAGCACATATTCGACGCTGTTTTTGGCCTGTTAGTGGGCAGCGGGTGTGTATCTCGCTAGGACCATTGTTTGTTCTTTGGGTACTTTAGGTACCGTGTTTGTTACGTGTTAAAAGTAAATTATATTTATTCAGAGTGTTACGACCGGGTCCATGGACTTTGGGTTTAGCTTCCCATACCTCACTGAGTGACTCCCCTTTTGCTCACCCCTCTTTCTTCCCCTTTCAGGTGAGCATGACGAGTAGTCGGATATCTGGACGGTTTGGTGTCTTTGGGATCGTCGTATTTATATCGGTTTTCATTCGGTTTCATACGACTTTTCAATATGAATTATTCTGGTTATTAAATGTAAAAAAAAAATGATTTATCACTTTTATTTTATTAAATATTTTAATATTTTATTTGATATTTCTATTAATCGGTTTAATTTAATTTTGTACCGGTAGTGGCACGCCGTTCTCAAGAGAGGAGGAGACGGGTGTTACATTATCTCACTTTCAACCGAAGTGGTTCCAGTTTTTCCTGTTTGGAGAGTTGACAGTCTCTTCTTGGTTATAATCAAAACAGAATGAATCACGATGTAAGAAGCTTGATTTGGACTTATATATGTGGATAATCACCCTGAATTTGAATCAATATCATAGGAGTGATGATGAAGAAGTTATCCCCCTTTCAACCAAAGTGATTCCAGTGTACCCTGTTTGGAGATCTTACAGTTTTTTTCTTGATTCTAATCAAATCAGAATGAATTACGATGTAAGAAGATAGATTTATACTTTTAAATATATGGAGAATTATAATGAATGTGAATCAATATCATAGGAGTTATAATGAACAAGTTATACCACTTTCAATCGACATGATTCCAGTTTACACTGTTTGGAGATTTTGTAGTTTCTTCTTAATTCTAATCAAAGTAGAATGAATCACGATACTTGATTTGGACTCATAATAAGTACAAAATCACCTTCAAATTGAATCAGTATCATAGGAGTTATGATGAAGAAGTAATCCTACTTTCAACCGAAATGATTCCAGTTTGCCATGTTTGTAGCTTAGGCAATTTCTTCTTGATTCTAATCAAACCAGAATAAATCATGATGGAAGAAGCTTGATTTGGACTCATTAATAAGTTTAAAATCCCCCTGAAATTTAATCAATATCATAGGAGTGATAATGAATAAGTAATCTCACTTTCAACCAAAGTGATTCCTGTTTATCCTGTTGGAGATTTGATAATTTCTTCTTGATTGTAATTAAACCAGAATGAATCGCGATGTAAGAAGCTAGATTTATACTTATAAATATGTGGAGAATTAACATGATTTGAATTAATGTCATAGGAGTTGTGATGAAGAACTTATCTCACTTTCAACAGAAGTGATTCTAGTTTACCATGTTTGGATATTTGGAAGTTTCTCCTTGAATCTATTCAACCCAAAATGAATCACGATGTAAGAAACTTGATTTGGACTCATAAGTAAGAAAATCACCCTGAAATTGAATCAATATCATAGGAGTGATGATGAAGAAGTTATCCCACTTTCAACCGAAGTGATTCCATTTTACCATGTTTGGAGATTCAGAAGTTTCTTCTTGAATCTAATCAAACCAGAATGAATTAAGATGTAAGAAGCTTGATTTTGACTCGTAACTAATTGTAAAATCACCCTGAAATTCAATAAATATCATAGGAGCTATGATGAAGAAGTTATCTCACTTTCAACCGAATTGATTCCAGTTTTCCCTCTTTGGAGAGTTGGCAGTTTCTTCTTGATTGTAATAAAAAAAGAATGAATCACGATCTAAGAAGATTGATTTGGACTTATATAAATGTGTATAATCACCCTGAATTTGAATCAATATCATAGGAGTTATGATGAAGAAGTTATCCAACTTTCAACCAAAGTGATTCCAGTTTACCCTGTTTGGAGACATGACAGTTTTTTTTTATTTTAATCAAACCAGAATGAATTAAGATGTAAGAATATAGATTTATACTTAAAAATATGTGGACACTTACCCTGAATTTGAATCAATATCATAGGATTTAGGATGAAGAAGTTATCTCACTTTCAACCAAAGTGATTCCAGTTTACCATGTTTGGAGATTTGGAAGTTTCGTCTTGAATCTATTCAAACCAGAATGAACCACGATGTAAGAAGCTTGAGTTGGACTCATAAATAAGTGGAAAATCACCATGAAATTAAATCGATATCATAGGAGTGATGATGAAGAAGTTATGCCACTTTCAACCGAAGTGATTCCAATTTACCATGTTTGGAGATTTAGAAGTTTCTTCTTGAATCTATTCAACCAGAATGAATGAAGATGTAAGAAGCTCGATTTGGACTCATAATTAAGTGGAAAATCTCCCTGAAATTGAATCAATATCATAGGAGCTATGATGAAGAAGTTATCTCACATTCAACCGAAGTGATTCCAGTATTCCCTATTTGGAGAGTTGGCAGTTTCTTCTTGATTGTAATCAAAACAGAATGAATCACGATGTAAGAAGGTAGATTTGGACTCATAAATATGTGGAAGATCACCTTAAAATTGAATCAATATCATAGTATTTATGATGAAAATGTGTTCCCACTTTCAACAAGTGATTACAATTTACCCAGTTTGGAGATTTGCCAGTTTCTTCTTGATTCTAATCAAACCAGAATTAATCACGATGTAAGAAGCTTGATTTGGACTTATAAATATTTGGAGAATCACCATGAATTTGAATCATTATCATAGAATTTATGATGAAGAAGTTATGCCACTTTCAACCGACGTGATTCCAGTTTACCTTGTTTAGAGATTTGACAGTTTCTTCTTGATTCTAATTAAACCAGAATGAATCAAGCTGTAAGAAGCTTAATTTGGAATAAAAAATAAGTGTAAAAGCACCCTGAAATTGAATCAATATTATAGGAGTTATGATGAAGAAGTTAACACACTTTCAACAGAAGTGATTCCAGTTTTTCCGGTTTGGAGATTTGACAGTTTCTTCTTGATTCTAATCAAAGCATAATGAATCACGATATAAGAAGGTTCATTTGGACTTATAAATATGTGGATTATCACCCTGAATTTTAATCAATATCATAGGAGTATTGATGAAGAAGTTATACCACTTTCAACCGACGCGATTCCAGTTTACTCTGTTTGGAGATTTGGCAGTTTCTTCTTGATGCTAATCAAACCAGAATGAATCACGATTTAAGAAGCTTAATTTGGACACAGAAATAAGTGAAAAAGCACCCTGAAATTGAATCAATATTATAGGAGTTATGATGAAGAAGTTATCTCACTTTTAACAAAAGTGATTCAAGTTTTCCCGGTTTGGAGATTTTGCAGTTTCTTCTTGATTCTAATCAAACCAGAATGAATCACGATATACAAAACTTGATTTGGACGTATAAATATGTGGAGAATCACCCTGAATTTGAATCAATATCAAAGGTGATAAAGTGAGAATATTTGAGTTTGGTTTTATGAAGAACTTTGGAGAAAATGAAGAACATTTGATGAGAAAGAATAGAGGATTCGTGAGAGGGAGAGAGACTAAGAGAAAGACGACGAAGAAATTGTATTACTTGCTTGATTTAGGTTTCACAGGATACTTTAAACGGAGTAAGCCAGACAATAAGAATGAATAAACAATTGGCATTCTGAAGATGCTCTGGCCTTCTAAATATGCTCTGGTCTTCTAAAGATGCTTTGGCCTTCTAAATATGCTCTGGCCTTCTAAAGATGCTCTGGCCTTCTGAAGATGCACTGGACGTGCAGGGCACACTCAACTGGACATAAAGGGACAGCTTCTTTGTTTCTTTCTTCCTTGGCAGATCATGTGACTTTGGTTTGTCACAAAGCTCCAACAGCTCTAGCAAGTTGTCTACACTTGTTTATTTATTCAAGAGCTTAGGGAGACCAGAGAAGCCCATTTCTTTTCTTGCCTTCCAAGGCACTCTTAGGGCAAGCTGTACGGACTGACTTGTAGGTCAAGTTGTACGAACAAGCTTGCATCCTAAGTTAACTTGAATTTGCTTCTCTCTTGTTCCTCATTGCCTTAGCCTTGTTATTCCTTCATGACAACCAACATATCTTCACAGCACTTATGTCTTCATGTCAACACTCCCCCTCAAGCTGGACCATAGAGACTGGTCAAGCTTCGATTCCATGAAGCATTACGTAATTAAAACCTTTACTTGGAAAAAACACTTGGGATAAAAACCAAGCAAAGGAAAAAGAGTAGAATGCTTCATGGTAAGAGGATCAGTGAGATGAGATGTCTATGAGTCCAAGCTTAGGATGAATGAACTCACAAACCTTGCTGCTCGCTGCGTTAGTGAATATGTCAGCCAATTGATTCTCAATTCTTATGTAGCATGGAATAATCACTTGCTGCTCTACTGCTTGTCTCACCTTGTGGCAATCTACCTCTATGTGCTTTGTCCTCTCATGGAAGACTGAGTTTGATGCAATGTGTATAGCCGCCTGATTGTCACAATGCATTGTCATTGGTGCTATGATTTCTATTTTCACGTCTTTGAGTAGTCCTTTGATCCATATAAGCTCACTTGTTAACTTCCTCATGGCTCTATATTCTGCCTCAACACTTGAGCATGACACCACCTTCTTTTTCTTGGTTCTCCAGCCTAATCTGCATCACAATATCCCACCACTTCAGTGCTTCCATTACACGCCGTCCATATACCTTTACTAGGAGCTTCTCTCAAGTATCTCAAGATCTTCTCCACCATCTGCCAATGATGAACTGTGGGTGTTTTCATATGCTGACTGACTTGGTTCACAGCAAAGCATACATCAGGTCGAGTTATGGTTAGATATATGAGTTTTTCAACCATTCTTCTATACTTCTTGACCTCCTCAAATGGAGTGACATCAAACTCCCCCTCTCGTAGTACCTTGTAGCCTTCCTCTAATGGAGTCTTGGCCTGTCTACCACCAAGGTTTCCTGCCTCATTTAAAATGTCAAGTGTGTACTTCCTTTGGGATAAGAAAAGGGCCTCTTTAGAGCGGTACATTTCAGTCCCTAAGAAGTACTTCAACTCTCCCAAATCATTAATATCAAATGCACTCTTAAGAAAAGTTTTGGTTAAGAGTATACCTTCCTTGTTGCTACCAGTGATAATGATGTCGTCTACATACACCAAGATCACCAAAATACATTGTTGGCTGGTTAGAGTGAATAGGGAGTGATCTGCCTCTGATTTCACAAACCCTCTTCCATTAAGGGTTGCAATCAGCTTGTGGTACCAGGCTCTAGGAGATTGTTGCAAACCATATATTGCCTTCTTCAACCTCAAGTCATTCCCTGGTTTGACATGCTTTCTAATCCAGGAGGTGCCTCATGTAGACTTCATCTTCCAACTCTCCTTGGAGGAAAGCATTCTTCACATCCATCTGCCATAGGTCCCACTCAAGGTTGACAACAAGAGATAGAAGGATCCTTATGGTGTGCAACTTGGCCACTGGTGAAAAACTATCCAGATAATCATCCCCATATACTTCAGTATAACCTCTTACAACTAGCCCTGTATTTTTCCTCTCTGGTTTTCCATTAACCAGATACTTGATTGTGTACAACAGGCGGCTTGTCACTGCCTTCTTACCCTTGGGAAGTTCAGTTTCAAACCATGTACCATTCTTGATCATAGCACCAATCTTATCACCAACAGACTGTCACCACTCCTCATGTTGCATAGCTTTTTCATATGTTTTTGGAATGTAATCAGCATCCAATTCTCCAATGAAGACTTGATGTTCTTCTGGGTATTGAGCAAGAGAGCATACTGCACTTGTTGGATGAGCTACAACTACAGCATTGAAGTAAACTCTTGTGTTAATCCAGTTTGAGGCAGGCTTCCTGATCCTTGTACTCCTTCTCAAGGGTTGTATCTGATTTGGTTCTGCCTCATTTTCTTCATTAGGCTCTCCCATTCGAGTGATTTGAGTGTTAGTTTCTGAATCAGATAGAATTTCATCAGATGGCACTCCATCTTGATCATGAACTTCAGATTGATCACCATTTTCATTGCCCCCCTCATGATCAGATTGAGTGACTCCAATGTCTTCCTCAGCCTCTGGAAAAATATTGGTGGGCGCCTCCTTTGCTGGCTCAGGAGCTCTTGGTAAACTGATGCCTAGCCTTTCCATAATAACTCTTAGATTGTTAGTTCTATCAGAGGCAGATTGAGAGAGATCCTTGAGCTCTTCCCAACTCTTCTTATCATCATAACTTCTTGATTCCATGAACTTAATATCTCTGGATACCAGAACTCTCTTTGTTTCTGGGACATAACACTTGTAGCCTTTCTGATGCGTGGAGTATCAATTAAACATTGCCTTTCTGCTTTTAGCATCTAGCTTGTTGCGTTTGTCTCCTGGAACCAAGACAAAATACACAAAACCAAACACGCACAAATGATCTATAGATGGCTTAGATTGGTTGAGTACCTCGTAAGGGTTATCATCAAGGAGACATTTGGTGGGTGTGCGGTTGATTAGGTAAGTGTCTATTCTTCCTTTCTGCCACATTTGTATGAAACATCATACTTCTGGCTACTTCCATCAAGTGTCTATTCTTCCTTTCTGCCACGCTATTTTGCTGAGGTGTGTAATGGCAAGTAAGTACAAGCAAGTACAAGTCTCCCTTGGTTACACCTTTGCCAAGCAACTTACTAGACTCAATATCCTGAAAGTAAACTTTATTATGAGTGAAGGTAACATGGCAGCTTAAATCATTTGTGGCCTTTTTAACAGAAACCAATTTTTAAGCAAAGGTTGGCATATAGAAAGCCTTAGATACTTTGTCAAACAGATTCAAATCACCTATTCCTCTTATTAGTATTTTATCACCATTTGCGATCATCACATTTCCTAAGGCTGGTTTCACATTTTTAGTCAAGTGAGAATCACTAATCATATGATGTGAAGCACCAGAACTATTACCAATGGTCTAGCAAGATTTAATTCACTCTTTTCACTATAACGAGTGTGAGATGCATTAAGAGATAAGCCAAGAGTTTTAGGGATAACAGATTCTTTCAAGGCCTTGATGAGAGCATCTAGATCAAATCTCTTGATATTCTCATCCTGGTTGGTTCTTGCAGTTGGGTATGCTGAAGTAGATGCCATACCACTTCTTCCACCATTGTTTAGAGTCGCCAGTTCAGCACCATCAGTGGAGAAGTTAGACCTTGCATCCATGTACTGTGTGCGGTTCTCCTTGAATTTGTTTGGCTTTAGATGAGGATGTAGTATCCAGCACTTATCCTTGAGATGAGCTTTCTTCTTGTAGTGGACTCATAAATTAGTGTAAAATCACCCTGAAATTGAATCTATATCATAGGAGTGATGATGTAGAAGTTAACCCACTTTCAACCAAAGTGCTTCCAATTTACCCTCTTTTGAGATTTGATAGTTTCTTCTTGATTCTAATCAAAACAAAATGAATAACGATGTAAGAAGCTTGATTTGGAATTATATATATGTGGATAATCACCCTAAATTTGAATCAATATCATAGGAGTGATGATGAAGAAGATATCCCACTTTTAACCAAAGTGATTCCAGTTTACCCTGTTTGGAGATTTGACAGTTTTTTCTTGATTCTAATCAATCAAGAAGGAATCACGATGAAAGAAGCTAGTTTTTACTTATAAATATGTGGAGAATCACCATGAATTTGAATCAATATCATATGAGTTATGATTAAGAAGGCATACCACTTTCAACCGACGTGATTCTAGTTTATCATGTTTGGAGATTTGATAGTTTCTTCTTCATTCTAATCCAACCAGAATGAATCAAGATGTAAGAAGCTTGATCATAAATAAGTGGAATATCACCTTGAAATTAAATCAATATCATACAAGTTATGATGAAGAAGTTATCTCACTTTCAATTGGAGTGATTCTAATTTTCCCTATTTGGAGAGTTGACAGTTTCTTCTTGATTCCAATCAAACCAGAATGAATCACGATGTAAGAAGCTATATTTAGACTTATAAATATGTGGATAATCGCCTTGAATTTGAATCAATATCATAGGAGTTATGATGAAGAAGTTATACGACTTTTAACCGAAGTGATTCCAATTTACCCTAATTAGAGATTTGGCAGTTTTTTTTTATTCTAATCAAACAAGAATGAATCACGCTGTAAGAAGCTTGATTCGGACTCATAAATAAGTGTAAAATTACCCTGAAATTAATTCAATATCGTAGGAGTAATGATGAAGAATTTATCTCACTTTCAACCGAAGTGATTCCAGTTTTCCGTGTTTGAAGATTTTGAAGTTTCTTATTGATTCTAATCAAAACAGAATGAATCATGATGTAAGAATATTGATTTCGACTCACAAATAAATGGAAAAGCACCCTGAAATTGAATCAATATAATTGGAGTTATGATGAAGAAGTTATCTCACTTTCAACATATGTTATTACAGTTTTTCATGTTTGGAGATTTGGCTGTTTCTTCTTGATTCTAATCAAACAAGAATGAATAACGCTGTAAGAAGCTTGATTTGGGCTCATAAATAAGTGTAAAATCACCATGAAATTGAATCGATATCATAGGAGTGATGACGAAGAAGTTATCCCACTTTAAACCGAAGTAATTCCAGTTTGTCCTGTTTGGAGATTTGACAGTTTCTTCTTGATTCTAATAAAACCATAATAAATAACGAAGTAAGACGCTGGATTTGGACTCATAAATAAATGGAAAATCATCCTGAAATTGAATCAATATCATAGGAGTTATTATGAAGAAATTATCTCACTTTCAACCGAAGTGATTCCAATTTTCCCTATTGGGAGAGTTGGAAGTTTCTTCTTTATTCTATTCTAACCAGAATGAATCACGATGTCAGAATCTAGATTTGGACTTATAAATATGTGGAAATTCACCCTGAAATTGAATCAATATCAAAGGAATTCACTTTCAACCGAAGTGATTCCAGTTTTCCCTTTCGGGAGAGTTGGCAGTTTCTTCTTAATTCTACACAAATCAGAAGGAATCACGATGTAAGAATATAGATTTTGACTTATAAATATATGGATAATCACACTGAATTTGAATCAATATCATATGAGTTAAGATGAAGAATTTATACCACTTTAAACCGACGTGATTCTAATTTATCATGTTTGGAGATTTGACATTTCCTTCTTGATTCTAATCAAACCAGAATGTATCACGCTGTAAGAATGTAGATTTTGAATTATAAATATGTGGTAATCACCCTGAAATTGAATCAATATCAAAAGAGTTATGATGAAGAAGTTATCTCACTTTCAACCGAAGTGATTCCAATTTTTCCAGTTTGAAGATTTGGAAGATTCTTCTTGATTCTAATCAAATCATAATGAATCACGATGTATCAAGATAGATTTGTACATACAAATATGTGGAGAATCACCCTGAATTTGAATTAATATTATATGAGTTATGATTAAGAAGTTATACCACTTTCAACCAACGTGATTCTAGTTTTCCCTCTTTGGAGATTTTGCAGTTTCTTCTTGATTCTAATCAAACCAGAATGAATCACGATGTAAGAAGGTAGATTTGGACTTATAAATATGTGGATAATCAACCTGAATTTGAATCAATATCATAGGAGTTATGATGAAGAAGTTATACAACTTTCAACCAAAGTGATTCCAGTTTACATTGTTTGGAGTTTTGACAGTTTCTTCTTGATTTAAATCAAACAAGAATGAATCATGATGTAAGAAGCGTGATTTGGAATCATAAATAATTGGAAATTCACCTTGAAATTAAATCAATATCATAGGAGTTATGATGAAGAAGTTATCCCACTTTCAACCGAAGTGATTACAATTTACCATGTTCGTAGCTTTGTCAGGTTTTTATTGATTCTAATCAAACCAGAATGAATCATGAAGGAAAAAGATTTATTTGGACTCATAAGTAAGTTTAAAATCACCCTGAAATCGAATCAATATCATAGGAGTGAAGAAGAAGAAGTAATCCCACTTTCAACCAAAGTGATTCCTGTTTATCCTTTTTGGAGATTTGACAGTTTTTTCTTGATTGATTTGGACTCATTAATAAGTGGAAAATCATCTCGAAATTGAATCAATATCATAGGAGTTATCTCACTTTCAACCGAAGTGATTCCAGTTTTTCCTGTTTGGAGTGTTGGCAGTTTTTTCTTGATTATAATAAAACTAGAATGAATTACGATGTAATAATATTGATTTGGAACCCTGAATTTGAATCAATATCATAGGACTTATGATGAAGAAGTTATACCACTTTCAATTGACGTGATTTCAGTTTACCATATTTGTAGATTATGCAGTTTCTTCTTAAGTCTAATCACACTAGAATGAATCACGATCTAAGAAGATTGGTTTGGACTCATAAATAAATGTAAAATCACCTTGAAATTGAATCAATATCATAGGATTTATGATGAAGAACTTATCTCACTTTCAACCGAAGTGATTCCAATTTACCATGTTTGTAGCTTTTGCAGTTTCTTATTGATTCTAATCAAACCAGAATGAATCATGATGGAAGAATCTTGATTTGGACTTATAAATAATTTTAAAATCACCCTGAAAAGAATCAATATCATAGGAATGATGATGAAGAAGTAGTCCCACTTTCAACCAAAGTGATTCTTGTTTATCATGTTTGGAGATTTGGCAGTTACTTCTTGATTATAATTAAACCAGAATGAATCACGATGTAAGAAGATATATTTATAATTATAAATATGTGGAGAATGACCATGAATTTGAATCAATATCATAGGAGTTTTGATGAAGAAGTTATCTCACTTTCAACCGAAGTGATTCTAGTTTACCATGTTTGGAGATTTGGAAGTTTCTTCTTGAATCTATTCAAACCAGAATGAATCAAGATGTAAGAAGCTTGATTTGGACTAATAAATAAGTGTAAAATCACCCTGAAATTGAATCAATATCATAGGAGTTATGATGAAGAAGTTATCTCACTTTGAACCGAAGTGATTCCAGTTTTCATTGTTTTGAGAGTTGGCAGTTTCTTCTTGATTCTAATCAAACCAAAATTAATCTTGATGTAAGAAGCTTGATTTTGAATCATAAATAAATGGAAAAACACCGTGAAATTGAATCAATATCATAGGAGTTATGATGAAAAAGTTATACCACTTTCAACCGACTTGATTCCAGTTTATGTTTGGAGATTTGAAAGTTTCTTCTTGATTCTAATCAAACCAGAATGAATCACGATGTAGTAATCTTGATTTGTACTCATAAATATGTTGAAAATCACCCTGAATTTGAATCAATATCATAGGAGTTATGATGAAGAAGTTATATCACTTTCAACCGTCGTTATTCCAGTTTATCCTGTTTAGATATTTGGCAGTTTCTTCTTGATTTTAATAAAACGAGAATGAATCACAATAAAAGAAGCTTGATTTGGACTCATAAATAAGTAGAAATTCACCTTGAAATTGAATCAATATCATTGGAGTTATGATGAAGAAGTTATCTCACTTTCAACCGAAGTGATTCCATTTTACCATGTTTGAAGATTTGGTAGTTTATTCTTGATTGTATTCAAACCATAATGAATCACTATGTAAAAAGCTTGATCTGGACTCATAAATAAGTGGAAAATTACCCTGAAATTGAATTAATTTCATAGGAGTTATGATGAATTAGTTATCTCACTTTCAACCGAAGTGAATCCTATTTTCAACCAAAGTGCTTCCCGTTTACCCTATTTGGAGATTAAACATTTTTTTCTTGATTCTAATCAAACCAGAATGAATCATGATGTAAGAATATTTATTTGGACTCATAAATAAGTTGAAAAGTACCTTGAAATTGAATTAATATC
The DNA here is from genome assembly GCA_905132885.1 of Moricandia moricandioides. Taxonomy (NCBI): domain Eukaryota; kingdom Viridiplantae; phylum Streptophyta; class Magnoliopsida; order Brassicales; family Brassicaceae; genus Moricandia; species Moricandia moricandioides. Next base: position 85,900 of record CAJHQQ010000405.1, read on the forward strand.
ATAGGAGTTATAATAAAAAGTTTTCACACTATCAACCAAAGTCATTCAAGTTTACTATGTTTGGAGATTTGACAATTTCTTCTTGATTCTAATCAAACCAGAATGAATCAAGATTTAAGAATCTTGATTTGGACTCATTATAAGTTGAAAAGACCCCTGAATTTGAATCAATATCATAGGAGTTATGATGAAGAAGTTATCCACTTTCAACCAAAGTGATTCCAGTTTACCCTCTTCTGAGACTTTGCAGTTTCTTCTTGATTCTAATCAAAACAGAATGAATCAGTTTGATTCTAACCTGAATTTTGAATCGATATCATAGAAGTGGTGATGAAGAAGTTATCCCATTTTCAACCAAACTGATTCCAGTTTACCCTATTTGGAGATTTGACATTTTTTTTCTTAATTCTAATCAAACCAGAATGAATTACGATGTATAAATGTGTGGAGAATCACTATGATTTTGAATCAATATCATAGGAGTTATGATGAACAATTTATACCACTTTCAACCAAAGTGATTCCAATTTACGTTGTTTGTAGCTTTCGTAGTTTCTTATTTATTCTAATCAAACCAGAATGAATCACGATGTAAGAAGCTTGATTTGGACTTATAAATAAGTGGAAATCATCCTGAAATCGAATCAATATTATAGGAGTTATGATGAAGAAGTTATCTCACTTTCAACACAAGTGATTCCAGTCTTCTCTATTTGGAGATTTGGTAGTTTCTTGATGATTCTAATCAAACCCGAATGAATCGCGATGTAAGAAGTTTGATTTGGACTCATCAAAGAATGCAAAACCACTCCGAAATAGAATCAATATCATAGGAGTTATGATGAAGAAGTTATCTCACTTTCAACCTAAATGATTCCAGTTTTCATTGTTTTGAGAGTTGACAGTTTTTTCTTGATTTTGATCAAACCAGAATGAATCACGATCTAAGAAGCTTGATTTGGACTCATAAATTAGTGGAAAATCACCTTGAAATTAAATCTATATCATAGGAGTTATGATGAAGAAGTTATCTCACTTTTAACCGAAGTGATTCCAGTTTGTCATGTTTGTAGATTTAAGAGTTTCTTCTTGAGTCTAACCAAACCAGAATGAATAATGATGGAAGAAGCTTAATTTGGAATCATAAATAAGTTGAAAATCACCCTGAAAATGAATCAATATCATAGGAGTGATGATGAGGAAGTAATCCCACTTTCAACCAAAGTGATTCATGTTTATCGTGTTTGGAGATTTGGCAGTTTCTTCTTGATTCTAATTAAACCAGAATGACTCGAGATGTAAGAATCTAGATTTATACTTATAATTATGTGGAGAATTACCCTGAATTTGAATAAATATCATATGATTTATGATGAAGAAATTATCTCACTTTCAACCGAAGTGATTCCAGTTTACCATGTTTGGAGATTTGCTAGTTTCTTCTTGAATCAATTCAAACCAGAATGAATCACGAAGTAAGAAGCTTGATTTGAACTCATAAATAAGTGTAAAATAACCTTGAAATTGAATCAATATCATAGGACTTATGATGATGAAGTTATCTAACTTTCAAATGAAATGATTCCAGTTTTCTTTGTTTGGAGAGTTGGCAGTTTCTACTTGATTCTATTCAAAGCAGAATGAATCAAGACGTAAGAACCTAGATTTGTAGTTAAATATGTCGATAATCACCCTGAATTTGACTCAATATCATATGAGTTATGAAGAAGAAGTTATACCACTTTCAACCGACGTGATTCCATTTTACCATGTTTGGAGATTTGACAGTTTCTTTTTGATTCAATTAAAACAAGAATTAATCAAGATGTACAAAGCTTGATTTGGAATCATAAATAAGTGAAAAATCACCGTGGAATTGAACGGATATCATAGGAGTGATGATGAAGAAGTTATCCTACTTTCAACCAAAGTGATTCATGTTTACCATGTTTGGAGATTTGGCAGTTTCTTCTTGATTCTAATCAAACCAGAATAAATCACGATGCAAGAAGTTTGATTTGGACTCATAAATAAGTGGAAAAGCACGTTGAAATTGAATCAATATCATAGGACTTATGATGAAGAAGTTATCCCACTTTCAACCGAAGTGATTCCAGATTGTCCTGTTTGTAGCTTAGGCAGTTTCTTCTTGATTCTAATCAAACCAGAATGAATCTGTAACACCCGTCTCCTCCTCTCTCGAGAACGGCGTGTTACTTATATAAAATATCAAATTAAACCGATTTATAAAATATTGAAACATTTAATAAAATAAAAACTGATAAATTATTTTCAAATTTAGAAAAAACCAAAATATTACAAATGGAAATGTCAAATAAAACCAAAATAAATTACGAAGATCCCAAAGACACCAAACCGTCCAGATATCTGACTACACTTGATGCTCACCTGTAAGGGGGAAAAGAGGGGTGAGCAACAGGGGCGTCACTCAGTGAGGTATGGGAAGCTAAACCCGTAGTCCATGGACCCGGTCATAACACTTTAAATAAATATAATTTACTTTTAACACGTAACAAACACAGTACCTAAAGTACCCAAAGAACAAACAATGTTCCTAGCGAGATACACACCAGCTGCCCACTAACAGGCCAAAAACAACGCCGAATATGTGCTCGGTCACACACGCCCGAAGACGATTTATCCACCTACAGCCGCGGCAACAACAGGTCAACTATGTTGTGCCACAACATCTCACAAAACAACGCCGAATATGTGCTCGGTAACACACGCCCGAAGACGATTTATCAACCTACAGCCGTGGCAACAACAGGTCGACTATGCTGCGCCACGGCATCTCACAAAACATACTAGTCACAAACCGCCCTACAGAAGTACGTCTCCGTAGTCGACCACAACCTTTCACCTCAATTCTCAACAGATATTTATAATTATATATATATATATATATATATATATATATATATATATATATATATATATATATATATATATATATATATATTTAATAACAATTACCAAAGAACAAGCAATGTTGAACCCTCTAACACCCTATATCCGGTTTAACAGAGAACCTAATAACTAAACGAGCAAACTCTAATAGACTCAATTCACGAAGACGGAACATATTAGAAATAAATTATGTTTATTCAAAATCCTAAGCCGTATACAAAAAGTTTCGGAATAGCCCTCACCTTAGTCAAGATCGGAAATACTCGGAAAATGGTCTGGTACTCTAGACTTTAAAAGGAATTACTTATCTTGCAAGTCACTCCTACGATCCATGGTTGATTCCTACGCACACTCAATTAGGAATTATAATAATTAGGTTAATTCACCTAATTACCAAACGTGATGATAAGGTTGAGAAACTTAACTAACACGTGCTTGGATGATTGGATCACGGTTGATGACGGTGGTTGGTACGGTCTCAAGTGATCATGACACGACCCACTGGTGATATGCCTTGTTTCTCCAATGGCTTACGGCTAACAGTGACGGGAGTCGGTGGTGGTGAGACGCGGTGGTCCAACTTTGTTCACGTTCTATATCTCTCGGACTCGGTACATAACGTCAACTAGCTGGAGGTGATGGCCTTTGACAAGGCAACGTCTCATCTCAAGTGGAAGAAGACTCGTGGCGGTAATCCATGGTTGATAGTGGCTCCGGCGCGGCAAGGATCTTTGACCCTCCTTCGTTCAGATGATCAGTGGTCAATCAATGGTGGAAGAGAGAAGCTTGGTGCACAAGAAAGACTGAGATCGTGATCATACTTGCCCAAGTCTCGACGGTGGTGGCTTTCAATGATTCCGGTGATGAGAACGTAGCTTCCCGGTGATGAGAAGAGGTAGACAATGGTGGTGACACACGGGTGTTGGGTTCTCCTTTTACACCAAGAGAAATCCATTAAGAAGAAGGAGATGTGGAGAGATCATGCTCGTGGATGGCAACAAGGGAGGAAGGCGGCTGAGATAATAATGAAGTTTTAGGTTTCTTTGTAGAGAAGTAGATATATATATATATATATGATACACATATACGGTCCGGTTTAGCAATTAACATAAGTGATGTGAAGATTGGTTTAATCATAATTCAGATTAAACAAATAAAAACCGGTTCACATAACCGGGTCGTTACAGAATCATGATGGAAGAAAGTTGAATTAGACTCATAAATAAGTTTAAAATCACCCTGAAATTGAATCAATAACATAGGAGTGATGATGAAGAAGTGATCTCACTTTCAACCAAAGTGATTCATGTTTATCATGTTTGGAGATTTAGCAGTTTCTTCTTGATTCTAATTAAACCAGAATGAACCACGATGTAAGAAGATAGATTTATTCTTATAAATATGTGGAGAATCATCATGAATTTGAATCAATATCATAGGAGTTATGATGAAGAAGTTATACCACTTTCAACCGACGTGATTTCAATTTACCCTGTTTGGAGATTTGATAGTTTCTTTTTTTATTCTAATAAAACCAGAATGAATCACGATGTAAGAAGCTTGAATTGGAATCATTAGTAAGTTGAAACTCATAATGAAATTGAATCAATATCATAGGAGTTACGCTGAAGAAGTTATCTCACTTTCAACATGAGTAACTCCAATTTACCCTATTTAGAGATTTGACAGGTTTTTCTTGATTCTAATCAAACCAGAATGAATCATAAGAAGCTTGATTTAGACTCATAAGTAAGTGAAAAACCACCCTGAATTTGAATCAATATCATATGAGTGATGATGAAGAAGTAATCCCACTTTCAACCAAAGTGATTCATGTTTATCTTGTTTGGAGATTTGACAGTTTTTTCTTGATTTTAATTAAACAAGAATAATTCAAGATGTAAGAAGCTAGATTTATACTTATAAATATGTGGAGAATCACCATGAATTTGAATAAATATCATAGGATTATGATGAAAAAGTTATCTCACTTTCAACCGAAGTGATTCCAGTTTACTATGTTTGGAGATTTGAAAGTTTCTTTTTGAATCTATTCAAACCAGAATGAATCACAATGTAAGAAATTTGATTCAGACTCATAAATAAGTGGAAAATCACCCTGAAATTGAATCAATATCATAGGAGTTATGATGAATAAGTTATCTCACTTACAACCAAAGTGTTTCTAGTTTTCTCTGTTTGGAGAACTGAAAGTTTCTTCTTGATTCTAATCAAACCAGAATGAATCACGATGAAAGAAGCTAGATTTGGATTTATAAATATGTGGATAATCACTCTGAATTTTCAATCAGTATCATAGGAGTTATGATAAAGAAGTTACACCACTTTCAACCGACGTGATTCCAATTTACCATGTTTGGAGATTTGACAATTTCTTCTTGATTCTAATCAAGAAGCTTTATTTGGAATCATTAATAAGTTGAAAAGCACCTTGGAATTGAATCAATATCATAGGAGTTATGATGAAGAGGTTATCTCACTTTCAACAGAAGTGATTCTAGTTTTTCCTATTTGGAGATTTGGTAGTTTCTTCTTGATTCTAATCAAACCATAATGAATCTGTAACGACCCAAATTTGGGCCCATCTGTTTCGGCCCAGCAAGGCCCGTTGGAGCAGCCAGAAACCCTAGGTGAGTCCCATTATATAAACCTTTATAACTCATCCCTTTTTCCCCAGAAACCCTAAAGCTTAAACGTTGCAGAGGCTGAGCCGTCAAGCAGATCGGAGACCGTACCATTGCCGTCGCCGTTAATCGAGACTCGATCCACTACCCCATCACCGTCAACCACCGTAGGTAACGTCGTTGGCCGTAGTTTCATAAGGTTTTATTTCGGTCATTTAGTAAATCGATCATAATTCTCTAACCGTGTCGATTCTCGTGAATCCAAGGCCCATCGTGTTCGTGACGTCGAGACGAGTCCAGTGCTCCGAGATCAGCCGAAACCGGCCACGCACGTGCCCATACGCGCCACCCAACCGCCGCGGCGTTCCGCGCGTGTGAGACACGCGCCACCACAGGCCACCACACGCGCCGCACGTGAAGTCCACGCGCCGCGTGTGAAGTCCACGCGCCGGCCGCCGCCGTCCGCCACCGCCGCCGTCCACCGTCACCGATTCCGGTAAGTCGTCGCCTTCCCCGTCGCCGCCGGTGACCGCCGCCGGTGACTTGCCGGCGACTCGCCAACTCGGCCGAGTCAACTCGGTCACCGGGTCAACCGGCTGAGTTGGTTCGGTTTAGGTTAACCGGTTTTAAATTAAAATTATTTCTGTTTTAAATTAATTGAATTTGGGTTATCCTAAACCGGGTTGAAATTAATTTAAATCTTGTCCAATTGAAATCGAATCCGGTTAAGGAAAACTGGTTGGTTCAATTCGATTTCAATTTGGTCAAGGGTTGACCGGCTTGGGTCAGAGTTGACCTGGTTGACCTTTGACCTGCAGGTTGACTTTTTGACCAGACCACCGGTTATCCGTTTTTGACCGTTCGAAGGGCGTTCTGGCTCGATTTTTCGCTCTGATTTCAGATTTGGAGTCTATTTGAGTAGCTGGAGTTCATAGACAACACTTTTCCCACATTGCTAAGGTGAGGGCTATTCCCAAACTTCTTGTGCACGGTTTAGGATTTTGAATAAACATAATTTATTTCTAATATGTTCTGTCTTCGTGAATTGAGTCTATTAGAGGTTGCTTGTTTAGTCATTAGGTTCTCTGTTAAACCGGATATAGGGTGTTAGAGGGTTCAAGTTTACTTGTTCTTTGATAATTGATATTAAATATATATATATACTATGTACAAATATATATTTGTTGAGAAATGAGGTGTAATGTTGTGGTCGACTATGGAGACGTACTTCCGTAGAGTGATTTGTGACCAGTGTCTTTTGTGTGGAGATGTTGCGGCACAACATAGTCGACCTGTTGTTGCCAAGGCTGAGGTCGATAAATCGTCTCCGGGCGTGTGTTACCGAGCACGTATTCGGCGTTGTTGTTTTTCGCCTGTTAGTAGGCAGCGGGTGTATATCTCGCTAGGACCATTGTTTGATCTTTGGGTACTTTAGGTACCGTGTTTTTGTTACGTGTTAGAATTAAATTATATTTATTCAGAATATTATGACCGGGTCAATGGACTTCGGGTTTAGCACCCCATACCTCAATGAGTGACTCCCCTGTTGCTCACCCCTCTTTCTTCCCTTTCAGGTGAGACTGCTGAGGAGGAGTGATTCATTTCAGATTGGTGTTTTGGGTGTTTTTTTTTAGACTTATGGTTTTACATTTATGGATATTTTCCCGGATTTTATTCTATTTATGGATTTATGGTGTTACATTGACTACGCGAAGTAATAAAGTGAAGTTTCAGGAAGATTATTATTTATTAAGTTAAACTAAAAATGCGAGTGTTACAATTTGGTATCAGAGCGGGTTCCGTCTCGGCTTTGACCTGAGATGGCGATTCGTGGAGACTCGATTTTTTAAGCGATTTTTGATGATTTTTGAAGTGTTTTGGGGATTGGGAAATTTTGGTTGAAAGAAAACAAATAACACGTTCTGTCAGTATTACCCCTTGATTAAATGTAAGAATTCGGTTTAGTGAGAAGTTGACCGTGTTACTTTGTTTCTCAGATGCCTCCACGAAGGAGAGTTGGTCATCCCCAGGCCGCCAGAGCTGCTCAAGATGTTGGAGATGAGCATGTGCCGCCCCCGGTTCCGCAGCAAGCGGTTCCACCTATTGATCATGATGCTTTGAGGCAGATGGTGCAGGATGCAGCTAGACAGGCTGCTCAGGATGCTGTTCAGCAGGTTGCCCAGGAGACAGCTAGGCAAGCATCCCAGGCAGTTGCTCAGGAGGTTGCTCGACAGTTGGCTGCCGCTCAGTAGGAACATCGTGGACCCCAGTTTCAGATGCAGGGTGGTCCGCAAGTTCATGTGCAGAACGGGCCGCAGATTCAGGTTCAGCAGGATCGTCAGATTCCCGTCCATCAGGGCCCTATTCCTCATGTTCCAGCTCAGCAGTTTCCTCAGGGTATCCAGGTTCCAGTGCCACCACCACCACCGGTCTATCCAATTCATGACGATAGGTTTTTCAGACTGACGAGTCAGATGAAGAACATGGATATGGAGCATTTTGGAGGAACAGTGGATCCTACGATTGCATATGATTGGAAGCTAAGTCTGGAACGGAAGTTGGAGATCATCGATTGTCCACCGGAGTTTTCACTCAGATTGACTATGCAGTACCTGCGTGGGGATGCACTAGTATGGTGGGAAGGAGTGCGAGTGAGCGAAGGACATCACAGACGGACCTTCGAAGACTTTAAGAGGGAGTTCGACAGGAAATACTTTCCAAAAGAAGCTATGGATAGGAAGAAAAGTGACTTCGAACATGTGAGCCAGGGTACCAGGACTATTAGGGAGTATGAGGTTGAGTTCGGCCGACTTCGCAGATTCACGGGAGCTGGTTTATCTGAGGAGGATTTGATCAGGAAATTTCTGGATGGGATGCGAGTGGATATTCGCAATAGATGTCGTGTCGTCACATATCACAGATTGGGAGATTTAGTGGAAAAAGCTGCTGAACATGAGTTGGGTTTAGCCGAGGAGCAGAAACTTCTCAAATTAGCACAACAGAAGGTGGGGAAAGCTTCAGAGCCGCAGAAGAGGCCTATGGATCAGTCTGGGACACCGATTTGCCCTCGTTGTCGTCGCAGTCATAGCGGAGAGTGTTTCAGATGTTATAATTGTGGAAGACTGGGGCATGTTTCTAAGTTTTGTCGGAATAAGTCTGCAGATGCGACTTCTGGCGCACAGGTTGCAGCACCAGCAGCCCGACCAGATGCACCAGTTGCACCAGGAGCTTGTTTCACATGCGGCCAACATGGCCATATCGCTAGAGATTGCCCTACCAAGGGGCCTGCAGCCAAGCGTCAAGCTATCGCTCTGCGCGTCTATGCTTTAGGAGAGGCCAATGGTGCCAAACCGATAGCTGGTACATAACTTTATCTTCCTCGTTTGTTTTAAGTATTTTATTACTTTGTAGATTTCATGTGTCGTTAGGAAAAAAAATGTGTGTAGGATCAGTCTTTGTTGGAGGTGAGACAGCACATACTCTCTTCGACACGTGAGCTTCCCATAGTTTTGTGAGTTCACGTTTAGCTAAGTCTTGGCCTTTTCGGAGTATCTTTGAGACAAAGGCTAAGAAAATTCGGACAGCCGGGACAGAGAGATTGGGGACCAGTGGCGTTCATCGAAATGTGCCAGTCCTACTTGGAGGAGTCGATTTCGTCGGAGACTTAGCAGAGATGGAGTTGGATTACTACGATGTAATACTTGGAATGGATTGGTTGTCACAACACCGTGTGGTGTTAGATTACCCAAGGGCACGAGTTCATATTCCTAGAGAAGATGGAAAGATCACATTCCAGTGTATTCAAGCTCACCGGGGAATTTCCATTATCTCCATGTTGCATGCCGAAGATTTATTGGAGAGAGGAGCAGAGGGATTTATGGCGACCATTTCGATGGTTAAGAATGATGGACATCATGAGTTGCAGGGTATTGCAGTGGTCGCAGAGTTCGAGGATGTATTTGAGGCCTTAAAGGGGCCACCACCAGCAAGAGGAGATGTTCTTACTATTGAGTTGGAACCAGGAACAATACCAGTTTTGCGGGCTCCGTACCGTCTAGCGCCAACAGAAATGGCGGAATTGAAAAAACAGCTAGAGGAGTTATTGGATAAAGGTTTCATTAGACCTAGTACTTCACCGTGGGGAGCACCAGTATTGTTTGTGAAGAAGAATGATGGAAGTTTCAGACTTTGTATCGACTACAAAGGTTTGAACAAGGTGACAATCAAGAATAAGTATCCACTTCCGCGTATCGATGAGTTGTTGGACCAGCTACAGGGAGCTTCGTGGGTTTCTAAGATTGATTTGGCATCAGGTTACCACCAGATTGCGATAGCTGAAGATGATGTGCGGAAAACGGCTTTCCGTACCCGTTACGGGCATTATGAATTTGTAGTGATGTCGTTTGGGTTGACGAATGCACCTGCAGCGTTTATGAAGCTTATGAGTGATGTGTTTTGCGAGCATTTGGATAAGTGTGTGATTGTTTTCATCGACGATATCCTGATTTATTCTCGTAGCAGAGAGGAGCATGCCGAGCATTTGAGGATTGTGTTGGATAAGCTTAGGAAGCATCATCTGTATGCTAAGTTGAGTAAGTGTAGCTTTTGGCAGAGGAAGATTGGATTTCTTGGTCATGTGGTTTCAGAGGAAGGGGTTGCAGTAGATCCAGAGAAGATTACTGCAATATCAGAGTGGCCTACACCTAAGAGTGCTACGGAGATCCGCAGTTTTCTGGGTTTAGCAAGATACTACAGGAAGTTTGTCAAAGGTTTCGCTAGTATCGCCAAACCGATGACTCAGTTGACAAGCAAAGATGTTAAGTATATGTGGACAGACGAGTGCCGAAAAGTTTCACTGAGTTAAAACGACAGCTGACGAAGACGCCGATTTTGGTACTTCCGAGGCCAGGGATACCCTATGAAGTTTACACTGATGCTTCAGGTACTGGTTTGGGAGGTGTATTGACGCAGGAGGGCAAAGTCATTGCATATGCATCACGTCAGTTGAGACCTCACGAGGTTAATTACCCTACTCACGACCTGGAGTTAGCAGCAGTTGTATTTGCGTTAAAAATCTGGAGATCATATTTATATGGAGAGAAGGTGCAGATTCTTACAGACCACCAGAGTCTGAAGTACATATTCACGCAGTCAGACTTGAATTTGAGATAGCGGAGATGGATGGAACTGTTAGCAGATTACGACTTGGATATCACTTATCATCCGGGTAAAGCCAATCAGGTGGCAGATGCCTTAAGCAGGCGTAGGAGCGATGTATCAGGAACTAGGGAGGTTCAGGAACTTACGGGGACCCTAGCTAGTCTCAGATTATGTGCGGTTACTCTCGAGGGAGAGACGACTGGTCTGGAGGTTCTGGAGCAGGCAGATCTATTGTGGAAGATACGAAAAGCTCAGGGAAATGACGAGGCCTTGTGTAAGCAGATCGAGATCGAGAGTATTGGCTATCATACAGCTTCGAGTGGGGTGTACATGTATCGGAACCGAGTTTGTGTGCCAGATGATAAGCTGTTAAGGAAAGAATTATTTCAGCAAGCACACCATTCGCGTTTTTCTATCCATCCGGGAAACACCAAGATGTACAGGGATCTGAAGCGTTACTATCATTGGCCGGGTATGAAGAAAGATTTGGCAACATTTGTATCTCAGTGCCAGACATGTCAGATGGTTAAGGCTGAACATCAGGTGCCTAGCGGGTTATTGCAAAACCTGCCATTACCAGAGTGGAAATGGGACATGGTGACCATGGATTTTGTGACTGGTTTACCGACGACCGTTGGAGGGAGGAATGCTGTTTGGGTGATTGTGGATAGACTTACCAAATCATCTCATTTTCTTGCGATTAAGAAGACAGACACAGCTGATCAGTTAGCGCAAATTTATATCAGGGAGATCGTGAGGTTGCATGGAGTTCCTGTCAGCATTGTATCCGATCGTGATGCAAAGTTCACATTGACATTTTGGAGAGCCTTTCAGAAGGCGCTTGGGACAAAAGTCCACATGAGTACAGCTTACCACCCACAGACTGATGGGCAGTCAGAGAGGACTATTCAGACTTTGGAGGATATGCTCAGGACTTGCATTTTAGATTGGGAAGGGAGTTGGAGAAAATATCTACTTTTAGCAGAGTTTGCATAAAATAATAGTTATCATTCGAGTATTGAGATGGCACCTTATGAGGCACTTTATGGTAGGCCTTGCCGTACACCACTCTGTTTGACAGAAGTGGGTGAGCTACGAGGCATGGAACCAGCTATGGTTCAGGAGATGGTAGAGCAGGTGGAGATGCTCAAAATACGGCTTAAGCAAGCTCATGACCGTCAGAAGAGTTATGCAGACAAGCGTCGGAAGGATTTGGAGTTTCAGGTGGGCGATCTAGTGTACTTGAAAATGAGAACCTTTCAAGGAGAATCTAAGACTCGGAAGCTAAAGAAGCTTAAACCGAGATATATGGGCCCATATCCTATTGTAGAGCAGATTGGAGCGGTGGCTTATAGATTGCAGTTATCAGCAGAGCTATCAGTATTGAGAAAAGTCGTGAGAGAGCCAGAGCTTATTTTGCAGCAGCCACCCGGCGATCTTGGTAAAAATTTGTTGGCACCCATCCAACCTGTTGAGATTTTGGATCGACAAGTAAAGGCGGTTCAGGGAATGATCACCATGTTGGTAAAGGTTCGCTGGGAGAGAGATGGAATCGAGGAGGAGACATGGGAGGCAGAATCTCAGATGAGGATAGATTATCCAGAACTTTTTCGGGATGATATTGAACACTCGGACCATCTGTTTTGGCCCAGGAAGGCCCGTTGGAGCAGCCAGAAACCCTAGGTGAGTCCCATTATATAAACCTTTATAACTCATCCCTTTTTCCCCAGAAACCCTAAAGCTTAAACGTTGCAGAGGCTGAGCCGTCAAGCAGATCGGAGACCGTACCGTTGCTGTCGCCGTTGATCGAGACTCGATCCACTACCCCATCACCGTCAACCACCGTAGGTAATGTCGTTGGCCGCAGTTTCATAAGGTTTTATTTCGGCCATTTAGTAAATCGATCATAATTCTCTAACCGTGTCGTTTCTCGTGAATCCAAGGCCACCATCGTGTTCGTGACGTCGAGACGAGTCCGGTGCTCCGAGATCAGCTGAAACCGGCCACGCAAGCGCCCACAGGTGCCGCCCAATCGCTGCGGCGTTCCGCGCGTGTGAGACACGCGCCACCACAGGCCACCACACGCGCCGCGCGTGAAGTCCACGCGCCGCCGCCACACGCCGGCCGCCGCCGTCCGCCGTCGCTGATTCCGGTAAGTCGTCGCCTTCCCCGTCGCCGCCGGTGACCGCCACCGGTGACTCGCCGGTGACTTGCCAACACGGCCGAGTCGACTCGGCTAGTCAACTTGGTCACCGGGTCAACTGGCTGAGTTGGTTCGGTTTAGGTTAACCGGTTTTAAATTAAAATTATTTCTGGTTTAAATTAATTGAATTTGGGTTATCCTAAACCGGGTTGAAATTAATTTAAATCTGGTCCAATTGAAATCGAATCCGGTTAAGGAAAAGCGGTTGGTTTAATTCGATTTCAATTTGGTCAAGGGTTGACCGGCTTGGGTCAGAGTTGACTAGGTTGACCTTTGACCTGCGGGTTGACTTTTTGACCAGACCACCGGTTATCCGTTTTTTACCGTTCGAAGGGCGTTCTGACTCGATTTTTCGCCCTGATTTCAGATTTGGAGTCTATTTGAGTAGATGGAGTTCATAGACAACACTTTTTCCACATTTCTAAGGTGAGGGCTATTCCCAAACTTCTTGTGCACGGTTTAGGATTTTGAATAAACATAATTTATTTCTAATATGTTCCGTCTTCGTGAATTGTGTCTATTAGAGGTTGCTTGTTTAGTCATTAGGTTCTCTGTTAAACCAGATATAGGGTGTTAGAGGGTTCAACTTTACTTGTTCTTTGATAATTGATATTAAAAAAAAATATATATATATATATATATATATATAATATGTACAAATATATATTTGTTGAGAACTGAGGTGTAATGTTGTGGTCGACTACGGAGACGTACTTCCGTAGAGTGATTTGTGACCAGTGTGTTTTGTGTGGAGATGTTGCGGCACAACATAGTCGACCTGTTGTTGCCAAGGCTGAGGTCGATAAATCGTCTCCGGGCGTGTGTTACCGAGCACGTATTTGGCGTTGTTGTTTTTGGCCTGTTAGTGGGCAGCGGGTGTGTATCTCGCTAGGACCATTGTTTGATCTTTGGGTACTTTAGGTACCGTGTTTGTTACGTGTTAGAATTAAATTATATTTATTCAGAATATTATGACCGGGTCCATGGACTTCGGGTTTAGCACCCCATACCTCACTGAGTGACTCCCCTGTTGCTCACCCCTCTTTCTTCCCTTTTAGGTGACACTGCTGAGGAGGAGTGATTCATTTCAGATCGGTGTTTTGGGTGTTTTTCTTTTCAGACTTATGGTTTTACGTTTATTGATATTTTCCCGGATTTTATTCTATTTATGGATTTATGGTGTTACATTGACTACGCGAAGTAATAAAGTGAAGTTTCAGGAAGATTATTATTTATTAAGTTAAACTAAAAATGCGAGTGTTACAGAATCATGCTGTAAGAAGCTTTATTTGGACTCATAAATAAGTGAAAAACCACCCTGAATTTGAATCTATATCATAGGAGTGATGATGAAGAAGTTATCCCACTTTCAACCAAAGTGATTCCAGTTTACCGTGTTTGGAGATTTGACAGTTTTTTCTTGATTTTAACTAAACCAGAATGAATTAAAATGTAAGAAGTTTGATTTTGACTCATAAATAAGTGGAAAATCACATTGAAATTAAACCAATATCATAGGAGTTATGATGAAGTAGTTATCCAACTTTCAACCAAAGTGATTCCAATTTACCATGTTTGGAGATTTGGAAGTTTTTTCTTGAATCTATTCAAACAAGAATGAATCACAATTTAAGAAAATTCATTTAGATTCATAAATAAGTGGAAAATCCCCATGAAATTGAATCAATGTCATAGGAGTTATCATGAAGAACTTATCTCACTTACAACCGAAGTGATTCTAATTTTCCATGTTTGGAGAGTTGAAAGTTTCTTCTTGATTCTAATCAAAGCATAATGAATCACGATGTAAGAAGGTAGATTCGGAATCATAAATATGCGGATAATCCCCCATGAATCTATTAAAACCAGAATTAATCACGAAGTAAGAAGCTTGATTTGAACTCATAAATAAGCGGAAAATCACCCTGAAATTGATTTCATATCATAGGATTTATGATGAAGAAGTTATCTCACTTTCAACCGAAATGATTTCAGTTTTCACTGTTTGGAGAATTTGCAGTTTCTTCTTGATTCTAATCAATACAGAATGAATCACAATGTAAGAAGCTAGATTTAGACTTATAAATATATGGACAATTACCCTGAATTTGAATAAATATCATATGAGTTATGATGAAGAAGTTATATCACTTTCAACCAACGTTATTCCAGTTTACCATGTTTAGAGATTTGACATTATCATCTGGATTCAAAGAAAACCAGAATTAATCACGATGTAAGAAGCTTGATTTGGAATCATAAATAAGTGAAAAATCACCCTGGAATTGAATCGATATGATAGGAGTGATGATGAATAAGTTATCCCACTTTCAACCAAAGTGATTCCAGTTTACCGTGTTTGGAGATTTGGCAGTTTTTTCTTCATTCTAATCAAACCAGAATGAATCATGATGGAAGAAGATTTATTTAGACTCATAAATAAGTGGAAATTCACCTTGAAATTGAATGAATATCGTAGGAGTTATGATGAAGAAGTTATCTCACTTTCAACCGTAGTAATTCCAGTTTGTCTTGTTTGTAGCTTTGGCAGTTTCTTCTTGATTCTAATCAAACCATAATGAATCATGATGGAAGAAAAATTTATTTAGACTCATAAATAAGTTTAAAATCACCTTGAAATTCAATCAATATCATAGGAGTGATGATGAAGAAGTAATCCCAATTTTAACCAAAGTGATTCTTGTTATCCTGTTTGGAGATCTGGCAGTTTCTACTTGATTCCAATTAAACCAGAATGAATCACAATGCAAGAAATTTGATTTAGTTTCTTCTTGAAGTGATTCCAGTTTACCATGTTTGGAGATTTGGAAGTTTCCTTTTGAATCTATTCAAACCAGAATTAATCACGAAGTAAGAAGGTTGATTTGAACTTATAAATAAGTGGAAAAGCACCCTGAAATTGAATCAATATCATAGGAGTTATGATGAAGAAGTTATCTCACTTTCAACCGAAATGATTACAGTTTTCCTTGTTGGAGAATTGCCAGTTTCTTCTTAATTCTAATCAAATAAGAATGAATCACGATGAAAGAATCTAGATTTGGACTTATTAATATGTGGATAATCACCCTGAATTTTAATCAATATCATATGAGTTATGATGAAGAAATTATACCACTTTCAACCGACGTGATTCCAGTTTACCCTGTTTGGAGATTTGGTAGTTTCTTTTTGATTCTAATAAAACCAGAATGAATCATGATGTAAAAAGCTTGATTTGGAATCATAAATAATTTGAAAATCAACCTGAAATTGAATCAATATCATAGGAGTTATGATGAAGAAGTTATCTCACTTTCAATAGAAGTGACTCCAATTTACCTTATTTGGAGAGTTGGTAGTTTTTTAACTAGATTCTAATCAACAGGGGCAACGGTCCCGTTTAGTACATAAACACGTTACCTGTGCGAAAACATACATTAACTAGCACACAATTCAATTTCCATACATGAACTTTCAAAATTTGTTTTAACATACATTGACCTAATTTCAGTCAGTCAAACGTTATGTTGTCGTTAACAGGTAACATGAAATCGGTCAATTCCTACATCAACAATGACTAACGATCACGATCAATATATAAACATGTCACCTGTGCGAAAACATACATCAACTAATACAAAATTTAAATTCAATACATGAACTTCTGAAATCTGGTTTTAATATACATTGATCTAATTTTCACTAGTCAAATATTACCGAATATAAAATGTTTGTCACATGTTTGATTAAAGAAGGTTTTTTTTTGTATTATATGGTAATTAAACTATATTACTTGGTAATTAACTGAGAAAATAAATCATTTACGCCAAACAATTTTGTCTTCGTGTAACTCATTGGTTAGCTTTTTTCTTTAATTTTGTTTTGACTTTTATAGGAAAAAAAACGTAGCACAGAGAAGACAACAAATGACAAAATTGAATAGAGAGAAACGAGAATGGACAAGCTAGACATTTTTCGTTTCTCTCTGTTTGATTTTTTACTATGTTGTCTTCATGTGTTAGATTTTTTTGTTGAAAAAGTCGAATAACAAAAAGTGAAAGAAAAAAACTAATTAATGAGTTACACGAAAACAAAATCAATTGGCCTAAATGATTTACTTTTCTCAGTCATTTACCACATAATAAGGTTTAATTACCATATAATACAATAAAAACTTTACTTAATCAACACGTGACATGCAATTTCTATTCGGTAATGTTAGATTAGTAGAAAGTAAGTCAATGCATGTTAATACCAGATTTCGAAAGTTCATCTATTAAAATTAAATTTTGTATTACTTGATGTATGTTTTTGTACATTTGAAATGTTTATGCATTGATCGGGACCATTGGCTTATGTTGATGTATGAATTGGCCTATTTCATGTGACATGAACTTAATGTTTGACTAACGGAAATTAAGTCAATGTATGTTAAAACCAAATTTTGAAAGTTCATGTATGAAAATGCATTTCTTACTAGTTGATGTATGTTTTCGCACATGCAACATGTTTATGTACTAATCGGGACCGTTAGCCCATGTTGACGTAGGAATTGACCGATTTCCCCAAACCAGAATGAATCACGCTGTAAGAAGTTTGATTTGGACTCCTAAAAAGGTGAAAATTCACCCTGAAATTGAATCGATATAATAGAAGTGAGATGAAGAAGTTATCCCACTTTCAACCAAATTGATTCCAATTTACCCTATTTGGAGATTTGGTATTTTCTCCTTGATTTTAATCAACCAGAATGAATCACGATGTAATAAGCTTGATTTGGACTCATAAATAAGTGGAAAATCACTTTGAAATTAAATTAATATCATAGGAGTTATGATGAAGAAGTTATCCCACTTTCAACTAAAGTGATTCCAGTTTGTCTTGTTTGTAGATTTGACAGTTTTTTCTTGACTCTAATCAAACCAGAATGAATCACAATGGTAGAAGTTTGATTTGTACTCATAATTAATTTTAAAATCACCCTGAAATTGAATCAGTGTCATAGGAGTTATGATGAATAAGTTATCCCACTTTCAACCGAAGTGATTCCAGTTTGTCCTGTTTGTAGATTTGACAGTTTCTTCTTGATTCTAATCTAACTAGAATGAATCATGATGGGAGAAGCTTGATTTTAAATCATAAATAAGTTGAAAATCACCCTGAAATTGAATCAATATCATAGGAGTGATGATGAAGAAGTAATCTCACTTTCAACCAAAGTGATTCATGTCTATCCTACTTGGAGATTTGGCAATTTCTTGATTCTAATTAAACCAAAACGAATCAAGATGTAAGAAGATAGATTTATACTTATAAATATGTGGATAATCACCATGAATTTGAATCAATATCATAGGAGTTATGATAAATAAGTTATCTCACTTTTAACCGAAGTGATTCCAGTTTACCATGTTTGGAGATTTGGCAGTTTCTTCTTGATTCTAATTAAACTTGAATGAATCAGGATGTAAGAAGCTAGATTTATAGTTATAAATATGTGGAAAATCACCATTAATTTGAGTCAATATCATAGGAGTTATGATGAAGATGTTATCTCACTTTCAACCGAAGTGATTCCATTTTACCATATTTGGAGATTTGAAAGTTTCTTCTTGAATCTATTCAAACCAGAATTAATCACAAAGTAAGAAGATTTATTTGAACTCATAAATAAGTGGAAAATCACCCTGAAATTGAATCAATATCATAGGAGTTATGATGAAGAAGTTATCTCACTTTCAACCGAAGTGATTTCGGTTTTTCCTGTTTGGAGAGTTGACAGTTTGTTCTTGATTCTAATCAAAATCGAATTAATCACGATGTAAGAAGCTATATTTGGACTTATAAATATGTGGATAATCACCCTAAATTTGAATCAATATCATAGGAGTTATGATGAAGAAGTTATACCACTTTCAACCAACGTGATTCCAGTTTATCATGTTTGGAGATTTGACAATTTCTTCTTGATTTTAATCAAACCAGAATGAATCTTGATATTAGAAGATTTATCTGGACTATTAAATAAGTTGAAAGTCACCCTGAAATTGAATCAATATCATAGGAGTTATGATCAAAAGTGTTCCCACTTTCAACCAAAGTGATTCTAGTTTAGCCAGTTTGGAGATTTGGCAGGTCCTCCTTGATTATAATTAGACCGTTATAAATCTTGATGAAAGAAGCTTGTTTTGGACTTATAAATATGTGGAGAATTACCCTGAATATGAATCAATATCATAGGAGTTATGATGAAGAAGTTATATCACTTTCAACCGACGTGATTCCAATTTACCATGTTTAGAGATTTGGCAGTTTCTTCTTCATTCTAATCAAACCAGAATGAATCAGGATGTAAGAAGCTTGATTTGGACTCATAAATAAGTGGAAAGCACCCTGAAATTGAATCAATATCATAGGAGTTATGATTACGAAGTTATCACACTTTCAACAGAAGTGAATTCCAGTTCTTCATGTTTGAAGATTTGACAGTTTTTCTTGATTCTAATCAAAACAGAATGAATCACGATATAAGAACCTTCATTTGGACTTATAGATATGTGGAGAATTACCCTGAATTTGAATAAATATCATAGGAGTTATGATGTAGAAGTTATCTCACTTTCAACAGAAGTGATTCTAGTTTTTCCTGTCTGGAGATTTGGTAGTTTTTTCTTGATTCTATTCAAACCAGAATAAATCACGATGTAAGAATCTTGATTTGGACTCATAAATAAGTGTAAAAAGCATTCTGAAATTGAATCAATATCATAGGAGTTATGATGAAGAAGTTATCTCACTTTAAACAGAAGTGATTCCAGTTTTACCAGTTTCGCGATTTGGCAGTTTCTTCTTGATTCTAATAAAACCATAATGAATCACGATGTAAAAATATTTATTTTAACTTATAAATATGTGGAGAATCATCCTGAATTTAAATCAGTATCATAGGAGTAGGATGAAGAAGTTATCTCACTTTCAACCGAAGTAATTCCAGTTTACTCTATTTTGAGATTTGACAGTTTCTTCTTGATTCTAATCAAACCAGAATTAATCACGTAGTAAGAAGCTTGATTTGGACTCATAAATAAGTGAAAATCACCCTGAAATTAATCGATATCATAGGAGTGATGATGAAGAAGTTATCCCACTTTCAACCAAAGTAATTCCAGTTTGTCATGTTTGTAACTTTGGCAGTTTCTTCTTGATTCTAATCAAACCAGACTGAATCTTGATGGAAGAAGCTTGATTTGTGATGTAGCATACATCCTATTACGTTTTGGTTTTGGATTTCCTTATTTCTCTTCTTGTAGTTTACTTATTTAGGACTATTTACTTTTCTTATTCGGTAAAGGATATGTAACGCCCCGACCCGCCCACGGCTAATGGGCCACCCACGCCCGCTCTCTCGGCCCGTGGGCCCCATCCCATCCAATGGTCGGTCGTTAATTTTCCAAGGCTCGAAATCATTGTTTACTGACCCTGCAATCACCACCCGACCTTTCCCCGTGTTTTCGCCTCATTCGCACGGTATCACGAATCACTTCCCGATAAGTCACCCATCCTTTCACTGCTCCAGCATAAGCACGCTTAACTCTGGAGTTTTAAATGAATGTGTGAGGGAAAAGGTAAGTCAACTTTGGTGATATAGGTAGCCAAATCAATTCTCTTAAGCCTTTCCAAATATCACAACTCAGGATGTTACAATTCTCTTAAGCCTTTCCACATATCACAACTCAGGATGTTACAATTCACCCCCTCTCAAAGAACGCAACGTCCTCGTTGCGCCCCACGATAGGTCTCAAGACGCCTCTTGGGTCAGAACTGAGATGTCTAACCAGCTCTGATACCACTTGTAACGCCCCGACCCACCCACGGCTAATGGGCCACCCACGCCCGCTCTCTCGGCCCGTGGGCCCCATCCCATCCGACGGTCGGTCATTAATTTTCCAAAGGCTCGAAATCATCGTTTACTGACCCTGCAATCACCACCCGACCTTTCCCCGTGCTTTGGCCTCACTCGCACGGTATCGCGAATTACTTCCCGATAGGTCACCCATCCTTTCACTACTCCAGCATAAGCACGCTTAACCCTGGAGTTCTAAACGGATGTGTGACGGAAAAGGTAAGTCAACTTTAGTGATATAGGTAGCCAAATCAATTCTCTTAAGCCTTTCCACATATCACAACTCGGGATGTTACATGATATATTATAAATCCTTTATCTCGTTGGGTTTGGTGTTTTCACTTATTATATAAGTTGATGCCTTAACATTGTAAGGAGACAACTTCTTTGCATTAATATATTTTCGAAGCTTTTATAAACTCCGACCTTGTTCTCGGAGAGAGGCGCGACTCTCAACGATCTCAAGAAGACAATTGATCTAGGTATTCTAAGAATCAATAGATTACTTGAGTTATACGTAGCCTAGGCTACATCAGTTGGTATCAGAGACTTTTGGTTTTGATTTCTTAATCAGAATCCACGATCTTTATGACTTCCGCAGCAACACCGTACGCTTCATTACGTTCATCAAACTATCATGCCTCCACGCAAACAAATTTTGGAAGAACAACAAGAAAAACTCTGAAACACGTTGGAAAACTTTACCGCTGGTCTTCATGATACTCTTCTTCACGCCGTCGAAACAGCCCTCACAACGATTTTACAACGACAACAAAACAATCCAGTACAAGCAGTTCACCATCAACCACAGGATAATGCAGGTAACATTCCTCGCGATGAAGATCAGTCTGATGATGACCTAGCCGAAAATCTTTTCGCGAACCCTCATAATCGTCGCAACCATAACCGCGTCGCCGCTCCAGCTGATCATCAACTCAATCGACGAGAAATTCAGCTTGAAGAAAGACGTTGGGACTCCGGGTTTTGGGTTGAGATTCCAGAATTCTCAAGAAACCTTAGTATCCAGGAATTCCTAGATTGGTTGAGTTCCATTGAAGAAATTCTGGAATTCAAACGCATTCCAGAGGACCAATGTGTGCCTCTTATCGCCTATCGCTTCAAAAACAGAGCTATGGCATGGTGACAACAGAGTAAAGAGTCACGGAGGCGAGCAGGAAAACAGCGTATCAATTCATGGGAACGTCTCAAGAAACATATGCGTCGAGCTTTTCTTCCATACAATTATGAACGCACTCTATACAACAAACTCCAATCCTTAAAACAAGGATCAAGACCAATGGACGAATACTCAACGGATTTCTTCAATATGGTTGCCCGTACATCCCTAATCAAAACAGAAGATCAACTTGTTTCACGATTTATTGGAGGTTTACGCTACTAACTGCAGATTGCCATGCAACAGTTCAATCCAAATACAGTCTCCGAAGCACATCAACACGCTGTGGCAATGGAATTACAATACCGTTCATCTTGGGGAACCTCTAACAATCGTTCCCGAGCATCGACATCGTACTCCAGCGACGCTATTACAGCTTCAACAATCGATCCCGGAGCAAACCACGCTACAAATGATACTCGACCAGGGATTGCATCCCCTTGGGCACATTACCCGATCACTCGATCTCGTCCAGCTCGGACGGGTGCCCTACGTTGTTTCTCCTGTGGTGAGAATAGTCACATACAAACCGCATGTCCTCAGAAGTCAAAACGTGGGTTGCTTAACCACGATGCTACCCTGGATGAGGAACCCAATTATGACAATTACGAGTCGGACTCTCAACCTGAGGTTGAAAACGAGTTCATTGCAGGAGATACAGGGTCACACACGTTGGTGTTAATAAGAAATTGCCTGCTACCTTGCTCAGATCAGGAATCCTGGTTACGAACAACTCTGTTCCGTTCCACTTGCACTATTAACGAGAAAATCTGCAAAATCATCATAGATTCGGGAAGTTGCGCTAACGTTATTTCCGCAGTTTCTGTCAAGAAACTCGACCTGAAACCCATAGTTCATCCATCACCGTATAAACTTGCATGGCTCAACAAGGGTGTAGAAATAACTATTTCACGCCAAGTTATGGTGTCTTTTTCTGTTGGAGCATATCTTGATTCTATTTGCTGCGATGTTGTACTCATGGACGCCTACCATCTTCTTCTGGGACGACCTTGGCAATACGACAAAGACGCAACACACAGAGGAAAAACTAATACTTATAGTTTTGAATTTAAAGGTCGTACAATCACTTTGCTTCCTTCCACGGAACAATCAACAACAGATGCACTTCCTGCAACATCACAGCCACTAGTACAACCCCAAAATCGTGCCAGACTCTTCTCACTCTTCCCAAGGCCGAGTTTGAAGCACATTTACGAGAGACTGAGGTAGTATGGGCACTGGTTGCATCTCCGATTACGTCCACTACTACTACAGAGGTTCCTAAGGAAATTGACTCACTGCTAGCTACTTTTGATGATGTTTTTCCTCTCGACCTTCCTACCGGACTTCCTCCTTTAAGAGATATCCAACACCATATTGATCTCATGCCGAATGCAGCTCTCCCAAACCGCCCCCACTACCGAATGAGTCCCCTGGAGCATGACGAGTTGCATCGACAGGTCGAACAACTCCTCGCGAAGGGTCACATTCTTGAAAGCCTTAGTCCTACTGCAGTTCCAGCGCTCCTCATCCCAAAAAAAGACGGCTCGTGGCGAATGTGTGTAGACAGCAGAGCGATTAATAAATTAACTGTCCGTTATTGGTTCCCGATTCCTCGGCTTGACGACCTTTTGGACCAAATAGGTCGTGCATCCATCTTCTCTAGATTGGATCTCAAAAGTGGTTACCATCAGATTCGCATACGTCCTGGCGATGAATGGAAAACAGCTTTCAAAACACATGAGGGTTTATTTGATTGGTTAGTCATGCCTTTCGGTCTTTCTAACACACCAAGCACTTTTATGAGAGTAATGAATCAGGCGTTACGACCTTTCATTGGTAAGTGTGTCGTCGTCTACTTCGACGATATCCTGATCTTCAGTTTGTCCTTGGACAGTCATCTTACTCACCTCCGTGATGTACTTCAAGTTCTACGACAACAACAACTTTTTGCGGCTAGAAAGAAATGTGTGTTTGGAACGTCTCAGGTCCTTTTCTTAGGCTACATCGTTTTGACCAAAGGATTGCAAGTTGACCCGAGCAAGATCGAAGTGATCAAATCATCGCCAACACCACGAACTCTGACGGAGGTGCGCAGCTTCCATGGTTTGGCGTCCTTTTACAGATGTTTCGTGCGTAACTTCAGTGCTTTAACAGCACCACTTACTGATTGCATGAAAGGATCAACATTCTCATGGTCAACGGCAGCCGATTCGGTCTTTCAAACCATGAAAGAACACTTGATCTCCGCACCAATCTTAGCATTACCGGACTTCTCCATGGTTTTTGAACTCCATTGTGATGCGTGTAAGGTGGGTATTGGTGCAGTCCTTAGCCAGCAAGGACGTCCAATCGCTTATTATAGCGAGAAGTTAGCGGGTTCTCGTGCAAGGTATAATACTTATGATGTTGAGTTTTATGCCATTGTTCAAGCTATCCGCCACTGGTGTCATTATCTTTTTTCATCAAGAATTTATCCATTTCACCGATCATGACGCATTGAAACACCTGGATAGTCAATCTAAGTTTTCATCTCGCCATGCTTCTTGGATCGCCTACCTGCAACAGTTTACCTTCGTCATACGTCATCAGTTGGGGAAAACAAATGAAGTTGCTGACGCCCTAAGTAGAAGAAATACATTGCTCACTACGTTTCACACTACGGTGCCTGGTATGGCTTCTATAGCCGAGCTCTATGCCACAGACTCTTACTTCGGCCGGATTTGGTTGGAAGTTCAGTCCCATTGCCGGTCCGATTATGTTATCGTCGATGGTTTCTTATTTCACGGCGACAATATATGTATCCTAAAAGGCAGTTGGCGTTTTTGAATCATACAAAAGTTGCATAACGAGGGTCATATGGACCGAGACCTTACTCTAAAGTTAGTCCTTGATTCTTATTACTGGCCGTCGCTTCGTCGCGATGTGGCTCGCTTTGTGGAGCACTGTGTAGTGTGCCAAACATCTAAGGGTCATGCTTCGAACGAAGGATTATATATACCCCTACCAATGCCCAACACAACCCTGGACAGATATCAGTATGGATTTCGTTCTTGGCCTTCCCCGTACTCAGCGCGGTTTCGATTCATTATTTGTTGTCATGGATATTTTTCAAAAATGGCGCACTTCATTCCTTGCAAACAGACAACTGATGCAGTCATGGTAGCACATCTTTTCTTTCGTGAAACATATCGTCTCCATGGTCTGCCTTTATCTATTGTTTCAGATCGAGATTCGCGGTTCTTGAGTGATTTTTGGCGTACACTTTGGAAGCTTCTGCGCACAAGTCTGGACATGAGTTCTGCATATCACCCTCAATCAGATGGCCAGACCGAAGTTACTAATCGTTATTTAGTCGACATGCTGCGATGTTTGGTAGGTAGCCATATTCAGACATGGGATTCTATTCTTTGCCAGGCTGAGTTTGCTTTCAATCACGCTGTGAACCGAAGCACTTCTTTCAGTCACTTCAGGGTTGTTTACGGGGTCGTTCCGCGTGGACCGATTGATCTTGGATTAATTCCCGATGCTACACGATATCACGGTGAGGCTATTGACTTCGTGGCCAATGTATCTCATGTCCATCAACTTGTTCATGAAAACTTGCAGATCACCTCGGCTAAATATAAGGAAGCCGCAGATCGTCATCGACGTGATTTACAGTTTGAAGTTGGTGATTTAGTGTGGGCTATCTTAACCAAGGAACGCTTTTCACCTCATGAATACAACAAGTTGAAAGCTCGTAATATTGGTCCATGCGTATCGACTGTCACTCCCTCCACATTATCGTTGTTCTGATGTTTTTAATGTGAAGCATTTGGTTCCGTTTGTGCCGCCAGATGTCCAGAAGATTCGAGGACGAATTTTTTCTTACCCCGGGAGACCTGATGTAGTCATCCTATTACGGTTTGGTTTTGGATTTCCTTATTTCTTTTCTTGAAGTTTACTTATTTAGGACTATTTACTTTTCTTATTCGGTAAAGGGAATGTTATAAATCCTTTAACTCGTTGGCTTTGGTGTTTTCACTTATTATATAAGTTGATGCCTTAACATTGTAAGGAGACAACTTCTTTGCATTAATATATTTTCTGAGCTTTTATAAACTCTGAACTTGTTCTCGAATAGAGTCACGACTCTCAACGATCTCAAGAAGACAATTAATCGAGGTATTCTAAGAATAAATAGATTACTTGTGTTATACGTAGCCTAGGATACATCAATTTGTACTCATAATTAATTTTAAAATCACCCTGAAATTGAATCAATATCATAGGAGTGATGATAAAGAAGTAATCCCACTTTCAACCGAAGGGATTCCAGTTTGTCCTGTTTGTAGCTTTGGCAGTTTCTTCTTGATTCTAAGCAAACCAGAATTAATCACGATGTAAGAAGCATGATTTGGATTCATAAATAAGTCAAAATTCACCTTGAAATTAAATCAATATCATAGGAGTCATGATGAAGAAGTTATCCCAATTTCAACCGAAGTGATTCCAGTTTGTCATATTTGTGATTTGGCAGTTTCTTCTTGATTCTAATGAAACCATAATGAATCACGATGGAAGAAGCTTGATTTGTACTCATAATTAAGTTTAAAATCACCCTGAAATTGAATTAATATCATAGGATTTATGATGAAGAAGTTATCTCACTTTCAATAGAAGTGATTCCTGTTTTCCTGTTTGGAAATTTGGTAGTTTCTTCTTTATTCTAATCAAACCAGAATGAATCACGATGTAAGAAGCTTGATTTGGACTCATAGATAAATGGAAAAGCACCTTGAAATTTAATTAATATCATAGGAGTGATGATAAATAAGTAATCCCACTTTCAACCAAAGTGATTCTTGTTAATCCTGTTTGGAGATTTGGCAGTTTCTTCTAGATTCTAATCAAACAATAATGAAACACGATGTAAGAAGCTTTATTTGGACATATAAATATGTGGAGAATCACTCTTAATTTGAATCAATATCATAGGAGTTATGATGAAGAATTTATCTCACTTTCAACCGAAGTAATTTCAGTTTACCTTATTTGGAGATATGATAGTTTCTTCTTCATTTTAATCAAACCAGAACTAATCACGCTGTAAGAATCTTGATTTGGACTCATAAATAAGTGAAAATTACCCTGAAATTAAATTGATATCATATGAGTGATGATAAAGAAGTTATCAACCTTTCAACCAAAGTGATCCTAGTTTACCATGTTTGGAGATTTGGTAGTTTCTTCTTGATTCTAATCAAACCAGAATGAATCACGATATCAGAATCTTGATTTGGACTCATAAATAAGTCGAAAATCACCTTGAAATTAAATCAATATCATATGAGTTAGGATGAAGAAGTTATCCCACTTTCAACCGAGGTTATTCCAGTTTGTCATGTTTGTAGATTTGGCAGTTTCTTCTTGATTATAATCAAACCAGAATGAATCACGATGGAAGAAGTTTGATGTGTACTCATAATTAAGTTTAAAATCACCCTGAAATTGAATCAATATCATAGGAGTTATGATGAACATGTTATCTCACTTTCAACAGATGTGATTCCAGTTTTTCTTGTTTGGAGATTTGGTAGTTTCTTCTTGATTCTAATCAAACCAGAATGAATCACGATGTAAGAAGCTTGATTTGGACTCATAGATAAGTGGAAAAGCACCTTGAAATTTAATCAATGTCATAGGAGTGATGATAAAGAAGTAATCCCACTTTCAACCAAAGTGATTCCTGTTTATCCTGTTTGGAGATTTGACAGTTTCTTCTAGATTCTAATCAAACAATAATGAATCACGATGTAAGAAGGTTTATTTGGACTTATAAATATGTGGAGCATCACCCTGAATTTGAATCAATATCATAGGATTTATGATGAAGAAGTTATCCCACTTTCAACCGAAGTAATTCCAGTTTACCCTATTTGGAGATTTGACAGTTTCTTCTTCATTCTAATCAAACCAGAATTAATCACGCTCTAAGAAGCTTGATTTGGGCTCATAAATAAGTGAAAATTACCCTGAAATTAAATCGATATCATATGAGTGATGATAAAGAAGTTATCCCACTTTCAACCAAAGTGATTCTAGTTTACCATGTTTGAAGATTTGGTAGTTTCTTCTTGATTCTAGTCAAACCAGAATGAATCACGATGTCAGATACTTGATTTGGACTCAGAAATAAGTTAAAAATCACCTTTAAATTGAATCAATATCATAGGAGTTATAATGAAGAAGTTATCCTACTTTCAAGCGAAGTGATTCCAGTTTGTCATGTTCATAGCTTTGGCAGTTTCTTTTTGATTCTAATAAAACCAGAATGAATCATGATGGAAGAAGCTTGATCTGGACTCATAAATAAGTTTAAAATCACCCTGAAATTGAATCAATATAATAAGAGTGATGATGAAGAAGTGATCCCACTTTCAACAAAAGTGATTCTTGTTTATCATGTTTAGAGATTTTGCAGTTTATTTTTTATTCTAATTAAACCAAAATGAATCACGATGTAAAAAGCTAGATTTATACTTATAAATTTGTGGAGAATCACCCTGAATTTGAATCAATATCATAGGATTTATGATGAAGAAGTTATCCCACTTTCAACCGAAGTAATTCCAGTTTACCATGCTTGGAGATTTGGCAATTTCTTCTAGATTCTAATAAAACCAGATTGAATCACGATGTAAGAAGCTTTATTCGAACTTATAAATAAGTGGATAATCACCCTCAAGTTGAATCAATATCATAGGAGTTATGATGACGAAGTTATCCCACTTTCAACCGAAGTGATTCCAGTTTGTCCTATTTGTAGCTTTGGCAGTTTCTTCTTGATTTTAATCAAACTAGAATTAATCTTGATAGAAGAAGCTTAAATTCAACTCATAATTAATTAAAAATCACCCTAAAATTTTATTAATATCATAGGAGTTATGATGAATAAGTTATCCCACTTTCACCCGAAGTGATTCCAGTTTGTCCTGTTTGTAGCTTTGGCAGTTTTTTCTTGATACTAATCAAACCAGAATGAATCAAGATGTAAGAAGATTGATTTAGACTCATAAATAAGTTCAAAATCACCCTGAAATTGAATCAATATCATAGGAGTGATAATGAAGAAGTAATCACACTTTCAATCAAAGTAATTACTGTTTATCCTGTTTGGAGATTTGACAGTTTCTTCTTGATTCTAATTAAAACAGAATAAATCAAGATTTAAGAAGTTAGATTTATACTTATAAATATGTGGAGAATCAACATGAATTTGAATCAATATGATAGGAGTTATGATGAAGAAGTTATCTCACTTTCAACCGAAGTTATTCCAGTTTACAATGTTTGGAGATTTGGAAGTTTCTTCTTAAATCTATTCAAACCAGAATTAATCACGAATTAAAAAGCTTGATTTGAACTCATAAATAGGTGGAAAATCACCCTGAAATTTAATCAATATCATACGAGTTATGATGAAGAAGTTATCTCACTTTCAACCGAAATTATTTTAGTTTTCCATGTTAGGAGAGTTGGCATTTTCTTCTTGATTCTAATCAAAGAAAAATGAATCACAATTTAAGAAGCTAGATTTGTACTTATAAATATGTGGATAGTCACACTGTATTTGAATCAATATTATATGAGTTATGATGACGAAGTTATACAACTTTCAACCGACGTGATTTCAGTTTATCCTATTTGGAGATTTGACAGTTACTTTTTGAATCTATTCAAACCAGAATTAATCACTATGTAACAAGTTTTATTTTGAATCATAAATAAGTGGAAAATAACCCTGAAATTGAATCAGTATCATAGGAGTTATGATGAAGAAGTTATATCACTTTCAACATAAGTTTTTCCA
Source organism: Moricandia moricandioides (assembly GCA_905132885.1). NCBI lineage: Eukaryota > Viridiplantae > Streptophyta > Magnoliopsida > Brassicales > Brassicaceae > Moricandia > Moricandia moricandioides. The sequence goes on from CAJHQQ010000405.1 coordinate 115,777, forward strand.
GTTTTTCTTGTTTGGAGATTTGATAGTTTTTTATTGATTCTAATCATAACAGAATGAATCACGATATAAGAAGCTTGATTTGGACTCATAAATAAGTGTAAAAGCACCATGAAGTTGAATCAATATCATAGGAGTTATGATGAATAAGTTATCTCACTTTCAACAGAAGTGATACCAGCTTTCCATGTTTGGAGATTTGCAGTTTCTTCTTGATCTTAATCAAACCAGAATGAATCACGATGTAAGAATATTTATTTGGACTTATAAATATGTGGAGAATCACCCTGAATTTGATCAATATCATAGGAGTTATGATGAAGAAGTTATCCCACTTTCAACTGAAGTGATTCCAGTTTACCCTATTTGGAGATTTGACAGTTTCTTCTTGATTCTAATCAAACCAGAATGAATCACACTGTAAGAAGCTTGATTTGGACTCATAAATAAGTGGAAAATCACCATGAAATTCAATCGATATCATAGGAGTGATGATGAAGAAGTTATCCCACTTTCAACGAAAGTGATTCTAGTTTACCCTGTTTGGAGATTTGGTAGTTTCTTCTTGATTCTTATCAAACCAGAATGAATCATAATGTAAGAATATTGATTTCGACTCATAAATAATTGGAAAATCACCCTGAAATTGAATCAACATCATAGGAGTTATGATGAAGAAGTTATCTCACTTTCAACCGAAGTGATTCCAGTTTTCCCTAATTCGAGAGTTGGTAATTTCTTCTTGATTCTAAACAAACCAGATTGAATCACGATGTAAGAAGATAGATTTGGACTTATAAATATGTGGATAATCACCCTGAAACGGAATCAATATCGTAGGAGTTATGATGAAGACGTTATCTCACTTTCAACCAAAGTGATTCCAGTTTTCCCTGTTTGAAGATTTGGAAGTTTCTTGTTGATTCTAATAAAATCACAATGAATCACGACGTAAGAAGATAGATTTAGACTTATAAATATGTGGAGAATCACCCTAAATTTTAATCAATATCACATGAGTTATGATGAAGAAGTTATACCATTTTCAACCGACGTGATTCCAGTTTACCCTCTTTGGAAATTTGGCAGTTTCTTCTTGATTCTAATAAAACCAGAATGAATAATGATGTAAGAAACCTTATTTGGACTCATAAATAATTGAAAATCACCTTGAAATTGAATCAATATCATAGGAGTTATGATGAAGAAGTTATCTCACTTTCAACATAAGTGATTCCAGTTTTTCCTGTTTAAAGATTTTGTAGTTTCTTATAGATTCTAATCAAACCAGAATGAATCACGATGTAAGAAGCTTGATTTGAACTCATAAATAAATGGAAAAGCACTCTGAAATTGAATAAATATCATAGGAGTTATGATGAAAAAATTATCTCACTTTCAATCGAAGTGATTCCAGTATTCTATGTTTGGAGATTTGGCAGTTTCTTCTTGATTCTAATCAAACCAGAATGAATACGATGTAAGAAGCTTCATTTGGACTCATAAATAAGTTGAAAATTACCCAGAAATTAAATCGATATCATAGGAGTGAAGATGACGAAGTTATCCCACTTTCAACCAAAGTGATTATAGTTTTCCCTATTTGGAGATTTGGTAGTTTCTTCTTGATTCTAGGCAAACCAGAATGAATCACGATGTAAGAAGCTAGATTTAGACTTATAAATATGTGGAAAATCAACATGAATTTGAGACAGTATCATAGGAGTTATGATGAAGTAGTTATACAACTTTCAACCGGCGTGATTCCACTTTATCCTGTTTGAAGATTTGATAGTTTCTCTTGATTCTAATCAAACCAGAATGAATCACGATGTAAGTGATGAACCCCTGGTGAGGAGATCCTTTTGTCCTTGATTCTTTTGAAGGAAGATCTGATGGTTTTGAGAGAGATCTGAGTTGATTTTGATGATGAATGATGGATTGATTAGATGATCTTCAGAAATGATCTATGAACTGATCAGATCTTGTGTAGATGTGTCTAAGATCAAGAGAATGAACTCTGTTTGTGATCAAAGAAAAGTTTTGCTTGCAGAGAATGAACTCCTAGCAATCAGTGTTCTTGGATGAACAAGGGATTTACAGATTTAGAGAGAATTTTGATAAAAAGGTGAATCATTTTTCAGAGAGTTCTCAAAGAGTTTAAGTAGCAGAAATAAAAGGTAATCGAAAAGTCCTAAAATTGTTGAAAATGAGTAAAACTAAAATTATCTTAAAAACTGAATAATTATTTATTTTGGCTGCTCCTTGGCTTGATTTTCGTGGCTATCTCATTAGAGGGAGAGAATGGATCCTCGACTTGGGTATCAGTCTTCTTTTCGATTGAGAAATGCCTAACTTGTCCAGGAGTCTGATCCACATCTTTTCCATCTTGTTTGAATAGTTTTTCTGATGTAACCATGGCTGACCCAGCTGATCATCAAACAAAGGACAAACCAGGATGGAAGAAAAGCGAGCATACTGAGCTAACACCAGCTGATGTGAGTGTGATTGAGATAAATGAGCTGGATGAGCTAAGTGACACTACATTAGAGCTGAATGAGATGAATGAGCTGAACCAGCTGAGTGACACTACACAAGGACGAGCTGAGCTGAATGAGAGTGACACTGAAGCTGCCATGGACCTAGCTAGACAAGTGATTTTTGGCCCAAAAAAAGAAGATGGATCAGATTTGTTTCTCTCAGCCCAAAAGAAGTTCAAACCCAAAGATAAGGATCCATTATCTCTTTCTAATGAATCAGCCACGAAATTCAAGTCCAAGAAACCATTTGGATGTGTTTTGGATCAAGTTTTCCAAGAAGAAGTATTGCAGCCCATGGAGAGTTCATAACAAATTCATTATGGGTTTGTTTCAAGCCAAATTCGACCAGCCCTTTATTCAGTCCATTTCAAGTCCATTCTCACCAAGAATACCAAGAGGGAGTCAGCAAGAAAGTCAAGGTCGTGGGCATGCCAAGAATCATTCAACAAAACCTGTCTAAATTTGTGAATCCATTGTTCATCCATGAACACTGATTGCTAGGAGTTCATTCTCTGCAAGCAAAACCTGTCTTTGATCGAAAACAGAGTTCATTCTCTTGATCAAGGACACATCTACACAAGATCTGATCAGTTCATAGATCATTTCTGAAGATCATCCAATCAATCCATCCATCATCATCAAAATCAACCCAGATATCTCTCAAAACCATCAGTTCTTCCTTCAAAAGTATCAGGGACAAAAGGATCTCCTCACCAGGGGTTCATCATTTTCATAGCCAAAATAAGCTCATTATGCTCCATTCCAGCTTCTGGTTCATCTTCAAGCTTTCTATTCAGCCATCCCGGTTTATCCTTTGTAGAATAGTCTTGTGGCTCAACCATGGTTACATCATCCCCTCCTTCTTTGAAAGGATTTGTCCTCAAATATGTATCTCCTACATCAAAAGGAAACAAGTAAGAGGCGAGACAAATGATCAAGAAAATAAGCATGAAAGCAACATCAAAGTAAGTTTTTGGGCAGAAACTTCCTTGGAGTTTTGAAGCCATGTTCCTCAAGTACTTCCATCTCCAAATTTCAGGCTTATAAGATTTGCATTTTCTATTGTTCCTTGCAACCCTCTGAGACTGATCATGCTGTTCCTGGATACTCAAAACAGAGACTAGAAATCCAGTGTCATATAGGAAAAACAGGTTCTTAATCTGATCAATAGCCAAGCATTTCTTTCTGAGAACATGTTGAAGTTGTTTCAGACTTCTAAGATACACATCAAAGTAAGTATTGTAAACCAAAATTGTATCAAGGCACTCAATAACATAGAACAACTTCAATTTGTGCCTACTTTTCTCAGAATCAGAAGACAAATGATTAAGTACAAATTGAGAATCATTTAGCAAAGAATCAGCATGTTTATCAAAGAAAGTGTTATAAACCAGAATGTCATCAAAGCTCAAAACAACACAATTCTCAAACAATGATCTCAAAACATGCCAAGATTTTTCAGTTTTAGAACATAAACTAGCAAGTTTCAAATCATAATCAAGAACAACTTCAGTTTCAGCCTTAAGTGATTTATGTTCCTGCAACTTTCTAGGTTCGTTCAAAGCAAAACCAAATGCAGACAAATCATCAGTGACAAGTTCATGCCTAGAAAAACTCAGATCAAAGCCATTATCTTTAAAACAAGAAAATGAATCACAAGGTTTTCTGAAACAGAAATCAGGTTGTTCCAGGACAAGCTTTAATGTCTTTTCAAGGTGCTCACAACTTCTGTAATGTTTCATAAACTGCTCAAGACTCAAAACATGATCAAAATTGATGTCACTAACACATTGAAAACGTTTTTGATCAGAGATTTTTTCAGGTTCAAACACTTTAAAAGAATTAATCATGTTATCAAAAACAGAGTTTGGAACACAAAATTCTTTCACTTTTTCCAGACCAAAACGTTTTACATCACTGGAACTAACCATAACAAACATTTCAGGCAGAGATTTAACCATATCAAGATCCTTACAGTGCTCTTGAGAGTCCAAAGAGAATGACTTAGCATCCTTTTCTGCTTCAATGTTGTTTGGCTGCTCCAACTCTTCTTCTGGTGGTAAACTCTTTTGTGCTTCTTTTGCTGAGTTTTCTTCTAAGAACTGAGATACTAAAACAAGACTACTCGGATGCACCAGTTCAAAAGAGTTTAGTTTATCACAAGAACTACTGATAGCAAGTTCAGATTGAGGAGAGAAAAGAGAAAACTCATTTTCTGCCTCAGGTTCTTTTATTACCTTCGATGGCTCTGTTTTCATCTCTTGGATAACCTTCTCTTGCTTGCTACAACTCCTCTGACTATCAATCTTTGAGGAAGGACGTGAGGCTGGTGTCCTTTGCTGGTCTGTTATAAAATCTTGCAGTACTTGTTGAGCAATCTTTTTGAAATCATCTTGAAACTGTTGGCTGTCCAAATAATGAAGTGCTGCTGGTTGTTTCTGAGACTTCTTTATGGGATCACGACCATAGAAAGCTCCTGTCTCTTCTCTGGCATGTCTAGGACGTTCTCTGCTCCTCCTAGTTGGTTCCTCATGCCTCACTGGTCGTGCCTTTTCCTGCACAGAATCAGAATGGTTAAAACCCGATTTTTCTTTTCTCATCAAATTCTGTCTTTTTTCAAGCAAAATCTTTGTGGAAGAACTGAATTGATCATGATGTGTTCTCCTCCTGTTAAGCCTTTCCAGTGACCTCCTAGAATGTATCCTTTCCTGCTCATAACCAGACTCATCAATAACATAAGAATCTCTTTTTCTCATTGATTTTTCTCTTCTTTTCAAGCCTGCTTTTGTTGCAGAGTTAAACAGGTTGTAATCTAACTCCTTCTCAGGACGTCTCCTCCTGAAATTGCTTCCTCCAGACATGGCTTCCTGTTAGAATCTCAACAAGAAAAATTAGCACAATATCAGATAGCCTAAGCCTCACAATCTCTCAAGTGTTTCTCTCTGATTTTTCTGTGATTTCTTTTTCTGTGAATCCAGTAGCTCAGCAACAAACAAAGATCAAGCTTTAGAGAACAATCCCTAACCCCAAAACAGAAGAAAAAGATAGAAAGATTGCAAGATTTTTGTTTGCAAGAGGTTTTACCACCAGGGCTGGATTTCTCTTCAGCTTTAGTCGGATTTCTCCTCGACTTTTCTTTGGTTTTTTTCTTTTGATTTTCGTTTTTTTTTCTTTTTTTTTTTGATAATCTGGTTGGCCCTCTTGCAGATACAACAGATAGACAGAAAATAGTGTTTGATAAAGAGTACAAAGATCAGATGATCAAAAACCCCAAAAACAGAAAGAATGTGAAAAGTCAGAATCAAACCAGAGATCAAGAGCCTTCAAATCTGCTCTGATACCACTTGATGAATCCCTGGTGAGGAGATCCTTTTGTCCCTGATTCTTTTGAAGGAAGATCTGATGGTTTTGAGAGAGATCTGAGTTGATTTTGATGATGATGGATGGATTGATTAGATGATCTTAAGAAATGATCTATGAACTGATCAGATCTTGTGTACATGTGTCTAAGATCAAGAGAATGAACTCTGTTTGTGATCAAAGACAAGTTTTGCTTGCAGAGAATGAACTCCTAGCAATCAGTGTTCTTGGATGAACAAGGGATTCACAGATTTAGAGAGAATTTTGATAAAAAGGTGAATCATTTTTCAGAGAGTTCTCAAAGAGTTTAAGTAGCAGAAATAAAAGGTAATCGAAAAGTCCTAAAATTGTTGAAAATGAGTAAAACTAAAATTATCTTAAAAACTGAATAATTATTTATTTTGGCTGCTCCTTGGCTTGATTTTCGTGGCTATCTCATTAGAGAGAGAGAATGGATCCTCGACTTGGGTATCAGTCTTCTTTTCGATTGAGAAAGGCCTAACTTGTCCATGAGTCTGATCCACATCTTTTCCATCTTTTTTGAATAGTTTTTCATAGCCAAAATAAGCTCATTATGCTCCATTCCAGCTTCTGGTTCATCTTCAAGCTTTCTATTCAGCCATCCCGGTTTATCCTTTGTAGAATAGTCTTGTGGCTCAACCATGGTTACATCAGTAAGAATATTGATTTGGACTCAAAAATAAGGTGAAAAGCACCGTTAATTTTAATCAATATCATAGGAGTTATGATGAAGAAGTTATACCACTTTCAATCGACGTGGTTCCAGTTTATCATGTCTGGAGATTTGACAGTTTCCTCTTAATTAATATCAAAACAGAATAAATCATGATGTAAAAAGATTGACTTGGACTCATAAATAAGTGGAAAATCACCATGAAATTAAATCAATATCATAGGAGTTATGATGAAGAAGTTATCCCACTTTCAACCGAAGTGATTCCAGTTTGTCATGTTTGTAGATTTGGCAGTTTCTTGTTGATTGTAATCAAACCAGAATGAATCACGATGGAAGAAGATTGATTTGTGCTCATAATTAAGTTTAAAATCACCCTGAAATTGAATCAATATCAAAGGAGTTATGATGAAGAAGTTATCTCACTTTCAATAGAAGTGATTCCAGTTTTCCTGTTTGGAAATTTGGTAGTTTCTTCTTTATTCTAATCAAACCAGAATGAATCACGATGTAAGAAGCTTGATTTGGACTCATAGATAAGTGGAAAAGCACCTTGAAATTTAGTCAATATCATAGGAGTGATGATAAAGAAGTAATCCCACTTTCAACCAAAGTGATTCTTGTTTATCATGTTTGGAGATTTGACAGTTTTTCTAGATTCTAATCAAACAATAATGAATAAAGATGTAAGAAGCTTTATTTGGACTTATAAATTTTTGGAGAATCACCCTGAATTTGAATCAATATCATTGGATTTATGATGAAGAAGTTATCCCACTTTCAACCGAAGTAATTCCAGTTTACCCTATTTGGAGATTTGACAGTTTCTTCTTCATTCTAATCAAACCAGAATGAATCACGATGTAAGAAGCTTGATTTGAACTCATAAATAAATGGAAAAGCACTCTGAAATTGAAAAATATCATAGGAGTTATGATGAAAAAGTTATCTCACTTTTAATAGAAGTGATTCCAGTTTTCTATGTTTGGAGATTTGGCAGTTTCTTCTTGATTCTAATCAAACCAAAATGAATACGATGTAAGAAGCTTCATTTGGACTCATAAATAAGTTGAAAATTACCCAGAAATTAAATCGATATCATAGGAGTGAAGATGACGAAGTTATCCCACTTTCAACCAAAGTGATTATAGTTTTCCCTATTTGGAGATTTGGTAGTTTCTTCTTGATTCTAGGCAAACCAGAATGAATCACGATGTAAGAAGCTAGATTTGGACTTATAAATATGTGGAAAATCAACATGAATTTGAGACAGTATCATAGGAGTTATGATGAAGTAGTTATACAACTTTCAACCGACGTGATTCCAGTTTATCCTGTTTGAAGATTTGATAGTTTCTCTTGATTCTAATCAAACCAGAATGAATCACGATGTAATAATATTGATTTGGACTCATAAATAAGGTGAAAAGCACCGTTAATTTTAATCAGTATCATAGAAGTTATGATGAAGAAGTTATACCACTTTCAATCGACGTGGTTCCAGTTTATCATGTCTGGAGATTTGACAGTTCCCTCTTAATTAATATCAAAACAGAATAAATCACGATGTAAAAAGATTTGACTTGGACTCATAAATAAGTGGAAAATCACCATGAAATTAAATCAATATCATAGGAGTTATGATGAAGAAGTTATCCCACTTTCAACCGAAGTGATTCCAGTTTGTCATGTTTGTAGATTTGGCAGTTTCTTCTTGATTGTAATCAAACCAGAATGAATCTCGATGGAAGAAGCTTGATTTGTGCTCATAATTAAGTTTAAAATCACCCTGAAATTGAATCAATATCAAAGGAGTTATGATGAAGAAGTTATCTCACTTTCAATAGAAGTGATTCCTGTTTTCCTGTTTGGAAATTTGGTAGTTTCTTCTTTATTCTAATCAAACCAGAATGAATCACGATGTAAGAAGCTCTATTTGGACTCATAGATAAGTGGAAAAGCACCTTGAAATTTAGTCAGTATCATAAGAGTGATGATAAAGAAGTAATCCCACTTTCAACCAAAGTGATTCTTGTTTATCCTGTTTGGAGATTTGCCAGTTTTTTCTAGATTCTAATCAAACAATAATGAATCACGATGTAAGAAGCTTTATTTGGACTTATAAATTTGTGGAGATTCACCCTGAATTTGAATCAATATCATTGGATTTATGATGAAGAAGTTATCCCACTTTCAACCGAAGTAATTCCAGTTTACCCCAATTGGAGATTTTACAGCTTCTTCTTCATTCTAATCAAACCAGAATTAATCACGCTGTAAGAAGCTTGATTTGGACTCATAAACGAGTGAAAATTATCCTGAAATTAAATCAATATCATTTGAGTGATGATAAAGAAGTTATCCGACTTTCAACCAAAGTGATTCTAGTTTACCATGTTTTGAGATTTGGTAGTTTCTTCTTGATTCTAGTCAAACAAGAAGGAATCACAATGTCAGATTCTTGATTTTGACTCATAAATAAGTGGAAAATCACCTTGAAAATGAATCAATATCATAGGAGTTATGATGAAGAAGTTATCCCACTTTCAAGAGAAGTGATTCCAGTTTGTCCTGTTCGTAGCGTTGGCAGTTTCTTTTTGATTCTAATCAAATCAGAATGAATACAGATGTAAGAAGATTGAATAGGACTCATAAATAAGTTGAAAATCACCCTGAAATTGAAATAATATCATAGGAGTGATGATGAAGAAGTAATCCCACTTTCAATCAAAGTGATTCATGTTTATCCTTTTTGGAGATTTGGCAGTTTCTTCTTGATTCTAATTAAAACAGAATGAATCAAGATTTAAGAAGCTAGATTTATACTTATAAATATGTGGAGAATCACCATGAATTGAATCAATATGATAGGAGTTATGATGAATAAGTTATCTCACTTTCAACCGAAGTGATTCTAGTTTACAATGTTTGGAAATTTGGAAGTTTCTTCTTGAATCTATTCAAACAAAAATTAATCACGAATTAAGAAGCTTGATTTGAAATCATAAATAAGTGGAAAATCACACTGAAATTGAATCAATATCATAGGAGTTATGATGAAGAAGTTATGATGAAGAAGTTATCTCACTTTCAACCGAAATTATTTTAGTTTTCCATGTTAGGAGAGTTGGCATTTTCTTCTTATTCTAATCAAAGAAGAATGAATCACAATTTAAGAAGCTAGATTTGGACTTATAAATATGTGGATAATCACCCTGTATTTGAATCTATATTATAGGAGTTACGATGAAGAAGTTATACAACTTTCAACCGACGTGATTCCAGTTTATCCTGTTTGGAGATTTGACAATTTCTTTTTCAATCTATTCAAAACAGAACTAATCAGTATGTAACAAGCTTGATTTGGAATCATAAATAAGTGGAAAACCACAATGAAATTGAATCAATATCATAGGATTTATGATGAAGAAGTTATATAACTTTCAACAGAAGTTATTTCAGTTTTTCTTGTTTGGAGATTTGATAGTTTTTTATTGATTCTAATCGTAACAGAATGAATCAGGATGTAAGAACTTTGATTTGGACTCATAAATAAGTGTAAAAGCACCCTGAAGTTGAATCAATATCATAGGGGTTATGATGAAGAAGTTATCTCACTTTCAACAGAAGTGAGTCCAGCTTTCCATGTTTGGAGATTTGCAGTTTCTTCTTGATTCTAATCAAACCAGAATGAATCACGATGTAAAAATCCTTATTTGGACTTATAAATATGTGGAGAATCACCCTGAATTTGATCAATATCATAGGAGTTATAATGAAGAAGTTATCCCACTTTCAACTGAAGCGATTCCAGTTTACCCTATTTGGAGATTTGGCAGTTTCTTCTTCATTCTAATCAAACCAGAATGAATTACACTGTAAGAAGCTTGATTTGGACTTATAAATATGTGGAGAATCACCCTGAATTTGATCAATATCATAGGAGTTATGATGAAGAAGTTATCCCAATTTCAACTGAAGGGATTCCAATTTACCCTATTTGGAGATTTGACAGTTTCTTTTTGATTCTAATAAAACCAGAATGAATAGCGATGTTAAAAGATTTATTTGGACTCATAAATAAGTGAAAATCACCTTGAAATTGAATCAACATCATAGGATTTATGATGAAGAAGTTATCTCACTTTCAACCCAAGTGATACAAGTGTTCCCTATTTCGAGAGTTGGCAGTTTCTTCTTGATTCTAAACAAACCAGATTGAATCACAGTGTAAGAAGCTAGATTTGGACTTATAAATATGTGGACAATCACCCTGAAACTGAATCAATATCGTAGGAGTTATGATGAAGACATTATCTCACTTTCAACCGAAGTGATTCCAGTTTTCCCTGTTTGAAGATTTGGAAGTTTCTTCTTGCTTCTAATAAAATCACAATGAATCACGACGTAAGAAGGTAGATTTGGACTTATAAATATGTGGAGAATCACCCTGAATTTTAATCAATATCATATGAGTTATGATGAAGAAGTTATACAATTTTAAACCGACGTGATTCCAGTTTATCCTCTTTGGAAATTTTGTAGTTTCTTCTTGATTCTAATAAAACCAGTATGAATAATGATGTAAGAAGCTTTATTTGTACTCATAAATAATTGAAAATCACCTTGAAATTGAATCAATATCATTGGAGTTATGATGAAGAAGTTATCTCACTTTCAACCGAAGTGATTCCATTTTTCCCTGTTTCGAGAGTTGACACTTTCTTCTTGATTCTAAACACACCAGATTGAATACGATGTAAGAAGATTCATTTGGACTCATAAATAAGTGGAAAATCACCCTGATATTGAATCAATATCATAGGAGTGATGATGAAGAAGTTATCTCACTTTCAACCGAACTGATTCCAGTTTTCCCTATTTGGAGAGTTGGCAGTTTCTTCTTGATTCTAATCAAACCAGAATGAATCACCATGTAAGAAGCTAGATTTGGAATTATAAATATGTTGATAATCAACATGAATTTGAAACAGTATCATAGGAGTTATGATGAAGTAGTTATACAACTTTCAACCGACGTGATTTCAGTTTACCCTGTTTGGAGATTTGACAGTTTCTTCTTGATTCTAATCAAACCAGAATGAATCACGATGTAAGAATATTGATTTGGACTCATAAATAAGTTGAAAAGCACCCTGAATTTGAATCAATATCATAGGAGTTATGATGAAGGAGTTATACCACTTTCAATCGACATGATTCTAGTTTATCATGTTTGGAGATTTGGCAGTTTCTTCTTAATTAATATCAAAACAGAATGAATCATGATGTAAGAAGCTTGACTTGGAATCATAAATAAGTGGAAAATCACCATGTTAGAACCGTTGTAAACCTTATCCTTATGCACCCTAATCCTTCCTCTATATATTGTAACCTCTGTCGAGTATCATTAATCAAGCAAATCTATTTTCAGTTTTCTCTAGTCTCTCTCTCAATTTCAAATGGTTTCTTAAGTCTCATCCATCTTAATCTTCTTCTTACTGCCTTAATCTCTCTTGTTTTGCTTCTTCTTATCTTCTTTAATCAGATTCTATTTAAGATTTCATGGTATCAGAGCCAGGTTCACTTGAATCTGGGTTTTTATTTCAAATACTCAAGAACTCTACTTTTTTATCCTTGAAGAACAAGATGGAGAACACTAAAACTACTGTCATTTTGGTTACTCTCAAAGGAGGAAACTACCTCATATGGTCTCGTGTGGAGAAGAAAGCCATGGGAAGTAAGGGTTTATGGAATCATATCCTTGAGGATGAATCTCCAAAACTCATTACTCATGAAGGCGACAAGGAGGTTGTAGTATGTGATGAAGTGAAGTGGATCCAGGAGGACAATTTGGTGATGTCGATTCTCCAGAGCTCACTGGATTCATCGATTTTGGAGGCCTATTGCTACTGTAAGAAGGACAAAGATATGTGGGATACACTTCAGAAAGTGGATGGAAACATCTCAAACCTTACACGGGTGTTTGAGATCAAGAGAGCTATCAAAAATCTAGCTCAAGAAGACATGGAGTTTACCAAACATTTGGGAAAGTTTAGTGCTTTGTGGTCGGAACTTAAGATACTGAGGCCGAGTACTACAAATCCTGATGAGCTGACTGAGAGGCGTGAGAAATACAAAGTCTTTGGTTTGTTGCTCACCCTCAATGCTACATAAAACGACCTCATCAAGCACATCCTAAGATCTGAGAAGATTCCATCACTTGAAGAGGTTTGTGCTCAATCCAGAAGGAACAAGGATCCTTGGGGGTCTTTGGAGGAAAGGGGGAGCTCACTCTTGCCAACCAAGCCGAGGTGCCTCAAGCAAATAAGGTCAACAATAATGAAGATAGGAGGTTCACTGGAAACTATGAAGACCAGAGGTTCAATGGGAATTGTGATCATTGAAAAAGGCATGGTCATAAGAAGAGTCAATGCTGGATACTCCATCTTCATCTCAAGCCAACCAAGTTCATAAAGGATATGGAAGCAAGGGCTAATGTCACCTAGGGAGCAAGTGATAACCATGGAGCTGGGACCTCAAACCGATCAAATGAAGCAGAGAGTCATTAAGGTGGTGAAATCAAGGCCCTGGTAACCTACACTGCCCATCAGAACCGACAAAACGAGCATGAGTTCATCCACCGATCAGAAATGAATGCTCTCATCAAGATGCTCAAAGATAATGGTAACAATCTTGGTAATATCAGTGGGTATTCTTTTGGTTCCTTTAAGGTTGCTATTATTCTTGATCAAACTGATGATGCTTATACTCACACTAGGATGATTGGTCAATCTCATACTGCTCATAACATGTCTAAACCCTTGATAGTTGATTCAGGTGCATCTCATCATATGATTAGTGATACTAGTCTTATTAGAGATATAGAACCTACTCATGGATATGTCATGATTGCTAATGGGGATATGATACTGATATAGCCTATTTATTACCAGTTTTAGACCATGTTATTTGCTCTATTTAGGGTTTTTCATGTGTGTTTAGGCTATGTTTTGAGGTCTTTACTGGTCCAGGTACGTTTTGAAGATATATGTAGATACTTGGAGCTTTTGGAGCATTTAGAGGAGAATAATCCGTAGTTGATCATTGAGAGAGTCGAAGTACAAGATTACCATCGATCGACGACATAGCTTTGGCGTCGACCGATGTTACATGACCAAGATTGATCGATATCCAATTCGCAGACAGCCAACTTTCAAGCCCAAGTTAGAGACATGACACAAAATAACAAGATTACCCTTGGACGAGTTTTGACCTAGACTTTAAGTTTATATTTATACTTTATGTATTGCACCAGAAAAGGAGTGTTTGGTGCTGGTAACTGTTTGGTGCAAAGTGCCAAAAGTGTGTGAGTGAGAGGGCTAAGTGTGCACCACCTCACCATAGTTTTAGGATTATTTAGGGAGAAGATTCATAACTCCAAAAGGAGATTTGTATTGAAACCCCAATATTTTATCTATGTATTTTATTGAGATTATTATTCTTACTTTAATTATGTCTGAGTAGTTACCAACTAGATTTAAGGTTTATTAATGGTAATGATGGATTAGCCAAACAATAGAATTTTTAGGATCATTATTAGATCTATTAATAGAATTGTGTTTACTACTTGTGTTCTAGAGTAGCTAACTAGAACCCTGATAATAGGATAGTTAGGCGAAACCGAGAGCATGGTCTACTACCAGAATTTATTTTGTTGAGCTTGGTTTCTAGAAACAATCCAGAGTCGATTTAGTTAATCTAGTGAACTTATCGAACTAGGTCGTAAAACTTGACTAAAGAAACAATCGATCGACGCAGGATCTTTGCCATCGTTCGGTGGTCATTCCGTGTCAACAAACGAGAGCTGAGACATTGGACTTAGTCAATAGATTAGACGAGCATACGAGAGATTGTGTCTTTTACATTATAATTCGAGTTCCATGATTAAATACCCTTAACTTCTATCTACTATAATCCACTTGTCTGAAACCCTAGATCTAGCATATTTACATTTGCATCTACTTAAATTATTTGCATATTTTCATATTTGCATTATTAGCATATTTCCATATTTGCATCATTAGCATATTTTCATATTGAATCTATACCTTCTAATAAGGAATATTTCCTTGACCTGATTACTTGGTACCAATATATATATATAGTTACCTAGCTTAGTCTTTAGAAAGAAAAAACTATTGTGTTATATTGTTCACTGTGGATTTGATCCCAAAGTAGTACACATGATCTCTCTTGACAAGAGTATTATTTTGTGTGTTAGGATTAAGGGTTAATTTGACAGCTGTTACCCTATTAGAACATAAAAAGACACCCACCTCAAATTTGGCGCCGTTTCCGGGGAACATTGATAGCCATTAGATTTATTTTCTAGGACTTAGTCTAGGTTTGTTACTTTGAAGTTACTGATTTTTCTTTTTATTTGTTTTCAAGGTGCATGCAAAAGAGTACAAGGAGCAACAAAAGAAAAAAACTTACTGTTCTCTGACCCACAACAACTCGAACGCAAAATCCGCAAAGAAAGAGGACAAGCATCGATGGACGGCATACTTTCAGCATCGACCGATACCTCTTTACGGACACCATCGACCGACATCAGAAATCAACCATCGACCGACATCAGAACTCGACCATCGACCGATATTGATTCTATAGTATCGATCGACAACACCTCATCCACATCCATCGACGACAACAAACGAGTTCAGATGGTTGCGCCTATAATTGTGGTTTAGAATGAGAATGGAAACTTGCATGACTTCAACGGTCATCTGCGTAATGCAGTAGGTCAAAGGATAGACGATTAGGGGACAATAATCTCTGATATAAAAGCAGAAGCAGACGCTGCAATAGCTCAACCTGAAGCTAACACCAAAGCTGCTTAGAGAACACTGGTTGACTACAACCGTCCTGACCAGTTCTACGTCAACAGATCCGCCATTCGTCCTCCAGATTTTCAGAGAAATGATTTTGAGATCAAGCCCGCTTACTTCTGAATTGTAGCGCAGACACCTTACCATGGGTTGCGACACGAGCACACTATGGCTCATCTGGAGTGATTTGAGGATCTAGTGACTGCTATTAAAGCCAATGGAGTCCCCGAGGACTATCTTTTCTGCAAGCTCTTCAAGTACTCACTTGCTGGAGAAGCTTCATATTGGCTTAAGTAGCTACCACCAGGATCTCTGACATCCTTTACTGACATTAAGAACCCTTTTCTTGCGTAACTTCTTTGATGACGCAAGAGCAGAAGATCTGAGGAGCAAGATTGCTACTCTTTTACAAGAACCTTCAGAGTCTTTCCGAAACTCATGGATCAGATTCAGGTGCAAGAGAGATTGTCCACATCACGGATTCAACATAGTGAAATTTCTTAGCACTTTCTTCAGAGGTATTGAACTGCAGTATTAGATGGCTTTGGACACAGCTAGTGAAGGAAATTTCAGCACTAGGAGCCCAGAAGAAGCTACACGATTGATTGAGAACCTATCAGCAGTACCAAGAATACATATTTTGAGAGAATGAAATCAGTTTCGGCAGTAAGCAAGGAGCAGATTGAAGAGGTAAAAGCAAAGCTGGATAGCGTTCAGAAATTTCTCAGAAAACATGTTACTTTTGCAGAGGTAAAAGCAATAGAGTCTGGAGAAGATTAGATTGAAGAAGAGGATGTGAACTACATCTGGGGAATGGTTTCCAGAGACAAGGAAATGCAGGTTTCAGAAGGAATACCTATGGTGCTGGTCAAAGGAGTAACATTAATCAGAGTTCACAGCGAAGGCCCTCCAACAACGACATGACATATGAATCTTCCTACTACCAAAATCCTCCTCCATAAACTCAGGGAAGCAAGACTGAAGCAATGGTTGATAGAGTCTTAGAGGGACAGCAGAAGATAATTGTGGATTTTAACGGAAAGATAGATGGTTTGTACCTCAACCTCAACACCAAGTTCGAAAACCTCAGCACCCATGTGAAGAAGTTAGAGAATCAAGTGATGCAAACAAGTGAGACCATTAGGAGACATGAGAGCATGATTAAGGAAAAGATGGAGATTGGGCAGAAGCACCACGTCAATGCATTAATTGATGATGATTTCTGGCAGGAAGAGAGACCCAAGACAACAACTTCTGTGTGGAAAATTCCATATCACTCGGCAATTCCCGTCCGCATCGATCGACAGTGAAACCTACAGAATCGGTAGCCTCGTGTGAATCGACTAACATCGATAGACACCTTACTCATGACATTGATCGACCTAAAGACGAACGCATCGGTCGACAGTACATGTTCAGCGTTGATCGACTGTGTAGAAATCCAGTTCGATTACCCAACCTCGACGCAAGTCTGATTGTGCGTCCAACAGCCACAATTTCAGAACAGAATACAGACACATCTGAATCCACGGATCTTAAACAGAGAAGATGAGGAAAACTCATATAGAAGGCAAAAGATCTCAAAGCATCAACGCAGAGAAGCTAATGAAAAGGAGATGGATGGCTTTGCTAGAAGAGTTATTATAATTCTTGTAGATATATCTTTTCATTAAGCTTATGATAATCACAGATTGTGGATGTTTTTCAGGAAAACAAGGGAAACAGATGATGACATAGAAATCATGTTCAATCCCCTAAGAGAGAAGATGAAGCAGAGAACCTGTTTGAAAAAGAAAAGTGATCCTGGGAAGTTTGTGGCTCCATGCTTCATCAAAGGAAAAAAATACCCTAACGCCCACTGCGACACTGGATCTTCAGTGGGAATTATGCCAAAGTCTATGGCAGAGGAGTTGAACCTAAGAGTGGAACCCTCCAACGATTCGTTCACGTTTGTGGACTGCTCAAAAGTGAACTCAGGAGTGATGGTAAAAGATGTTTCAGTGAAGATCAGCAACACCCTAGTCCCAGTAGACTTTCATGTGATGGACATCTGGATAGATTGGAACTCTTCGCTACTACTTGGGAGAGCATTCATGGCTAATGTAAGAGCCATATGCGACATGCAGTTAAACAGGTTGTGTCTATATCTAATTGATAAAAATATCTTTTATGAACCTGTTAAAAATAAGAACAAGGCTATCCTGATCGAATTGTGTAACGATGCAGAGCTTGTGGCCACATGTTTCTGCGATTATGAGTGCAATGAGGAGTCGGTAGATGGAGCATCGATCGACACCCACGCCCTAGAATCGATCGACAGTCATGCAAACAAACAATCAATCGATACCCACCCTTCAACATTGATCGACACCCATACCCCAGAACCGATCCACACCCACCATGCTGATTACGATTACAACCCAGCCTACCTCGATTACGATGAAAACTACAGAGAAGAAGAGATGATCGAGTACCGAGAGATTTCTATGGAAGAGGATGGAGTTTTTCATATTTCCCATGAACCGGGGAAATCGACATTGATCGACGACAACCATAAGACATTGATCGATACTGACCGCGAAGCATAAACAGAACCTGATTCAGCAGAATAACCCGACAGAGAAGCTGGTTATCTACAACCACACGACTTCGGTATTATGAGAGATCTAGATGGTCACGCAAGAGCTATGGATGGCAGAATTCTAAACGTCACAAAGAAGGATGTAGCAGATACACTTGCAATGGCCAATGGAGCTGGAAATTTTTTGGGCACCGGTCTGATTATCGAGCATCGATCGACAGTAACCATAGACCGTCGATCGACACCAATTGGGCATGGCAAGGATACAGTGAAGCCTACGAAGAATATGATTCAGATTACACAGAGGATGAGGCTGGATGGGTAATGGACGCGAAAGTAGGGAATCCAGCATCAATAACCGGCCTATCTTGGCCATCAAACGACATCAAACGTAAACCAGACACTTCACTTGGACCAGAAGAACCAGAAGCTGGTTATCTTACACCCTATGAGTTTGGAATTTTCAGAGATGTAGAAGGACGTGCACGAGGTCTTTATGGGAGAATTCTAACTCTACCTAAGTAAGATGTAGCAGACGCCCTTCTAATGGCTGAACAATCAGGAAATTTCTTTGAACAACCGCAACAACCATCGATCGACGCACAAGTATCAGTATCGATCGAAAAAAAGAGAGCAGAAGCACGAAACATACAGCAGAGCAGAGATTGATGATATTGTGCATGAGATCTACAAAGCTCAAGAGAGTCACTGGATTATTTCTACATGACGCTTGATGATGTATACTATCCTATTGATAGATGCCTTACCAATTTGACTACACGCATGGATGAGATGAAGCAAGAGATGGATATTGTTCAGAGAGAGCATGCGAGTATACCAGATAGATTGACATCGATCGTTGGCACCACCTTGCCATCGATCGATACTGATTTCGACAGAGAGAAGTCCGCAGCATAACACCACTTAGAAGATAGGTTCGGCGAAATTGCTTTTTCTCAGAGCCTGATGAAAGAAGATATTTCTAAGTAATTGGAGGAGATATCAGACATTATAGCTTCCAGACTTAGAACGCTCCAGCGCGGTATTGAGAATCTACAACGAAGAATGCATTCACTAGAGGTTACTAAGGAGATCATAAAGAAGGAGAAAACCAGAGGAAATGAGGCATTCAGAAACTTCATTGGTACATGGTTTCAGAAGAGAAATGAAGATGTAGCCAATTGTTTTCCAAGTGTTGATCAACCTCCTTTCTAGTCAGAGCATTCACAACGTCGAGCTTAAGACTATAACCAAGCGTTGAGTGGGAGGCAACCGACTATCACTAATTGTTGTTTTTCTTTGTTTCAGATAAAAAAAGATTTGAGGAAGACAATCTACATAGAGCATCGACAGACACTTGATCATTGCCGATCAACGGAGTAAGCAATGCATCGATTGATAGGCACTTTACTGTGTCGATCGACGTTCACCATCAGCGAGCACGTATATCATTTTTCCTTGTTAAATTTAGTCCTTATGATTTATTTCTGCCCCAATCTCAGACTGTATAACACTGGTGATAGTGTTGTTTATGTCTGGGGGAGGTATTACTAATATTGTGTTTTATTTTGAGTTTTATAAGAAATCGAAACTTACAGGTTTAGCATCGATCGACATCGGTAACCGACCATCGATCGACGCTCTCTTACAGAGAGACGTATCGAGTTTTATACTTCAGCTATTTACTTATGATTTGTTTTTTCTATCCAATTTGGGGCAAATTACACTAGGGAAAGTGTAACTTAAGTCTGGGGGAGGTTCGCTAATGCTTTTTAATTGTTTTTGAGTGTTATTTATAAAGTTTTTCAAAAAGTTTTATTGAGTCAAGAAGAGGACTATGATTAAGATTTATTATTGACCAACCATGCTATAAGCACCATTCTTAGAAGGTTGTTTACAGAGATTACTAGAGATACCAAAGTGGATCACCCTGCCACTATATCACACTGGCTTAGAGAGTTTGGAGGAACCGAAGCTTATTTCCAACACTAATCCTGACATTATTTGCTTGCTTTGGGATTTGGTATACATTGGATCGGATTCATTCTGCAAGCCTGGAAGGTGAAAGTCTGTTTGCTTCTGATTCCCCCCTCTCTCTCCCCTTCAGATTAAAAAAGGAGTCGAACATGATTTGTTGGCTACAACCATTAAAGCTTGATTCATATGATCCTAGAAAGAGATAAAGGTCCAAAAGAAGTGAACATGATCTACTGGCAAAAACTATTAAGTTTTGATTCATAGAAACATATTCAAATATCTCAGTCAATTAAAACGATAAAATGATACAGTGAAAACAAGGGAGACGTTGACTGCGAAAAAGTAAGAAGAGAGAGAGGAAAGGAATCAGAGATGGCTACCTATGTGTTCAGATACTTGCAGAGGTAAGAGTCCATGTGTCCTTTGATCGATACTCTCATGGTAAAGCATGCACTTTAATTTTATGCAAAGAAATTAAATCAGTAGAGGGGCGAGTCAAAATAGTATTTTCTAAGTTGTTGGTAGAATGGATTTGGTTGCCATACTAGGATAGGGTATATAAAGTTTCTCTGTGATTGGCTTGATAGAATGTGGTTGCAATAAAGTAAGGTGACAGTTATACTTAGACAATATGTGAGTCTTCGCTTTTCAAACCTCTTTCACAGGCTTGTTTGCTTGATGACAAACAAAAGGTTAAGTTCGGGAGAGTTAATATAGCCTATTTATTACCATGTTTAAACCATGTTATAGGCTCTATTTAGGGTCTGTTATGTGTGTCTAGGATATGTTTTGAGGTCTTTGCAGGTCCAGGTACGTTTTGGAGATATATGGAGATACTTGGAGCTTATGGAGCATTTAAAGGAGAATAATCTGTAGCTGATTATTGAGAGAGTCGAAGTACAAGATTACCATCAATCGACGACATAGCGTTGGCGTCGACCGATGTTAAATGACCAAGATCGATCGATGTTGCACATCTGCCATCGGTCGATGTCCAATTCGCAGACAGCTGACTTTCAAGCCCAAGTTAGAGTCATGACACAAGATTACAAGATTACCCTTGGATAAGTTTTGACCTAGACTTTAGGGTCTTATATTTATACTTTATGTATTGCACCAGAAAAGGAGTGCTTGGTGCTGGTGAGTGTTTGGTGCAAAATGTCAAAAGTTTATGAGTGAGAGGGCTAAGTGTGCACCACCTCACCATATTATTAGGAGTTATTTAGGGAGAAGATTAATAACTCCTAAGGGAGATATGTATTGAAACCCCAGTATATTATCTATGCATTTTATTCAGATTATTATTCTTACTTTAATTATGTATGTGTAGTTACCAACTAGATTTAGGGTTTATTAATGGTACTGATGGATTAACCAAACAATAGAATTGTTAGGGTCATTATTAGATCTATTAATAAAATTGTGTTTATTGCTTGTGTTCTAGAGTAGCTAACTAGAAACCCGATAATAGGATAGTTAGGCGCAAGCGAGAGCATGGTCTACTACCGGAATTTATTCTATTGAGCTAGGTTTCTAGAAACAAAAGAGAGTTGATTTAGTTAATCTAGTGAACTTATCGAACTAGGTTGTAAAGCTTGACTCAAGAAACCATCAATCAACGCAGGATCTTGGCCATCGATCGATGGTCATTCTTTGTCAACAAGCGAGAGTTGAGACATTGGACTTAGTCAATAGATTAGACGCGCATGCGAGAGCTGGTGTTTTTTACATTAGATTTTGAGTTTCATGATTAAATACCCTTAACTTCTATCTACTATAATCCACTTGCCTGAAACCCTAGATCTAGCATATTTACATTTGCATTATTAGCATATGTTCATCATTAGCATATTTCCATATTGCATATATACCTTCTAATAAGGAATATTTCCATGACCTGATTACTTGCTACCAATGTATATAGTTACCTAGCTTAGTCTTTAGAAATAAGAAATATATTGTGTGGCATTGTTCTCTGTGAATTTGATCCCTAAGTACTACATCTCATCTCTCTTGACAAGAGTATTATTTTGTGTGTTAGGATTAAGGCTTAATTTTATATTTATTTGTTTATGATATTTATACCCTATTAGAACATAAAAACACACCAACGTTAGATACCAGTTAGGGGTATATGCAAACTGAAATTGTTTGATAAGGAATCTAGAGCCTTTTATATGCCTGAGTTTACCTCTAATCTTCTTTCTGTCAGAGGTGTACCACTGATATGTATTGCAATGTTGTCTTTAGTCCTAATGATGTGAAGTTTCAGGATATTGAGAGCAGTCGATGGATTGGGCAAGGAGTGACAAAAGGAGACCTTTATATGCTTGAAGAACTTACTTCACTACCTGATCATAGATGCTCATTTACTTTTGTTTCTGCCTCTAGAGCTTTAAATTTAATGGTTCTAGGTGTTGTGTTTGAGAATAATGATTGTGAAGCTTGTATTTTAGGCAAGCATTGTAAGACTGTCTTTCATAAATCTACAACCATCTATGAACATTGCTTTGATTTAATCCACTCGAATGTTTGGACTGGTCCACGTTTGTCTAGAGATAATCATAAATATTTTGCTACATTCTTATATGAGAAGTCTAAATACACCTGGATAACCTTGATTCCATCTAAAGATAGGGTGCTTGATGCATTTAGAAAATTTCAAAGCTATGTGACTAACTATTTTAATGCCCAGCTTAAAATTTTTAGATCAGATAATGGTGGGTAGTAAACAAGTCAAGCCTTCAAACAACACTTATCCCAGCATGGCATTCTTCATTAGACAAGCTGCCCATATACCTCTCAACAAAATGGAGTAGCAGAGAGGAAGAACAGACATCTCATGGAGGTTGCAAGGTCCATGATGTTCCAGGGAAATGTTCCAAAGAGGTTTTTGAGTGATGCGGTTGCCACTGCTTGCTACCTCATCAACCAAACTCCAACAAGGGTTATCAGTGATCAGTCACCATTTGAGGTCTTGAACAAGTATAAACCAACCTTGGATCATCTACGAGTCTTTGGTTGTCTATACTTTGTTCTTAGACCAGGGGAGTTGAGGAACAAGTTGGAGGCAAAGAGCACTAAAGGGATATTCATTGCATATTCACCAACTCAGAAGGACTATAAGTGCTATGATCTAGTAGGCAGGAGATTTTTGGTGTCCAAAGATGTAAAGTTTGTTGAAGAAAAAGGCTATAATGAAGAGAAGAATCAAAAAGAGTTGAAGGATCTAGCCACAGACAAGGCAGCCAATTTGGGTATTGGGTATTATCTTGGAGAGTCTTGGGATTAACCTATCCTAGGATCCAAAGAATGGATGAGGAAACACTCAAGGTTACCCCCACAACAAATGAAGAAGGTCAGCAACCCCACTTTGATCTTGAGGGGGGGGGGGGAACAGATGAAGAAGGTTCAGGTTCTCATGATCAAGGTGTGGAACAAGGAAATGAGGAGGAAGTGGCAATGGAAGATGAGGAAGAATGCAATGGTCAGGATCAGGACCAAGAACCAGCTGTGGAACAACCATTAAGGAGAAGCACCAGGATAAGGAATCCTCCCTCAAATTGGTACAAATCAGAGTATATTACAATGCTCAGGCTCTGGAACATCCATCCCAAGTATCATGCTCATTTGTCCACTATCCAGAAGAGCATTGTGCTTTTATGCTGAGTTTGGATGAGAGCTACATTCCACAGTCATATGAGGAGGCAATAAAAGATAAAGAGTGGAAGGAATCAGTTGGTGCTAAAGCAGATAAAATATAATGATCAAGAATGATAGTTGGTATGCAAGTGAGTTACCAAGAGGGAAGAAAGCAGTGTCTAGGAAATGGACTCCTACCAATCAGTGTTCATGGGTGAACAAAGGATTCACAGATTTAGAGAGAATTTTGATAAAAAATGTGAATCAATATTATTGTGGTCGTGCATCCCTTTATATAGAGCTTACAAGATGCAGAAATGAAAAGACAAAGTGTAGAAATGAAAAGACAAAGTGTAGAAATGAAAAGACAAAGTGTAGAAATTAAGAAACTTAGAAACTAGGAATGTATACTTGACTTTGGACCAAAATAAGTGTTTTTTTTAATAACTCTTCCCATGTATTACTGATTTAGGCTTCATAGAAGAATGCATTGGTTCACCAAGGAGGAACAAGAACTTTATTAGATCATCAGGTAGCTTCCATAAACCGAGATGACCGAGAAAGAGAATTCTTTGAACATCTCTTGTAACCCCACAAATCGGGATAGTTTTGGCTTGACTAGAATACTCCTCATGGTTATTTGATGAAGTGAAATAGGCTCCAAACTCCCCTTTGAGCTCTAGTTGGTCTTTCTCCATCACAAGCTTCTTCATGGTCCAACTCGGGTAGTTTTGGTTGATTGCATAGCTGGGCAGGGTTACATCATCTTCATTGTTTTTGAGTCTCCACACAAATCAGTGACTTAATCCTCATAAAATCTCATGGTATCAGAGCAACAAAGCTCTTGAACATATTCTCTGCTTCCGTAAACAAGCTATACTCTGTTCTTGCTGTTTCTTTTTGAAACTTCCTCTTGCCCTCTCTTCATAAGCGAGTGAATGATAGAGGACAACAAGTCTGTTACCATACCTGTGACACTCAATGGGATTAACTATATCCTATGGTCCATATTGGTGAAAACTGCCCTTAGAGGAAGAGGATTATGGAGTCATGTCTCAACTGGAGAAGCTCCCAAGTAGATCGTCCAAGGAGAATATGGAAAGGAGTCAGTGGTTGTTGATGAAGAAGAATGGGCTCAAGAAGACCAAATGGTTCACTCTCTTATCCACAGCTCTTTGGAACCAGAAATCATGGAGTCTTACTCCTACTGTGAGACAGCCAAAGAACTATGGGAAACTCTATACAAGGTTTATGGAAATGCTTCCGACCTTACTAGAAATTTTGAGGTAAAAAGAGCCATCAATGCTCTCAGTCAAGCAGACATGGAGTTTCAAGCTCACTTTGGCAAACTCAGATCTCTTTGGGCAGAGATGGAGATGCTCAGACCACACACTATTGACCCCTATACTCTGAGTGCTAGGCGTGAAGAAGACAAGGTCTTTGGGTTGCTGCAGACTCTCAACCCAAACTACAATGACCTCATCAAGCATATACTGAGAGGTGACAAGTTACCTACACTTGATAAGGTTTGTGCTCAAATCCAAAAGGAGGAAGGGTCACTGGGTCTGTTTGGAAGCAAAGGAGAGCATGTGATTGTCCATCAAGCTGAAGCACTGGCAAACAAGGGAGTGAACAAACAAGATGATAGGAAAGTCTTGATATGTGACCATTGCAAGAAGAAAGGTCAAATGAAGGACAAGTGCTGGATCCTTCAATCTCATGTGAAGCCAAACAAGTTTAAGGAGCCACACCCTCAGTTCATAGATGCTAGAGCTCATATCTCAACTGATGGCACTGAGCCAACTATTACGAGCTTAGTTTGCTCCAATGCTGGTATGAGAGGAGCCTTGGCATCAACATCAGCCTACTCCACTGCAAGGACCCATCAAGATGAGAACATCAAGAGATCTAACTTAGATGCTCTAATCAAGGCCTTGAAATAAAATTTTGGTAACCCTAGAATTCTTGGAATCTCTTTAAATGCATCAAATATTGCTGGTAGTTCAATGAATGTCTTGAAATCTGCTAGGCCATTAGTTATAAACTCTGGTGCATAACATCATATAATTAGTGACTCAAGCCTGATCACTAATGTAGAACCAGCCTTAGGCAATGTGATGATAGCAAATGGTTATAAAATCCCAATAAGAGGAGTTGGTGACCTGAAAATGTTTGATAAAGTATCTAAGGCATTTTACATGCCCACATTTGCATCAAACTTACTGTCTGTTAAGAAGGTCACAAATTATTTGGATTTTCATGTTCCCTTCACTCCTAATGATATTTATTTTCAGGATATTGTATCTAGTAGGTTACTTGGCAAAAGGTGTAACCAAGGAGGACTTGTACCTACTTGAGGAGACACGACCAGCTTCTGATTTATCTTGTGCTTTTAATTATGTTTCTTAATTCCCTAAAGATTTATTATGGCATGCCAGATTAGGACATCGTTATTTTCGTGCCTTGAACATCATGTTGCCTAGTGTTTCCTTTAAAAATGATGCACTCAGTCTGTCTAAGCTGTCCAATATATACCTCTCGGAAATATATCCATTCTAGAACCCAAAAGCACGGCAGGAAAAGCATGACAATAACCAACCCAAGCATGACTAGTTCAATATCAAAAAATACTATCGACTCCATTGTGCTTGTCTTGGTGCATCTTCTATGAAAGAACAAGGCAAGGTAACTACCCATGATTATCTATCCTAAGATGAAGGAACCAGCCAGAATATCCTACTTATCCTTGAGACTCATTTTGACTCAAAAAACATTTGAAACAAGTCCCATTAAAGCATCGTATAAACATGCTCTCATACCACCTTTGTGACACCCCCGATCTTGTCTAACTACAAGCTAACTTGACAAGCCGTTCAAAAATCAAACAAGAACATCCACAGCCAATCACTAGTAACTTAAACCAAACCGAGAGGCCACAATGTGTACCTAAAAAATTAACCTACATTTTCGGAACAAATCCAGGTACCTTAGGCCAATCGCCTAAGTACACATATCCATTAGGTACAACCCGAGGCTTTCCAACCCGACTGAGTAATACCAAATAGTTAGTTCGTCCGAAAAAGAAATAATATCATATGGAACTCGTACTAAAAGAAACATTCTTTCTTACATTATATAATATTTTTTTCAAAAACATCTTACAAAATGTTATAGATTAACCTCGAGGTTTTTGGTCAACAAACTTTATACAAAGGGTATATCAAACCTACTTTGCAAGGATAATAAAACTACCGCTGGCTAATGTTTTTCCTTCCCGTCCTAGAGTAAAGGTCTCCCGCCTACTGTTTGCCTGCATCACAAATGAGTCATGACTAAGTAGTTTACTCAGTGAGTCTAATCCTGCACCCCAGCACATATCAATAGTATCCCTAGCAGTTAACTCAATTTGTATGCTGTGGAAATGTTTTCAAAAATTATTATAAATATAGATTTAAGGCCTATCATTCCATCGATGTGAATCCTATCTTAGACATCACATCCATGTCACCCGCCCTTCACTCATATATAAATACAATATATATACCACAAAGGTAACCGAGCCTAGTGAGTTAGCATTACCATAATCCTCGAATGTCCTTATGAACATTCGAGACTGCATCGTCATGTAGTACACGGCCTCCAGGGTGCTACCCCATCATCGTGTATTCATGACCTTGTTCCATTCGTAGGACCAAGTCACAGTAATGCAGGGAATTTTAGGGAGATTAAATATGATTATTCACATGATTTATATTCATATACTTATTAATATACATATATATATATTAGTACTTGAGAACAAGTACTTAGGCTTAGGATAAACCTTAAATAATAATTCATAATATTTCTTAAGTGTTTATAATATGTAAACACATTGCAGTATAATTAAGTTTAAGAGACTTACTTATGTATCACCCATAATCATTTATTTTACTCAAGCAACCCTTATTGATAACTCATCAGTCATCTATCCAGACTCACCTTTAAATCTATCAGATTGGCCAAGGAAAACTAGAATCTAGCTCAAGCTAAACGTTCATAAATTGCTGATAATTCCCAAAGTAGAATGAGGACAAGGCATGATCTTGCTGGTAAGTCCAATCTCTTAGGACAACTGAGCCAAAAATAGAACAATTGGATATAAGGATCATCGGTCTAGTTCAAGAAAAAATCAGTATGGTTAGACTCATTTAATATCAGTTGGCTTCAATTATGATCAGCTCCTAATAGTTCGGTTCATGACAAAGTTAATTCAGTTTGGATTAAATCCAATCAGATCATATCAGTTTAGCTATCAGTTCCATGAGATTGATTTAATCCAAAACTAAATGACACTGAACTATACAATGGTGTAAACAAATGATCCAGGACAATAATCTTAACAAATCAATACACTAGTTGCAAACAAAACTGTTATGAACTCGAAGCTAAAGTTTACCGGTTTTCCTCATCGTTTAAATGAACTCGGTTGCTATAAACTTCAAGCTGAACACATGTCTAACCTGATCAGAACAAGATATCCATGATAAGTTCAAGATCAGAAACAGAACAACTCGTTTTAGTTACCTAACAAGAACTGAAGCTTAAGCAAACTGATCTCATCAAATCCTTATGTTATTACCGATATAATCAAAGGCTGAAGAACATGGGTGTTTCCCCATTTCAGGACGCCAAACCTTCAACATTAAAACACACCAAAACACACTGGTTCTTGTCACAAAAGAGTGAGAAAGGGTCGTCCAAGATCACTTCACTTCTCTGACTTTTCTCTGAAATTTTCATGAATTTCTCTGAACTTTTCTCTTTTTCTCTTTGAATTTTTCTCGAGTTTTTCTTGCCGTAACAAGACGTCCAGGAGGAGAGATGATGGTATTTTATACCATATGGGTTTTCTTCAGCTCAGGGTTTTCTCTTTACACAATCTGTAGTTTGGAGAGAACATGTTGCAAACAGGTTCAGCACAAGCAGCTCACTTTTCCCTTCCATGAAGAAAGCTTCAAGCAGCTTGTGATTTGCACATGATTAACTTATTAACCAAGTAGGCAGGCATCTTGTGACAACGACATTATCATTTAAATGAAGCAAGAAGGCAGGTCGGTTAAAGGCTCAAGACGGGTCAGGAACCATTCATGAAGCTGGTCGATAATCTTTGGACAATTTTCGACTAAAATCTCTTGTCCGTTAATTCTCGTCTAGCTCTCAAATAACAGTCCAGTTTGAATAAAACTTGACTATAATAATTAACGCTCTACGAGAACTTTCAACGGAATGTCTTTTGATCAAGATAGTCCCGTCAAGACATTGATTCACGCGGTCATTTTTATTTTAATTTTGGTCGGATCAACTCCAAACTGGTCGAGCGAGATTTTTCTCGATCAAATTCCAATCCGGTCGTGAGGGTTATTACACCATCCATTCTCCATGTTCAGGAGATCCATTCAGATACATCAAAATCCGATTCACCATGCTCCAATGATGTTCCTTTGGCACTTGCATATGTTGACTCACCTGATTCACAGCAAAACAAATACCAGGTCTAGTAATGGTTAAGTAAATTAGCTTACCAACAAGCTTCCTGTAAAGCTTGGCATCTTCAAATGGTTAGCTATCCGCAATCTTCCCCTTACGTGGAACCTTATATCCATCCTCGAGAGGTGTTTTGACTGTCTTTCCACCAAGTCTACCTGCATCTTTCAAAAGATCAAGTTTATATTTTCTTTGGGACAAAAATAAACCTTCCTTGGACCTACATATCTCAATACCAAGGAAGTATTTCATCTCTTCTAAGTCTTTAATTTCAAATACAGATTTGAGAAAGTCCTTATTGGATTGAATTCCAACCTTTTCACTTCCTTTGATGGTGATATCATCAACATACACAAGAGGGACTACAATACCTGAGGTAGTGGATAAGGTGAAGAGAGTGTGGTCGATTTCTGATTTCTTGAAGCCTTTCCCATTTAGACTTGTGCTCAACTTTCTACACCATGCTCTTGGTGATTGCTTAAGTCCATAAATAGCTTTCTTCAGCCTTAAGACATTCCCTTCTTTAACCAAGTGCTCGAGACAAGGAGGAGGGTACATGTATACTTCATTTTTAAGTTCTGCTTGTAGGAAGGCATTCTTTACATCCATTTGCCAAAGACCCCATTCCAAGTTCGCAGCAAGGGATAACACTATCCGGATTGTGTGAAGCTTGGCAAATGGCGCAAAAGTGTCTATATAGTCTTGTCCATAGGTTTGAGTTGCCACCAATCTTGTTTTCTTCCTATCAGTCTTCCTATTTGAAAGGTATTTGATAGTGTGAATATTCATCTATTGGACACAACTTTCTTTCCCTTTGGTAGTTCACTCCCATACCAGGTATCATTGCCTCAGCCTCAGCACCAACTGATTCCCTCCATTCTTTGTCTTGCATAGCTTCTTCATAGGATCTTGGTAACTGACTTTCATCCAATCTGATCATAAAGGCATAATGGCCTTCTTGGTAGTGATTAAACGAGCACACAACTTGATTGGGGTGCTTTACTGCTTGGTCATTGTAGTACACCCTTGTATTCACCCAGTTAGATGGAGGATTCCTAATTCTTGTACTCCTCCTTAGGGGTTGAACCTGATCTTGAACTTCATGTTGCTCCTCCTCAACCTCTCCTTCTTCTTGTTCACCCTCATTTTCCACTTCTTCCTCTTGTACATTTCCTTGATCCCCACATTCATCATGAGAGCCTGAATTTTCTTCATCCTGGTTGTTATTAATTTCTGGTCCATTCCCCCCCCCCCCTCATGGTCTAGGTGGGGTGCTTGACTACCTTCATTTGTCCTGGGGGATCCTTGATGTTGTCCTCCAGTAGTCTTTGGATCCTGGGTCATATTAATCCCAAGACTTTCTAGGATAATCCTTAAACTAGCTCCCTTGTCAGTAGCTAAGTCCTTCAACTCTGCTTGATTCTTCTCCTCATAGAATACATGTTTCACATTTATTATTTTCAAACACAACACCTGGAACCATCAAATTTAAAGTTCTAACATTAGGATGTCCTATTCTAGCATGCCACAAAGCATTCTTATTCAAAGTAGAAGTAGAAACAGTAGTAAATGGGCATCTATGATAAGGCAGAGAAGTAAGCTCTTCTAGTAAGTAAAGGTCTCCTTTTGGCACCCCTTGCTCAATCCACCAACTGCTCTCAATATCCAGAAAATTACATCATTAGGACTGAAGATAACATTACAATTTAAATCAGTAGTGCACTTCTTGACTGAAAGAAAATTTGATGTAAACTCAGGCATATAAAAGGCAATAGAATCATTGTGAAACAATTTCAGCTTTTCTATACCCTTAATTGGTATCCTATCTCCATTAGCAATCATAACATGTCCAGTGGCTGGTTCAATATCCATAATAAGACTAGTGTCACTAATCATATGATAAGATGCACCATAATCAACTATAAATGGTTTAGACATGATGTGAGCAGTGTGAGATTGACCAAGCATCCTAGACATGACAAAATGAGTATAAGTTCTATCAGTTTGATCAAAGGACCTAGCAACCTTAGATGCACCAAATGAGTATCCACTAATATTACCAAAGGTGTTACCATTATCCTTTAGCTTTTTGATGAGAGCATCCATTTCTGATCTCCGGATGAACTCACGCTCACTTAGCCTGGTTGGTTGATTGGTTTGTTGGGAAGTGTAAGTCACCAACGCCTTGTTATCACCACCTTCACGACTTTCAGCTTCATTTGGACGGCTTGAGGTCCCAGCTCCATGTTGATCACTTGTTTCATATGTCACGTTGGCCCTTGCTTCACTTTCTTTCATGAACTTAGCCGGCTTGAGATGTAGATGAGGAATCCAACCCTGGTTCTTCTTATGACCATGTCTCTTGCAGTGATCACAGTTTCCACTGAACCTCCTATCCTCATATTTGCTGACCTTGTTTGCTTGAGGCACCTCGGCTTGATTAGCTAGACTAAGCTCCCCCTTTCCTTCAAAGAGTCCCAAGGACCCTTGTTCCTTCTGGATTTGCGAGCACACTTCTTCAAGGGATGGGAGCTTCTCTGATCTTAGGATGTGCTTATTGAGATCATTGTAGCTAGAGTTGAGTGTAAGCAGTAGGCCAAAGACCTTATCTTGCTCACGTCTCTCGTTCAGCTCATCCGGATCAGTAGTGCTAGGCCTCAACATCTCAAGCTCAGACCGTAAAGCTCTGAACTTCCCCAAGTGCTTGGTGAACTTCATATACTATTGAGCTAGATTGTTGATAGCTCTCTTGATCTCAAACACTCTGGTAAGGTTAGAGATGTTTCCATACACCTTTTGCAGTATATCCCATAGGCCTTTACCCTTCTCACAGTAGATGTACGCCTTCAAGATCGATGGATCCACTGAACTTTGAAGGATAGAGATCACAAGCATGTGTTCTTGCATCCATTACTCTTCATCACACACGACAATCTCATTTTTGCCTTCATGATTTATTAGCTTTGGAGCTTCATCTTCAAGGATTTGGTTCCACAAGCCCTTAGTTCCCACGGCAGTCTTCACTACACGACACCAAAGGAGATAGTTTACCCCTTTTAATGTAACCGGAATGATAATAGTCTTGGTGTTTTCCATTTTGAGTCTTCAGGATCAAAACGAGTGTTCTTGAGTCTTCAAAGTCAAAACCCAAATTCAAGAGAACCTGGCTCTGATACCATGAAAAAATGAGTAGAAGCTGAGTATACAAGGATAGAGTAGAGAGACTTGAGAGTTTACAAGAGATTAGAGAGAGATATTTAGAGATTAGGAGACGATTTGCTCAAGAACCATATAAGGCTCAAGAACACTTGAGAGAAAAGAAAGAGACTCGAAAATTTCTTACTTAACATTCATGATTCGGGGTTACAAATATATAAAGAATTAATGGCTACACTTAACATATAAGAGAAAAGGTTTCAACCCTAAGCATGTGAACTCAAGACCGGAGGAGCGTCTAATTTTAAATGCATGGACGAGAAGCTTTGCACGCTTGATTCCTTTGGCATCTTGACCAGATGCTCTTGTCCACCCTGTCTATGCACGGACTAACCTTATCCGTAAGGTTCAATGCACTTGGTCGTGTGGAAAGCTGAGGAAGAGTTGATCTGGACGCGGGTAACTTCTCTTGATTTCCCGGGGTTAACCTTTGGTCGATCCTCTTGCCTTGGTCGACCCTCAAGTTGTACGGCCTCTTGTACCGCCTTGTACGGCCTTCTTGTACGGACTTGTACGGACATCTCCATTTCAACTCCTGCTCATTTCTATGACCTTCTTCAACCTTCTTCAATTGTTTGAAATATGGTGCTCTAAATAGGGGCTTTTCTTATCCCAAAGGAAGTACACACTTGACATTTTATATGAGGCCGGAAACCTTAGGAGTAGACAGGCCAAGACACCATTGGAAGAAGGCTACAATGTACTGCGAGAGGGGGAATTTGATGCCACTCCATTTGAAGATGTCAAGAAGTATAGAAGAAGGGTTGGGAAGCTCATATACCTGACCATAACTCGCCCTGATGTGTGCATTTCTGTGAACCAAGTCAGCCAACATATGAAGGCTCCTAAGGTCCATCACTGGAACATGGTGGATAGGATATTGAGATACTTGAGAGAAGCTCCTGGTCAAGGTGTTTGGATGGCTTACAATGGAAGCACAGAAGTGGTAGGATATTGTGATGCTGATTGGGCTGGAGACAGAGTTGATAGGAGATCAACAGCAGGCTAGTGTAACTTTATTGGAGGAAACCTAGTCACATGGAAAAGCAAGAAGAAGAAAGTCGTGTCTTGTTCCAGTGCTGAGGCAGAATACCGATCCACGAGGAAGATAAATAGTGAGCTCATATGGATCAAGGACTTGGGAATAAAGATCACAACACCAATGACAATGCACTATGACAATCAATCAGCCATACACATTGCATCTAACTCGGTGTTTCATGGGAGAACAAAACATACATAAGTAGACTGCCACAAAGTGAGACAAGCAGTGTAGCAGCAGAAGATCAACTAGCTGACATATTCACTAAGGCGGCCAGCAGCAAGTTTTTGAGTTAATTTATCCTAAACTTATACTCATAGACCTCACATGTCACTAGTCCTCTTGTCATGAAGTGTTCTACTTTTAATGAGGGAATGCTTTATCGTTTCCAAGCTTGATCTCTCCTATGCTCAAGCTTGAGAGTGAGTGTTGAAATGAAGCATGAATAAGATTGGAGCGAATAAAAGAAACAAATGGAACTCGGCACAAGAAGAAAATGGGTGTCCGTACAGATTGCCCTAACCTGACTTGGAAGGCAAGTAAGGGAACTTGCTTGCTTCTTATATTTTTTCTAAAGTCTTCAGAAGGTCCATAATAATTCAAATAAGTTCTTGCTAGCTGTTGGAGACGTTGGAGCTAGGAGACATGAAATAAAGTCACATGTTGGGTTAAGAGGGAAGCTGTAAAGCTGTCCCTTTCACTCTCTCTATCTGAGCCCTTTTGTTTGTAGCTGCATAATTGTTTATTCATTCAGTAGGGTCTATTGTTTATTAGATCCAAGGGATCTGTTTCCCTTTAAATACCTATGTACCTCCGTGAACTATTCTTTGTAAGGAAATTATTTCCTCACTTCTCTAATGTCTCTCTCTCTCTCTCTCTCTCTCTAGTTCCGACCCTCTCTCTCTTTCTCTTGGATTCTCCTTCTCTCTACTTGTTCTTCATTGTTCTTGAGTCTCCACACAAATCAGTGACTTAATCCTCATATAAACTTACTCAGAGCAAAATCTTTGAACTCAGTAGGAGCAAGTTTGAGTTTTTATTCTTGAGTGTAATCTCTGCAATTGAACAAAAGTTCAAACTTCTTTTTCCATTCCAGATACTTTTCTGGATCAGCAGTGCCTTTAAACTCTGGAATCTTCAGTTTCAACCCTCCTAGAGGATCACTGTTTTGTGGCATTTCTTCTCTCTTACGCCTCTTTCTTCTGGTGCCATTGGCTCTGTTGGAATGTCTACAGTAGTTTTTGGAGGTAGACTGGATTGGAATCATTCTAGATCTCTCACATTTTGGATGGACAACCTCAACTGTGAAGTTTTCTAGTTTCTGATCCATCAAAGCAGACATCTGCGCAGTTAAGGCTTCCAGCAAAAGTTTATTTATCCTAGTGTTCCGATTTTTTTCTTCCCCCATGGTTCCCAAAAAATTTCCGAACACTGTGATACAGCAAAGATGTTAACATAAACATAAAAACAATGGAATAAATATAGAAAACTAAATCAGATCCCAGTTTTCATGAAGATCCCTAATTCTTTTCTCTACAATTTCGTGAATCAAGTTCAGTTATTTGAAAAATTCAGCTCTTTTTCTAAGTAGATTAGACTCTAACAAACACGTTTCTAACAAGATTCAAACTTTAGAATAGATTCGATCATAAAATACAAAAAGTTTAAAAGTTGCATAAGTGGAAAAACTCAACCTGATGATGGAGATCTGCTCTGATACCACTTTATATGATCCTGGGTGAGAGGATCACGTCCCTAAATGCTATCCAACAATTTTGATGATGAAAAAAGTAGTGGATTAAGTTGATATTTCTAAGAGATGTAGAATGGCTCCTAGACTGTCTTGGTTTGCTTGTAAGTGTAGAATCGGAATCAAAACATAAACAAGGCAAACAATGATCAAAAATGATTCTGAGAATACTTGGGATTTTAGAAAAGAGTTTAATGATTATTGTGAGATTTCGACCAAAATATAAACAGAACAAGAATGTACATGCACAGCTTCTTGGAATCACACAAAACAATTAAAAGAATGACTAAGTTCAATCTTCAAATTAGACAAAGACTCCTGGTTTTTTCTTGCCCGAACTTATGATAGAAAATGGGAATAGATTCATCAAGAGGCTTTTGTATAAGTGTTATGTCCAAGCCTCATTAAGAACCTTGTTTGGAAAATCCAATGGGACATAACCAAACCAAGGAAAAGAGTGCAAGTCACAACACCTCTCTTGATGAAGGTCTTAGATGGCTTGAATAACAACCCGAGTGGTTGGATAAGCACACTCTAGACTGTCATGGATAGTGTGTAAGAGTTGATGAAGAGCTTGTTGGAATCTTGCTTGTTTGGATCTAGTCATTGGACCAACTGGTACATTTAGATATGTGTCCTTTTTGTCCCCAGGTTCAAGTTGTTCTTTAGCTCCATCTTTGACTTCGTTAAGCTCTGGTTCAAGCTGTTCCATCTCCTCAGTTACTTTGCTTTCCAATATCACATCAATCAATATCATAGGAGTTATGATGAAGAAGTTATCTCACTTTCAACCGAAGTGATTCCAATTTACCCTTTTTGAAGATTTGGCAATTTCTTATTGATTATAATATAATCAGAATGAATCATGATGTAAGAAGCTTGATTTGGACTCATAAATCAGAGAGAATCACCCTAAAGTTTAGTCAATATCATAGGAGTTATGATGCAGAAGTTGTCCCACTTTCAACCGCAGTGATTCCAGTTTAACCTATTTGGAGATTTTGTAATTTCTTCTTGATTCTAATCAAACCAGAATGAATCACAATGTAAAAATGATGAATCCTTTAGGAGGTGGTCCTTTTGTCCCTGATACTTTGAAGGAAGTTCTGATGGTTTTGAGAGAGATCTCGGTCTGTTTTGATGATGATAGATAGTTTGGTGGGATGATCTTCAGAAATGATCTATGGAGTGATCAGATCTTGTGCATATATGTCTAAGATAAAGAGAATGAACCCCATTTGAGATCAAAGACAAGTTTTGCAATCAGAGAATGAACTCTTTAGCAATCAGTGTTCAAAGATGAATAAATTATTCACAGATTTAGAGAAATTTTTAATAAAAAAGGTGAATGAATCTTATTATGGTCGTGCATCCCTTTATATAGGAAATACAACTTGTAGAAATAAAAAGACAGTGTAGAAATTATTAAACTTATAAACTAGAAATGTAGACATCTCTTCGGATCCATTAATCCGAAACGTGGCAATAATCTTTCTTGGATAGCTTGGCATGTAATTCTGATTTAGGCTTCGTAGAAGAAAGCATTGGTTCACCAAGGAGGAACAAGAACTTGATTAGATCATCAGGTGGCCTCCATGAACCGATATGACCGAGAATGTGAATTCTTTGAACATCTCATGTAACCCCACAAATTGGACCGGTTTTGGCTTGACTAGAATACTCCCCATGGTCAGTTGATTGAGCGAAATAGTCTTCAAACTCCCCTTTGAGCTCTCGTTGGTCTTTCTCCATCACAGGGTTCTTCATGGTCCAAATCGGGTAGTTTTGGTTGATTGCACAGCTGGGCAAGGATACATCATCCTCTCCTCATTTGAAAGGATTTGTCCTCAAATTCAAGTCTCCTACATCAAAAGGAAACATGTAAGACACTAGACAAGTAATCAAGAAGAGAAACATATAAGCAACATCAAGTAAGGTTTCAGATAGAAACTTCATTGGAGCTTTGCAACCATTTTCCTTAAGTACATCCATCTCCAAATCTCAGGCTGATAAGCATGGTCTATTCTCTCGCTCCTTGCAACCCATTGAGACTGAACATGTTGATCCTGGACACTCACAACATAGACTAGATATCCAGTGTCATATAGGCAATACATGTTCTTAATCTGATCAATAACCAAGAGTTTCTTTCTGAGAACACGTTGCACTTGTTTCAGACTTTCAGAATGCACATAAGAGTAAGTATTGTAGACCAGAATGGTATCAAGACACAAAACAATGCAGTTCTTATAGAACAACTTCAAAATGAGCACAAGTTTCTCAGATTCAGAACACAATAGAGATTCACTTGACAAAGACTCAGCATGTTTATCAAAGAAAGTGTTATAAACCAGAATGTTTTCGAGGCATGAAATACCATAGAAAATCTTCAAAACGTGCCAAACTTGTTCAGATTCAGAATATAAAAGTGTATGTTCAAGATCAGATTCAAAATTAGTTAGCACATGTCTCACAGGTTTAGCATGACTTTCAAAGAATGTGTTGTACACTAATATATCATAAAAATCTCAAAACCACATTATTCTGCACTGATGATCCCATAATAAACCAAGATTTACCAGTTTCAGAACAAGAATGAACAGATTTAAAAACAGAATCATAAACAAATTTAGTTTCAACCCTAAGTTATTTCGGTTTCTGCAAATTTCTAGGTGTGTTCAAAGCAAAAGCAGATGCAAACAAATCATCAGTGACAAGTTCATGCCTAGAAAAACTCAGATCAAAGCCATTAGCTTTAAAGCAACTAAATGAATCACAAGGTTTTCTGAAATATAAATCAGGTTGTTGTAGGACAAGCTCTAATGTCTTTTCAATGTGATCACAACTTCTGTAATATTTCATAAACTGCTCAAGACTCAAAACATGATCAAAATTAATGTTTTGATTAGAGATTTAATCAGGTTCAAACACTTTAAAATAATTAACCATGTTATCAAAAAAAAAAGTTTGAAACACAAAATTCTTTTACTCCTGACCAAAACGTTTTACATCACTGAAACTAACCATAACAAACATTTCATACAGAGAATTAACCATATCAAGATCCTTATAGTGCTCTTGAGAGTCCAAAGAGAATGAGTTAGCATCTGTTTCTGCTTCAATGTTGTTTGGCTGCTCCAACTCATCTTCTGGTGGTGAACTCTTTTGTGCTTCTTCTGCTGGGTTTTCTTCTAAGACATGAGATACTGAAACAAGACTACTCGGTTGCACCGGTTCAAAACAAGTTAGTTTATCAGAAGCACTATTGATAACAAGTTCAGTCTGAGAAGAGAAAAGAGAAAACTTGTTTTCTGTTTCAGGTTCTTTACTTACCTTAGATGGCTCTGTTTTTGGCTTTTTGATAGCTGATACATTCTTAGAACACAGTGGCTCACTGAATATTGAGAGAGGACGTCAGTCTTGCCTTCTTTGCTTATGTGACTAAGACTTTCTTGGGTGATCATGATCATGACAAGTTCTTGTCTCCTCTTTGGCGTGTCTTAGTTGTTTTCTGCTGTAGTTACTAGAAACAAAGTGTTTCTTCATGAAGTGTTTCAGCTCAAACCAGGATGCAACTTGTGCTTCTCCTATTCTTCTACTGGTAACAAGCTGATCCCACCATTGAATGGCATCACCACGTAACTCTGTTGTAGACAATCTAACCTTCGTTCTTTTTGAGTAGTTTTGGCCATCAAAATTAAGTTCCATTTGCTGTTCCCACTCCAAGTACCCATCAGGGTCGTTTCTGCTACAAAAAGATGGTATCATGCTCTTCCTTTTGATCTTAGCATCCTGCTGAACCTGAGAACATTACCAAAGAAATCATCAGCATGTTTCTGTGGAAATTGATCAGTCTTTTTCATTCTTTTCATTATCTCAGACATCATTGCTTCCATCTACAATTTATTCAATGTCACTGTTGGTGCCTCCTTTCTTTTACTGACATCTCCAGCCATGGTGTCCTGTTAAGAAACTCAACAACAAAATTTGCACAATAACAAATATCCTAAGCCTCACTTATCTCTTGTGTTTCTCCCAAGTTTTTTTGTTATTTTTTTTCTCTGTGAATCCAGTACCTCAGCAATAAACAAAGATCAAACTTCAAAGAACATAGCCCAACCCCAAAACAGAAAAAATAAATAGACAGATTGCAAGATTTTTGTTTGCAAGAGGCTTTACCACCAGGGCTGGATTTCTCCTCAGCCAGGCTGGATTTCTCCTCAGCCAAATTGGATTTCTCTTCAACTTTTCTTTTGAATTTTTTTTTTAATTTGGTTGGCCCTCTTGCAGATTCGACAGACATAAAGATAAGAGATTTCTGGAAAAATTGTAGAGAAAATTGAAGAGAATAGAAAACTGATTCCCAAAATAAAGAGAAGTGGAACATTTTTAATTTCAAACCCCAGATCAAGAGCCTTCAAATCTGATCTAATACCAAATGATGAATCCCTTCGGAGGAGATCCTTTTGTCCCTGATACTTTGAAGGAAGATCTGATGGTTTTGAGAGAGATCTGGGTTGGATTTGAAAGAATGAGAGAAACTGAAGACTTAAGTGAAGAACATGTTGAAAGACAGAAGATTTCGTGTGCAAGCAAGAAGAAATAAAGAGAACTGAGGAAAATGTTATTTCTTGCTGAAATAGTTTACGGATACAAGATATAAATAGCCAAACACTCAGCAATTTGACTAGAAAATAGAATAAACAAATAGGAAAGAGAGACTGGCTGGGGCATACTGTGGCTCGTCTAGACTGAGCTAAAAGTGACATGTCCACACAAATTCAAATCCTTGGACCACCTGTGACTTTTTCTCCCTTGGTCTCCAACGTCTCTTTTCTTCTTTGTATACAAGTAATATTCTTCTGGTTAGAGTAACGGATCTCATTAAAGTAACCAGACTTTAACTTGCCTTGTAAACCAAGAAAGGTCCAAGTTAGGTTGTACGGACACAACATGTACGGACCACTCCAAACTTCATCATTTGGATACCATTTATCTTGTGATCTCTTATTCTCCTCTTTGCCATTGATGTCTTCATGTTAGTACTCCCCCTCAAGCTTGACCATAGGGACTGGTCAAGCTTGGACACCATGAAGCATTCCCTCATCAAAACTTTAGCTTAGAAAACACCACTTGGGATAAAAACCAAGCCAAGGAAAAAGAGTAGAACACTTCATGGCAAAGGGGATCAGTGTGGTGAGAGGTCTATGAGTCCAAGTTTTGAATGAATGAACTCACAGACCATAGTACTCGCAGCTTAAGTGAAGATATCAGCCAACTGCTCCTCACTTCTTGTGTAACATAATGATCTTTTGTTCTAGTACTTGTCTAACCTTTTGACAATCTACCTCAATGTGTTTGGTTTTATCTTGGAAAACTGAGTTGCTAACAATGTGAATGAAAACTTGAGTATCACAATGCATTGTGATTGGTGTTGTGGTCTTAATCTCCAAGTCTTTTAGCAGCCCCTTGATCCACACCAATTCACTTGTGAGCTTCCTCATGGCTTTGTATTCTGCTTCAGCACTTGAGCATGAAATCACCTTCTGCTTCTTACTCTTCCAAGTCACCAAGTTGCCTCCAAGGAATGTACAATATCCAGTAGTTGATCTCCTATCAACCCTATCTCCTACCCAATCAGCATCACAATACCCAACAATCTCACTGCTTTCATTGGATCCCATCCAAATGCCTTGACCCGGTGATCCCCTTAGGTATCTCAAGATTCTCTCAACCATGTTCCAGTGGTGAACCTTAGGAGCTTGAATATGCTGACTCACTTGATTCACATCAAAGCATATATCTGGTATTGTGATTGTTAGGTAGATTAGCTTGCCCACCATTCTCATATATTGTCTAACATCATCAGGTGGTTCATCTTCAAACTCCCCCTCTCACAGCACCTTGTAGCCTTCTTCTAGAGGAGTCTTTGTTTGTCTCCCTCCAAAGTTTCCTGTCACATTTAAAAGATCAAGTGTGTACTTCTTTTGGGACAAGAAGAGCCCCTGTTTAGAGCGGCATACTTCAATCCCAAGAAAGTACTTGAGTTCACCTAAATCCTTAATATCAAATACAGTTTTGAGGAATACCTTGGTGTCTTTGATTCCCTCTTTGTCACTGCCAGTGATGATAACGTCATCCAAATACACTAAGATTACCACAATGCCTCTTGGGCTTGAAAGAGTGAACAAGGTATGGTCAGCTTCTGATTTCCTGAATAATCTACCATTAAGAGATGTGCTCAACTTGTGGTACCAAGCCCTTGGTGATTGCTTCAGACCATTGATAGCCTTCTTGAGTCTCAATACATTTTCTGGTGTTACTAAGTGTTCTAGGACAGGTGGTGGATGCATATACACTCATCCTCTAGCTCCCCTTTGAGGAATGCATTTTTGACATCCATTTGCCATAAATCCCACTCTAGATTGGTTGCAAGGGATAGAATGATTCTGATTGTGTGTAACTTGGCCACTGGTGCAAATGTGTCCTTGTAGTCTTTACCATATGTCTGTGTGAATCCTCTAGCTACCAGTCTTGTCTTGTTTCATTCCACCTTTCCATTTGCCAAATACTTGATTGTAAAGACCCACATGCTTGTAAATGCTTTCTTTCCCATTGGTAGCTCTCTTTCATACCATGTATCATTTTTAATCATGGCCTTAGTCTCATCATCCACAGAGCTTCTCCATTCCTCATGCTCCATTGCTTCTTCATATGTCTTTGGAATGTACTCTTGGTCCATGGCAGTAATATAGGCTTGATGGTGCATAGGATAGTGAGCAAGTGAGCATACATCTTGTGTGGGATGTGCTACAACCTGGCTATTGAAGTACAACCTTGTGTTTATCCAGTTTTATGGATCCTTCTATAGTCAAGTACTTCTTCTAAGTGGCTGAACTTAAGCTTCCTCTAAGGGTTCTTTTTCATCAGACTCAGCTTCACTCTATTGAGGTATGGCCTCTTCTTGTTGCCTTTCATCCTGATCATAAGCTATTGGACCAGTAGGTGATTGTCCATGATCAGTATGGTTTCCCCCCTCAAGATAAGGATGAATGGTCTCTAAGTCCTCATTAAATTTTGTTGCTGGAACAGTTTGTAGTGGCCTTGACGTCTGATCCTCCTGAGGCATCGCAATCCCAAGGCTCTCCAAAATGCGTCTAAGGTTATTTGCTCTATCCGAGTGACCTTGTGAGAGATCTTTGATATTGTCCCAATTCCTATGATCAAAGTACCCTCAGGACCTTTCTTATCTCTGTCCCAACATTTTTACCCCTTTGGAGTGGTTGAGTAACCAAGAAACACAGCCTTAACACTCCTAGCTTCAAGCTTGTTTCTAAATTTACCTGGCTGCAACACATAGCACAAGCAACCAAATACTCTTAGATGATTCATAGAGGGTTTTCTCTTGTTTATTACCTCATAAGGTGTGAGATCATCTAAAACTCTTGTGGGAGTTCTATTGATCAAATAGCATGCTGCCACAACAACATCACTCAAAAAACGTTTGGGCACACTGGAATAGAACATCATGGACCTCGCCACTTCCATTAGGTGTCTGTTCTTCCTCTCAGCTACACATTTTTGTTGTGGAGAATAGGGGCAGCTGGTTTGATGAATAATACATGCTTGGCCAAGTGAGTTTTAAAGGCTAGGCTCGTGTATTCCCTTTGAATTTTGAGAGAATTAGAGAAATATTCAACCAAGAACTCCAGAAACAAGCTCAAGAACATGAAGAACAGCAAGAGAGAAGAGAGATTTGTGGTAGAGAGAGAGAGAATAAAGAAGTGAATTATTATTATCCAACTTACTTGTTTAGGTTCCTGGAACCAACATATAAATAGAGTAGACAAATATCTAGGATAATACTGAACAAAGGGAAACCAAAAATAAGAATAAACAATCTAGGAAAAGTCCAACTGTCTTAGGCAGGACCACCAGACTGAGCCAGCAGGACCACCAGAATAAAAGTGACCTCTCCCAACAGTTGTCTGGGCAATTTGAACTTAGTTACACATGTGAACCATCTTCCCAACGTTCTTCTTGTTCAGGCAAGCTCAGATAAGTCTTCTTGGTTTATTCTCATCCAACTCTCCTCTAACTTTGCTTGCAAGTTACGTTGGATCACTTAGGTTGTACGGACAGCCTTGACTTCCAAGTTATCTTGAATTCTAGTTTAATCCGAACCACTTGATTTCCTCTTGCTTCTTATTACTTCATCTCAACACTCGCCCTCAAGCTTGACCATAGGGACTAGTCAAGCTTGGAAACCATGAAGAATTCCCTCATTAAAACCTTTATCTTAGAAAAATCACTTGGGAGAAAACTAAGGGAACGAAAAAGAGTATAACACCTCATGGCTAAGAGGATCAGTGAGATGGGATATCCATGAGTCGAATCTTTGAATGAAGGAACTCACAGACCTTTGTGCTTGCTGATTTGGTGAAGATATCGGCCAATTGGTCTTCACTTCTAGTGTAGCAAGGCAATATAATTTTCTGCTCCACAACTTGTCTAACTTTATGACAATTCACCTCAATGTGTTTAGTCCTCTCATGGAACAAACTGTTGGATGCTATATGAATGGCAGCCTGGTTGTCACACTACATGGTGATGGGAGTTGTAGTCTGAATCCCCAAGTCTCTTAGCAGGTTTCTGATCCAGGTAAGCTCACTAGTAAGCTTTCTCATTGCTCTATATTCTGCTTCAGCACTTGCGCATGATATTATTTTATGCTTCTTGATCTTCCAGGTGACTAAGTTGCCACCAATAAAAGTAAAATAGCATGTTGTAGACCTCCTGTCCACTCTATCACCAGCCCAATCTGCATCACAGTACCCCACAATCTCTGTGCTTCAATTGCAATCCATCCACAAACCTTGACCAGGAGCTTCTCTCAAGTATCTCAAGATCCTTTCCACCATATTCGAGTGATGAACTTTAGTTATTTTCATGTGTTGACTGACTTGGTTCACAATAAAACCAACATCTGGTCGAGTAATAGGTATAATCTTGCC
The DNA here is from genome assembly GCA_905132885.1 of Moricandia moricandioides. Classification (NCBI taxonomy): domain Eukaryota; kingdom Viridiplantae; phylum Streptophyta; class Magnoliopsida; order Brassicales; family Brassicaceae; genus Moricandia; species Moricandia moricandioides. The sequence goes on from CAJHQQ010000405.1 coordinate 160,010, forward strand.
CACCATCCTTATGTACTTCTTAACATCTTCAAATGGAGTATCCTCATACTCCCCCTCTCGCAGTACCTTGTAGCCTTCTTCCAATGGTGTCTTGCCTGTCTCCCTCCAAGATTTCATGCCTCATTTAAAAGATCAAGTGTGTTCTTCCTTTGGGATAGGAAGAGCCCCTCTTTAGAGCGGCATTTTAATCCCTTGGAAGTACTTCAACTCTCCCAAATCCTTTATTTCGAATGTAGATTTAAGAACAGTTTTAGTTGAGAGGATGCCTTCCTTGTCACCACCCGTGATGATAATGTCATCTACATAAATCATAACGACAATAATCCCTTGCGTGCTGGTAAGTGTGAAGAGAGTGTAATCAGCCTCTGATTTGACAAATCCTTTTCCATTTAGAGTTGAGCTTAACTTATTGTACCAGGCTCTTGGAGATTACTTCAAGCCATAGAGCGCCTTCTTTAACCTCAATACATTTCCTGGTTTTACCATGTCTTCCAGAGCTGGTGGTGATCGCAGGTATACCTCATCTTCTAATTCACCTTGTAAGAAAGCATTCTTGACATCCATTTGCCATAAGTCCCCTTCCAAGTTGACTACCAATGAGATCACAATCCTTATGGTGTGAAGATTGGTTACTGGTGCAAATGTATCAAGGTAAACTTCTCCATAGACCTGGGTAAAGCCTCTTGCAACTAGTTTTGTCTTTTTCTTTTATGGTTTTCCATTTGCTAGGTCCTTGATTGTGAAGAGTAGGCTACTTGTCACTGCTTTCTTGCCTTTTAAGAGCTCAGCTTCATACCAAGTATCATTCTTGGTCATAGCATTGATCTCATCGCCAACTGAGTTTTTCATTCTTCATCCTCCATTGCTTCTTCATAAGATCTTGGGACATATTCCTGGTCCAAATCCATAGTGAAAGCTTGATGTTCTTCTTGATACTGATCTAGAGAACAAACTGCACTAACTGGATGAGCTACTGCTTTTGCATTGAAGTACACCCTTGTGTTGATTCAATTTGATGCTGGTCTCTTGATCCTTGTACTCCTGCTCAAAGGTTGTATATGATCAGATTTTTCCTCCTCATCTTGTGGTTGAACTTCAGTAGCTGATGGAATCTCATCTTGATCATGAGCTACTGAGTCTTCATATTCCTGCGCATGTTCCTTAGGCTGAGTTGTTTCATCCTCATTATCAGGATGAGTGAATTCAATATTTTCTTCGTCTTCAGTAGTATCATGACTGGTGTCTTCTTGATTCCCTAAGGTTCTGTTGGTAAGTGGATGCAAAGATTCTCTTAAATTACTCTCAAGTTTTTGGCTTTTTCTGAGGAAGACTGAGAGAGGTCCTTGAGATCATCCAAACTCCTCTCATCATAGTGACCTCTAGACTCCAAAAACTTAACATCACTGGAGATCAAAACCTTTCTTGTCTGTGGTACATAGCACTTGTAGACTCGCTTAGTTGGAGAGTATCTAATAAACATGGCCTTTGTGCTTTTAGCGTCTAGCTTGTTCCTCAGTTCACCTAGAATCAAAACAAAATATACACACCAAACACACGCTAATGGTCTATAGATTGTCTGGTTTTGTTGAGTACCTCATAAGGTGATATATCATATGGTGTGATGAACCTGAGTCTATAACTAATGGTCTAGTACTGCCTAATCCATTCACTGCAATACCATCAGTGTATGAGGCATTAAGAGAGATACCAAGAGTGTTAAGGTTACCAAAATTATCGCTTAAAGCCTTTATGAGAGCATCCAAGTCAGACCTCTTAATGTTCTCATCATGGTTGGACCTTGCAGTGGAGTAAGAGGAGGTTGTCGCCATGGCCTTTCCCATACCAGTGTTAGTGCACATTGAGGAGCATCTGGAAGGAGTGACTGGTTCAGCTCTTTCAGTTGAGAAGTGAGATCTAGCATCTTGGTACAGGTTCCGTGTCTCCATGAACTTTTTGGTTTCAAGTGGGGATGAAAGTATCTAGCACTTATATCCTTCATGTGTCCCTTCTTCTTACGGTGATCACACGTCAAGACTCTCATATCATCTTGTTTGTAAACTCCTTTGTTTGCCACTTGTCCTTCATCTTGGTTACTCATAACCAACTCCCCTTTGCCTCCAAATAGGCCAAGGGATCCTTGCTCCTTCTGAATCTGAGCACACACTTCTTCAAGGCTTGGTAGTTTGTCTGCCCTCAGTATGTGCTTGATTAGATCATTGTAGGTTGGATTCAGGGTGAGGAGCAACCCAAACACCTTATCCTGCTCTCTCTCCTCTCATTCAAGACAGAGGGTTCTATGGTATGTGGTCTGAACATCTCCAGCTCTGCCCACAACGACCTGAGCTTCTTAAAATGGACAGTAAAATCCATGTCTTCTTGGCTGAGGGAGTTTATAGCTTTCTTTACTTCAAAAACTCGAGTAAGGTTTGATATATTACCATAGACCTTGTATAGAGTTTCCCATAAATCTTTGGATCTTTCACAGTAGGAATCAGCTTCCAAAATGGCTGGATCTAGAAAGTTTTGGATGAGAGACAGAACCATGAGATCCCCCTGAACCCATTTGCCTTCATCAACCACCATCATCTCCTTTCGATCTTCTCCTTGGACAGTTTGTTTTGGAGCTTCTCCACTTGAGACATGACTCCATAAACCTCTTCCTTCAAGGGGAATCTACACAAATATTGACCATAGAAGGTAGTTAACTCCCTTCAAAGTTATTGTAATGGTCACAGGTTTAGAGTTCTCCATCTTCTTTAGCTATTAGCTTCTCGGTAATAGAGTAAGAGTTGAAATGACTCAAACTAGAGAGTAAGAACTTGAAAAAAAGTCGAATAAAGAGCTCTGCAGAAGTAGAATAGGTTTCAAGAGCTTTGAGGCTCTGATACCATGTGCGTTTTGAGAGAATTAGAGAAAGATTCGACCAAGAACTCCAGAATCAAGCTCAAGAACATGAAGAACAACAAGAGAGAAGAGAGACTTCGTGGTAGAGAGAGAGAGAGGGAGAGAGAATAGAGAAATGAATTATTATTATTCAACTTACTTGTTTAGGTTCCTGGAACCAACATATAAATAGAGTAGACAAATATCTAGGATAATACTAAACAAAGGGAAACCAAGAATAACAATAAAAAAATGTAGGAACAGTCCAACTGTCTTGGGCATAACCACCAGACTGAAAGTGACCTCTCCCAACAGTTGTCTGGGAATTTGAACTTAGTTCCACATATGAACCAGCTTGCCAATGTTCATCTTGTTCAGGCAAGCTCAGATAAGTCTTATTGGTGTATTCTCATCCAACTCTCCACTTTCTTTGCTTGCAAGTCACGTTGGATCACTTAGGTTGTACGGACAGCCTTGACTTCCAAGTTATCTTGAATCCTTGTTTAATTTGAACCACTTGATTTCCTCTTTCTTCTTATTGATTCATCTCAACATCCCCCCCCCCCATTATCGGACTTGAATACTTTGATCTTAATGTTGAAATGGTTTGTGATGTATGTTTGGAACTTGCTAAAATCATCTAGCACCTTATCCTTCGATTGAATCATATTCAGCCAAGCATACTCATATTTTTGGTCTATGAATGTTACAAAATATCTATGGTTCTCTCTAGAAAGGAATGGTGTTATCCAAACATCAGAATGTATAAAATCAAAGCAATTTTCATCGATAGTAGATGACTTAGGAAATACAGTCTTGCAATGTTTTCCAAGTATACATGTCTTAGAACCATCATTTTTAAAAGAAATATCAGGCAATAATAAACTTAGTGCACGAGAATGGGGATGGCCTAGCCTAGCATGCCATAAAACATCATTGTCTAAAGCATGAACAGAACTAAGAGCATAAGAAAAATCAGAGATAAGCTTGGTGTCTTCCATCAGATACAAGTCTTCCTTTGTAACACCTTTTCCAAGCAACCAAAGAGAGACAATAACCTGAAAGACCGCATCATTATGACTGAAAATAACCTTACAATTTAGATCAGTAGCAGGTATCTTGAAAGATAAAAGATTAGATGCAAAGGATGGCACGTAAAAGGCTTTGTTTTCCTTATCAAATAGTTTTAGAGTTCCTACACCTTTGATGTGTATTTTATCACCATTTGCAATAATGACATTCCCTAAGGTAGGCTTAACATACCTAATCAACTTAGCATCACTAATCATATGGTGAGAAGCTCCTGAGTATATAACTAATGTCTTAGGACTAGTTGGTTCTTCTAAGGCAGTAACTAGAGCATCAGGCATGTATGATGCATTTAAAAGACACCAAGTGTGTTACTAGAGGTCTGCTTGAGTGCTTTGATGAGAGCATCCAGGTCTGACCTCTTGACGTTCTCATCTTGAGTAGTCCTCAAGGTTGAGTGGGAGCTGGATGCCATGACATTCCCACCTCCAGCTGCATTTGAACCCATGGATAAACCACCAGAAGGAATTGCTGGTTCGGCCACATTGCCTGAGAAGTGAGCCCTTGCATCCATGTACTAGTTCCTTGGCTCCCTGAACTTGTGCGGCTTAAGGTGAGGATAAAAAAATCCAGAACTTATCCTTTCCATGTCCCTTCTTTTTGCAATTGTCACAAATCCACACCTTCTTGTCTTTTGGTTTGTAAAATCCCTTGTTTGCCACTGCCTCATCTTTATTTGTCATAGTGAGTTCACCCGTTCCACCAAATAGACCCTGGGAGCCTTGCCCTCTCTGTATTTGAGCACACACTTCCTCCAAAGATGGTAACTTCTCAGCTCTCAAGATGTGTTTGATTAAGTCTGTATAACCCGAATAGTGTGAGCATTAGAGCAAAGACCTTGTCTTGCTCTCTCCTCTCATTCAACACATTAGGGTCCACTGTACCAGGTCTCATCATCTCAATTTCTGCCCATAGAGCCCTTAACTTCCCAAAATACTGAGTAAAATCAGTGTCTTCTTGATTGAGATTGTTGATAGCTTTCTTGACTTCAAACATTCTACTCAAGTTGGAAATGTTGCCATACACCTTCTGAAGTGTATCCCACAACTCTTTGGAAGTTTCACAGTATGAGTAAGCTTCCAAGATAGATGGTTCTAGGCTGTTTTGGATGATAGATAACACCATGAGTTCCTCCTGACCCCATTTCCTTTCATCCGCCAAGACTACTTCTTTGCCATCCTCTCCTAGGCTTTTTTTCTTTAGAGGTTCACCATTAGTAACATGGCTCCACAATCCCCTTCCTCCTAGTGCTGTCTTGACCATTCTGGACCACAGCAAGTAGTTAACACCCTTGAGGGTCACTAGAATCGCCACCATCTTAGAGTTTTCCATGTTGAAAATCTATTGTCCAGTGGGTAATAAAAACTGTTCTTAAGAGATTTTGAGAATTAGAGTAAAGATTGCGGAAGAAAGAAGAGAAAGAGTGAAGAAGGAAGAAGGAGAACATGTAGAATAAAGGTCTCAAGATCTTGCGAGCTCTGATAACATGAAAGAATGAGAGAAACTGAATACATAAGTGAAGAACATGGAGAAAGAGAGAGGAATTCGTGTGCATGCAAACACTCAGAGAACTGAGGAAAATGTTATTCCTTGCTGAAAATAGTTTATGGATACAAGATATAAATATCCACACACTCAGAGCAAGTTGACTAGAAAATATAATAAACAAATAGGAAATAGAGACTGGTTGGGGCAAACTGTGGCTCGTCCAGATTGAGCTGAAAGTGAACTGTCCACACAGATTCAACTCCTTGGACCACCTGTGACTTCTTCCCCTTTGGTCTCCAACGTCTCTTTTCTTCTTTGCCGACAAGTAATATTCTTTTGGTTAGAATAACTAATCCTATTAAAGTAACTAGACCTTAACTTGCCTTGTAAACCAAGAAAGGTCCAAGTTAGGTTGTACAGACACAACCTGTACAGCCCACTCCAAACTTCATCATCTGGATACCATTTCTCTTGTGATCTCTTCTTCACCTCTTTACCATTCATGTCTTCATATCAACAGGTTTTGATGATGATAGATGGTTTGGTGGTATGATCTTCAGAAATGATATATGTCATGATTAGGTCTTATGTAGATGTGTCTAACATCAAGAAAATGAACCATGTTTGAGATCAAAGACAAGTTCTGAAATCAGAGAATGAATACTTTAGCAATCAGTGTTCAAAGATGAACAAGGGATTCACATATTTAGAGAGAATTTTTATATAAAAGGTGAATGAATTTTATTCTGGTCTTGCATCCCTTTTTATAGGACTTACAAGTTGTAGAAATGAAAAGACAAAGTGTAAAAATTAAGAAACTTAGAAACTAGGAATGTAGACTTCTCTTTGGACCCATTGATCCAAAACGTTGTCATAAGACTTCTTGGACATCTTGGCATGTAATTCTGATTTATCCTTCATATAATAATGCATTGGTTCACCAAGGAGGAACAAGAACTTGATTAGATCATTCAGTGGCCTTCATGAACCGATATAACCCAGAATGTGAATTCTTGGAACATCTCTTGTAACCACAAAAACTGGACTGGTTTTGGCTTAACTATATTACTCCTCATTGTCAGTTGATGGAGAAAAATAGTCTACCAACTCCCCTTTGAGCTCTGGTTGGTCTTTCTCCATCACAAGATTCTTCATGGTCCAACTCGGGTATTTTTGGTTGATTGCACATATGGGCAAGATTACATCTTATTTTATACTCATAAATCAGTGGAGAATCACCCTGAAGTTGAATCAATATCATAGGAGTTATGATGAAGAAATTATTGTACTTTCAATCGAAGTAATTCTAGTTTATCTTGTTTGGAGATTTGGAATTTTGGAAATTTCTTATTGATTCTAATCAAACCAGAATGAATCACTATGTAAGAAAATACATTTGGACTCATAAATCAGTGTTTAACCACCCTGAAGTTGAATCAATATCACACAATTATGATGAAGAAATTATTCCACTTTCAATCGAAGTGATTCGAGTTTACCCATTTTGGAGATTTGGCAATTTCTTCTTGATTCTAATCAAACCAGAATGAACCACGATGTAAAATTATTGATTTGGACTCATTAATAAGTGGTTAATCACAATGAAATTAAATCATTATCACACAATTATGATGAACAAGTAATTCCACTTTCAATCGAAGTGATTCCAATTTACTAATTTTGGATATTTGGAAATTTCTTCTTGCTTCTAATCAAACCAGAATGAATCACTATGTAAAAATCTTTATTTTGGTCTCATAAATCAGTGGAGAATCACACTGAAATTGAATTAATATCATAGGAGTTATGTTGAAGAAATTATCCCACTTTCAACAGACTTGATTCCGGTTTACCATGTTTGGAGATTTGGTAATTTCTTCTTAATTCTTAACAAACCAGAAATAATCACGATTTATGAATCTTCATTTACTCATAAATCAGTGGTTAATCACCCTTAAAATGAATAATTATCATAGGAGTTATGATGAATAAGTTATCCCACATTCAACCGAAGTGATTACAGTTTAACCTATTTGGAGATTTGGTAATTTCTTCTTGATTCTAATAAAACCAGAATGAATCGCGACGTCAGAAGCTTTATTCTGAATTATAAATCAGTGGAAAATCACCCTGAAGTTGAATCAGTATCATATGAGTTATGATGAAGAAGTTATCCCACTTTCAACCGAAGTGATTCTAGTTTACCATGTTTGGAGATTTGGCAATTTCTTATTGATTCTATTCAAACCAGAACAAATCTCAATAAAAGAAGCTTCATATAGACTCATGAATAAGTGGTTTATCACCCTTAATTTGAATCAAGATCATAGGTGTTATGATGAAGAAGTTATCCCACTTTCAACTGAAGTGTTTTAGTTTATCCTGTTTGGAGATTTGGCAATTTCTTCTTGATCCTAATCAAATCAGAAGGAATAATTATGTAAGAAGCTTGATTTTGGACTCATATATCAGTGGAGAATCACAATGAAGTTGAATCAATATCATAGGAGTTATGATGAAGAAGTTATCCCACTTTCAACCAAGGTTATTCAAGCTGACCATGTTTGGAGATTTAGCAATTTCTTATTGATTCTAATCAAACCAGAATGAATCACGTTGTAAGAAGATTCATTTGGACACATATATCAGTGGTTAATCACCCTTTAGTTGAATCAATATCATAGGAGTTATGATGAAGAAGTTATCCCACTTTCAACCGAAGTATTCCAATTTACATGTTTGGAGAATTGGCAATGTATTCTTGATTCTAATTAAATCAGAATTAATATGATATGATTCTGAACCAGCTTACCAATGAAGACAGTTTGATTATGGACCATATTGTAGATGAAGATGCCTTATTCATTCCGGAAGGTCTCAACACTCGTTGTAGAACCAAGAAACTCAATGAAGCTGATGGAGGAGTACTCAAGTGTCATGGAAACAAAAATAATGCCATGGTCGAATCTTGATCAATGAAGACACTCATCACTATTCAAGCTACCACATCTTCAAGCTGATCATCATCTAGGCAAGTAGGATTGTGTGTGGTCTTTTCCTCTCTTCTGGTTTTGTCCCATGTGGGTTTCTAGAGGAATGTTTTTAATGAGGCCACAAGACTACTTGACATATCACCTAGCTGATGATATCGGACCTACACATGAAGAACCTTATGCTTTTTTATATTTCTAAGTTTTTATGTTATTTTCAAACTCTAGTCTTTGTGTGTTTCCAAGAGGAGCCTATGTATGTATCTGAAAATAAGGTGTTGCAAGTCTCATCTGAGAAAGAGTTTCACTATGAAACCAATTGAGATTGTTACAAAATCTGTCCTGGATCCAACAAACCAGACAACGCTGAAAATGGCCACCTGATCATCAAGATATCGTAAATTTTGTAGAACATATCCGTTTGGATAAATTCAGAGAGATGCTTAAATCTGATTGTGCTGGAAGGTTACATACCTACTTATGAAGACCGGGAGCATATGTCCGCAAAATTATCCTCCTTGGATTCTCTGCCCGTGCTAGAACCATTTTGGGTCATAAGGAGTTTAAAGATAAACTAAACGCCTTGCTTCTTGACCATTTCAAGATATTGAAGCCACCAGATATGCAGCAGCTTCTGAACCATTGCGGAGATTATCATACCATGAGTGTAGATGAAGAAGTCACTGGAGAAATTTGGGGAAGTGATCACTGGATCAGGAGAAGAACTCATGTTTTCTTCTCAAATCAATTAGAAACCACCAGATAAACTTAGTCTACAGCAATCTCCAAAGAAACCAACCCGAGATATCTATCTAAACTCAAAGAAAAACATGGACCAGCTTGTAGATGAAGGTGCCTTAGCCATTTCAGAAGGTCTCACCACTCGTTCCAGAACCAAGACATTCAATGAAGCTGATGGAGGATCACTAAAGATTTCATGGAAACAAAAAGAATGTCTTGGTTGAAGCTTGATCAATCAAGACACTCATCACCATTCAAGCTACCCCATCTTCAAGTTGATCATCATCTAGGCAAGTGGGATTATGTGTGCTCTTTTCCTCTCTTCCGGTTTTTTCCCATGTTGTTTTCAGAAGGAAGGTTTTTAAAGAGGCCACAAGACTACTTCACATATCATCTAGCTGATGATCTCGGACCTACACATGAAGAACCTTATGTTATTTTATATTTCTAAGTTTTTATGTTATTTTCAAACTCAAGTCTTTGTGTGTTTCCAAGAGGAGCCTATGTGTTTATTCCTCCTGCATTTTCAAGATCTTGTGCATTTACAAATCTCTCCCTTTATATATCTGGTCGAAATCTAATAAGAAGGACACATCTTTTTTTATCAAAAACGTTGTTTCTTTCTTCTACTTCTCTTTCAATTTGTAAGAGAGTTTCTCATGTGTAATATCCAGAGTTAAGGGCTTCTTATTTGGTGTGTCATATCCAGATCAGTCGGCTAGTAGTATCAAGCGATCATCCATCCCTCTTCTGTCACCATTCGATCCACATGCTTTGAGAAACTTTAGTCTTTTTGATTCATTTCTGCAAGGATTATCCCCACCACCCAAAGAAGCATCCGTGGTTCTCATAAGAATCACAATGTAAGAATCTTGATATAGACTGATAAATCAGTGTAGAATCACCATGAAGTTGAATCAATATCATAAGAGTTATGATGAAGAAGTTATCCAACTTTTAACCAAAATGATTCCAATTTATCATATTTGGAGATTTGACAATTTCTTCTTGATTCTAATCAAATCAGAATGAATCATGATTTAAGAATCTTGATATGGACATATAAATCAGTGGAAAATCACCCCGGCGTTGAATCAATATCATAGGAGTTATGCTGAAGAAGTTATCCTATTTTCAATCGAAGTGGGTCCAGTTTACCATGTTTAGAGATTTGGCAATTTTTTCTTGATTATTTATCAAAACAGACTGAATCACTAAGTGATAAGCTTGATCTGGACTCAAAAATCAGTGGAGAATCACCCTGAAGTTGAATCAATATCATAGGAGCTGTGATGAAGAAGTTATCTCATTTTCAACCGAAGTGATTCCAATATACATTGTTTGGAGATTTGGTTATTTCTTCTTGATTTAATCAAACCAGAATGAATCAAGATGTATGAAGCTTTATTGGGACTCATAAATCTGTGGAGAATCGCCCTAAATTTGAATAAATATCATACGAGACATGATGAAGAAGTTATCCCACTTTCAACGAACTTGATTCCAATTTACCCTGTTTAGAGATTTGACAATTTCTTCTTGATTCTAATTAAACCAGAATGAATTAAGATGTAAGAATATTGATTTGCTCATAAAAATCAGTGGAGAATCACCTTGATGTTGAATCAATTTTTATACGAGTTATGATAAAAAAAGTTATCTCACTTTCAACCAAAGTCATTCTAGTTTATCATGTTTGCAGATTTGGAAATTTCTAATTGATTCTAATAAAACCAGAATGAATCAAGATATAAGAAGCTTCAATTGTAAACATAGATAAGTTTTTAATCACCCTTAATTTGAATCAATATCATAGGAGTTATGATGAAGAAGTTATCCCACTTTCAACCGAAGTGATTCAAGTTTACCCTGTTTGGAGATTTGGCTAATTCTTCTTGATTCTAATACAACCAGAATGAATCAAAATGTAAAAATCTTGATTTGGACTCATAAATCAGTGTAGAATCACCCTGAACTTGAATCAATATCATAGGAGTTTTGATGAAGAAGTTATCACACTTTCAACCGAAGTGATTATTTTATCCAGTTTGGAGATTTGACAATTTCTTCTTGATTCTAATACAAACCAGAATGAATCACAATGTAAAAAATTTAAATGGACTAAAAATAAGTGGAGAATCATCCTGAAGTTAAATCAATATCATAGGAGTTATGATGAAGAAGTTATCTGACTTTCAACAGAACTGATTTCACTTTACCTTGTTTGGAGATTTGACAATTTCTTCTTCATTCTAGTCAAACCAGAATGAATCAAGATGTAATAAGCTTTATAGGGACTCATAAATTAGTGGAAAATCACCCTGAAGTTAAATAAATATCATAGAAGTTATCTCACTTTCAACCGACTTGATTCTAGTGTACCATGTTTGGAGATTGGTAATTTCTTCTTGATTCTATTAAAAACAGAATTAATCACGATGTATGAATATTTGTTTGGAATCATAAATCAGTGGTTAATCACCCTTAAGTTGAATCAATATCATATGAGTTATGATGAATAAGTAATCCCACTTTCAAGCGAAGTGATTCCAGTTTATCTTGTTTGGAGATATTGTAATTTCTTCTTCATTCTAATAAAACCAGAATGAATAAAGATTTCATAAGCTTGAGTTTAACTTATAAATTAGTGTAGAATCACTCTAAAGTTGAACCAATATCATAGGAGTTATGATGAAGAAGTTATACCACTTTCAATCAAAGTGATTCCATTTTACCCAGTTAGGAAATTTGGCAATTTCTTATTGATTCTAATCAAACCATAATGAATCAAGATGTAAGAGCTTCATTTGGACTCAGAAATAAGTGGTTAATCACCCTTAAGTTGAATCAATATCATATGAGTTATGATTAAGAAGTTATCCCACATTCAACCGAAATGATTCTAATTTACCCTAATTGGAGGTTTACAAATTTCTTCTTGATTCTAATCAAACCAGAATGAATCACAATGTAAGAAGCTCGACTTGAGCTCATAAAACAGTGGATAATCACCTTGAAGTTGAATCAGTATCATAGGAGTTATGATGAAAAAGTTATTCCACTTTCAACCGAGGTGATTCCGGTTTACCCTATTTGGAATTTTTGTAATTTCTTGTTTATATTAATCCAACCAGAATGAATAACGATGTACACATAAATCAATGGACACATAAATCAGTGGCAATCTCTTCTTGATTCTAATCAAAGCATAATGAATTACGATGTAAGAATCTTAATTTGGAGTCATAAATCAGTGGAGAATCACCCTTGAGTTGAATCAAAATCATAGGAGGTATGATGAAGATGTTATCCCACTTTCAACTGAAGTGATTCTAATTTACCCTGTTTAGAGATTTGGTAATTTCTTCTCGATTCTAATCAAATCAGAATAAATTTTGATGTAAGAAGCTTCATTTGGACTCATAAATCATTGGAGAATAACCCTGAATTTGAATCAAGATCATAAGAGTTATGAGGAAGAAGTTATCCCACTTTCTACCGAAGTGATTCCAATATACTTTATTTGGAGATTTGTTAATTTCTTCTTGCTTTTAATCAAACCAGAATGAATTACGATGTACGAAGATTGACTAGGAATCATAAATCTGTGTAGAATCGCCCTAAAATTGAATCAATATCATAGGAGTTATGATGAATAAGTTATTCCACTGTCAACCGACTTGATTCCAATTTATCATATTTGGAGATTTGGCAATTTCTTCTTGATTCTAATCAAACCAGAATGAATTAAGATGTAAGAATCTTGATCTTAAATAATATATCAGTGTAGAATCACCCTAAAGTTTAATCAATATCATATGAGTTATGATAAAGCAGTTATCCCACATTTAACCGAAATGATTCCAGTTTACCTTTTGCGAAATTTTGGCAATTTCTTCTTGATTCTTATCAAACCAGAATGAATCACAATGTAAGAAGCTGGACTTGAGCTCACATAACAGTGGAGAATCACCCTAAGTTGAATCAGTATCATAGGAGTTATGATGAAGAAGTTATTCCACTTTCTACAGAGGTGATTCCAGTTTACCCTATTTGAAAATTTTGTAATTTCTTCTTTATATTAATCAAACCAAAATTAATCACAATGTACTCATAAATCAATGGAAACATAAATCAGTGGCAATCTCTTCTTGATTCTAATCAAAGCATAATGAATTACGATGTAAGAATCTTAATTTGGAGTCATTAATCAGTGGAGAATCACCTTGGAGTTGAATCAAAATCATAGGAGTTATGATGAAGATGTTATCCCACTTTCAACTGAAGTGATTCTAGTTTACCCTGTTTAGAGTTTTGGTAATTTCTTCTCGATTCTAATCAAATCAGAATAAATTTTGATGTAAGAAACTACATTTGGACTCATAAATCAGTGGAGAATAACCGTGAAGTTGAATCAATATCATAGGAGTTATGATGAAGAAGTTATCCCACTTTCTACCGAAGTGATTCCAGTTTATCCTGTTTGGAGATTTGGCAATATCTTCTTGATTCTAATCAAACTAGAATTAATCACAATGTAAGAAGCTTCACATGGAATTATAAATCAGTGGATAATCACCGTAAATTTTAATCAGTATCATACGAGTTTTGATGAATAAGTTATCCCACTTTCAACTGAAGTGATTCTAGTTTACCATGTTTGGATATTTGGCAATTTCTTTTTGATTTTAATCAAACCATAATGAATCACGATGTAAAACTTGATTTGGACTCATAAATCAGTCGTAAATCACACTGAATTTGAATAAATATCATAGGAGTTATGATAAAGAAATTATCCCACTTTCAATCGAATTGATCCTAGTTTACCTTATTTGGAGATTTGACAAGTTGTTCTTGATTCTAATCAAACCAGAATGAATCATGATGTAAAACGTGATTTGGACTCATAAATTAGTGGAAAATCACCCTGAAGTTGAAACAATGTCATAGGAGTTATTGAAAGAACATAGAGATTCATAGTGTATTTAGATGAAGAACATGAAGAACATTGTCAAGAACATGAGAGAGAGTGTGAGAGATCATGATAAGAATAAGAGAGATGAGGAACTGGTTTCCTTGATTACAAATGTTCCTGGTTACAGCCTTTAAATATAAAGACTCCACAGATGCAAGTTGACAAGAAAATACAATAAACAAATGAGAGAGAACAAGACAAAGGGTTCTTGCAGCTGAAGTGAAAGCAACTGCTCCTAAATGGTCCCCAATTGATTCTCTGCCTCATCAGACCTTATCAGACATGTGACTCTTCCTCCCAATGTCTCTTTTTGCTTCTGATCTAGGCAAGTTGTGCTCCAGACCATTTAAATATGTTTCTGGTCAAGTTACCTCTATTTCTTGCCTTGCACCCTACGTTAGGTCAGAGAGTGTACGAACCACCTTTCTTCTTCATCTCGGGTACTCCTATTTCGATCTTCTCATCTCTTTGTCATTCATTGCTTCATTTCAACTATTATGATGAAGAAATTATCCCATTTTCAACTGACCTGTTTCCAGTTTACCCTGTTTGGAGACTTGGTAATTTCTTCTTGATTCTAATTAAACCAGAATGAATCATGATGTATGAAGCTTGATTTGGACTCATAAATCAGTGTTTAATCACTGTTAAGTTGTATCAATACCATAGGATTTATGATGAAGAAGTTGTCCCACTTTCAACCGAAGTGATTCTAGTTTATCATGTTTGGAGATTTGGTCATTTCTTCTTGATTCTAATAAAAACTGAATGAATCACGATGTCAGATGATTGATTTGGATTCATAAATTAGTGTAAAATCACCCTGAAGTTAAATCTATATCATAGAACTTATGATGATGAAATTATCCCACTTTCAACCAACTTGTTTCGAGTTTAACCTGTTTGGAGATTTGGTAACTGCTTCTTGATTCTAATCAAACCAGAATGAATCACGATGTATGTAGCTTGATTTGGACTCATTAATCAGTGGTTAATCATCGTTAATTTGAATCAATACCATAGGAGTTATGATGAAAAAGTTATCCCACTTTCAATCGAAGTGATTATAGTGTATCTTGTTTGGAGATTTGGGAATATTTTCTTGATTCTAATAAAACCAGAATGAATCATGATGTCATAAGCTTGATTTTGACTCATTAATCAGTGGAGAATCACCCTGAAGTTGAATCAATATCATATGAGTTATGATGAAGAAGTTATCCCACTTTCAACAAAAGTGATACTAGTTTACCCTGTTTGGAGATTTGGCAATTTATTTTTGATTCAAATGAAACCAAAATGAATCATAATGTAAGAAACTTCATTTGGAATCATTAATCACTGATTAATCACCCATAAGTTGAATTAATATAATAGGAGTTATGATGAAGAAGTTATCACAATTTCAACCAAAGTGATTCCAGTTTACCTATGTTTGAAGATTTGACAGTTTCTTCTTCATTATAACCAAATTAGAATGAATCAAGATGTAAGAAGTTTGATTTGGACTCATAAATCAGTGGAGAATCACCCTGAATTTAAATCAATATCATAGGAGTTATGATGAAGACATTATCCCACTTTCAACCCAAGTTATTCCAGTTTACCATTTTTGGAGATTTGGTATTTTCTTCTTGATTCTATTCAAAACAAAATGAATCTCGATGTAAAAAGCTTGATTTTTACTCATAAGACAGTGGAGAATCACCCTGAAGTTGGATCAATAACATAGGAGTTATGATGAAGAAGTTATCCCACTTTAACCGACTTGTTTCGAGTTTACTCTGTTTGGAGATTTGGCAATTACTTATTGATTCGAATCAAACCAGAATGAATTAAGATTAAAGAATCTTGATTTGGAATCATGAATCAGTGAATAATAACCCTAAAGTTGAATCAATATCATAGGAGTTATGATAAAGAAATTATCCCACTTTCAACCGAAGTGATTCCAATTTACATTTTTGGAGATTTGACAATTTCTTCTTGATTCTAATCAAACCAAAATGAATCACGATGTAAAAAGCTTGATTTTGACTCATAAATCAGTGGATAATTACCCAAAAGTCGAATCAATATCATAGGAGTTATGACGAAGAAGTTTTCCCACGTTCAACCGACTTGATTTCGATTTACCATGTTTGGAGATTTGATAATTACTTATTGATTCTAATCAAAACATAATGAAGTAAGATGTAATAATATTGATTTCGAGTCATAAATCAGTGGAGAATCACCCTGAAGTTTAATCAATATCATAGGAGTTATGATTAAGAAATTATCCCACTTTCAACTGAAGTGATTTCAGATTACCCTATTTGGAGATTTGGCTATTCTTATTGATTCTATAAAAAACAAAATAAATCACGATGTAAGAAGCTTCATTTGAACTCATAAATCAGTGGTTAATCACCCTGAAGTTGAATCAATATCATAGGAGTTATGATGAAGAATTTATTTCACTTTCAACCGAAGTGGTTCCAGTTTTTCCTGTTTAGAGATTTGACAATTTCTTATTGATTCTAATCAAACCAGAATGAATCAAGAAGTAAGAAGATTTATTTGGACACAAAAATCAGTGGAGAATCAGAAGAATTCCTTGCCCTGCAGTTCCTTTAAGATACCTAACCACACGCATTGCAGCCTCCCATTGCAATTCTCTAGGCGAGTGCATGAACTGTGAGAGTATATGTACCGGATATGATATGTCAGGACAGGTGATAGACAAGTATATTAGACGTCCTACAAGTCTTCTGTATTACTCAGCATCGCGAAGAAGCGGGCTTGTATACACGCCAAGCTTATGGTATTGCTCCATAGGAGTAGCAGCAGGTTTGATCCAAGCAAGCCAACATCGGATATTAAATCCAATTCATACTTACGCTGAATTAGCATGAACCCTTCTTCTCCACTCCCCACTTCTATTCCTAGGAAATATTTTAGCTTCCCTAAGTCCTTCATATGAAAACATTTACTCAAATGCTCTTTGAACTTGCTCACAAAATGCATATCATTCCCACAAACAAGTAAGTTATCGACATAAATAAGTACTATGTGTTCCACTCCTCTTCTCGAGTACACAAATAACGAGTAATCAACATAAGAGTGCTTAAAACCAAATTTCTTCAACGCATCAGTGAGCTTAGAGAACCAACAGTGTGGCGCCTGACGAAGTCCATAAACTGCCTTATGTAATTGACACACTTTATTTGGATCAGAATGTTGAAAGCCGCGGAAGCTTCATGTACACTTCTTCCTTAAGGTCCCCATGCAAGAATGCATTGTGAACATCAATTTGGTGTACAATCCAAACTTTCCCTGTAACCACTCGTAGCAAAATTCTCACTGTTTTCATCTTTGCTACAGGTGCAAAGGTCTCCTTGAAATCGCTTCCTTTTACTTGCTTGTTAAACAAAGCTGCCAGACGAGATTTGGTCTCTTTATTGTCCTATCGGCATTGTATTTATATTTGTAAACCCACATGTTCCCAATAGCTTTCTTTCCTGGCGGTTGATCTACCGCACTG
The DNA here is from genome assembly GCA_905132885.1 of Moricandia moricandioides. Classification (NCBI taxonomy): domain Eukaryota; kingdom Viridiplantae; phylum Streptophyta; class Magnoliopsida; order Brassicales; family Brassicaceae; genus Moricandia; species Moricandia moricandioides. The sequence goes on from CAJHQQ010000405.1 coordinate 177,705, forward strand.
AACGTTTTATTTTCTTCGAAGGCTGTAAGACCCAAATCCTAAGTCTAAAAAAATTTCATTTCGTTATAGAGTTCCCTAGGTCTTAACTTCCCATTTATAAACCGATACAATTATTTACCAAGTGTTATTGTGAATTCTTTCCTTATTCGAGTCCTTTTATCTATGGTGAGGTTATTAGAATAGAAAACCATATATGTGTTCTTCACTATGATCATTCGATCCATTATGAATAAAATGAAACAGAACTTTATTGATGCCAATCAAGATTCGATATATAAGTATAAGTTTCACACTAGGCTATTACATCGATCATAATAGAATAAGGTCTATTCCTACACCACACACCACTTCTTGGCTTGAGTCTCACGGCTTCTTGGTCATACCACGATCAACCTTAGTCCATGTGTCATGTGACAAACAATAACTTGATCAAGACAACCGATATCCTAACATATCAACTATGCATGAAGGTTCATTCCTTTTTTCTATAAATCCATCTAATCCCTATCAACCCCTATTCGTTTATGAACACAACCCTCTTAGTGTATCATATCAAGGGTTAAAATCAAGTAATCGATCGAGTCTAAAAGGTTTCCCCAAGAAAACCTCTAAACGACTTATAGTTCCATCCGGGTAGCCCTCCTACGCCGTCTATCGGATCGACTAACCATTTCTGGATTTCGACTTTATTTTCCACTCAAAACCTTAGGCATATTTTGCTACATTAACACCTTAATAAGATCACCATAATCCTATCTATTCATTGTCAAACCGTGGGTCCATAACCACCCGAGCTAGTCCCAACTGCCTCACTGTCCACTTGACTGTCCAGCTGAGCTGAGCTAGTTCCTACCAGCCTGAGCTGACTGAGCTAAACCCTCAGCTCCCCGAGCTGATTGAAAATCACCTGAGCTCCCCAGTACACTTCCTGATCTTTCCCCAAGTCTCATTCAGCTGCCCAAGCTGCTGTACCAAGGCCACCAGTTATTTTCAACCTTGGCCAGCTGCCACAAACTCTTTGGGGTCAATAAATCCATATTACATCACCCACGGGGTTAAGTCCCAGCTGTCTGGTGCACTTAACCTCATTCGTTAGGCCATGGAACACTTCCCTAAGGTCCTAAGACCGATTTGATTCATACCTTTGAACAATGGCCTAGTCCCATGATCCTACTTAGGATCGGGGACATGACAAGTCTCCCCCACTTGAAGTGGATTCGTCCCTGAATCCAAACCATCATATTCTTCCTCCATAAACTGCTTAAACAATTCGGGGAAATCAGCTCTAATTTTGTTTTCTGTTTCCCAAGTTGTCTCTTCTCTACCATTGCAATCACAAATGACCTTGACCATTTGCATTATCTTCTTCCTTGTTGCTTTCGCCATCCTGTTTATCACCCTTACTGGCATTGCTTCCAGTGTTTGGTTCTTCTTGAGATCTTGTGGAATCGATGGTAAGATGATGTCTCCATCCATTAGATATTTCCAGAGTTGTGACACATGAAATACGTTGTGAAACGCTTCCATTTCTGAGGGCAAATAAAATTTATATGCTACTGCCCAACCTTTTCTATCACCTTGAATGGACCCAAATACCTAGGGTCTAATTTCATTCGACCAGAAATTCTGGTTCGGACTTTAAGGGTAATCATCTTAAGGTAGACCAAGTCATTGACTTAAAAATCCAACTGTTTCCTGCATTTGTCGGCATAACTCTTATGCCTATCTTGTGCTTCCTTCATTTTGCTCTTTAGAAACCTTATTTTTTCAGTGGTTTCTTCCACAATCTTCGGCCAATCATGCTCCTCTCCCCCACTTGGGTCCAGCATAAGGGTATCCTACAAGGCCTCCCATATAGAGCTTCATATGGTGACATGCCAATGCTCGTGTGGAAGCTATTGTTGTATGCAAATTCCACTAAAGGCAGGTGCCTTTCCCATGTATCCCCCCAATCCAACAGACAAGCTCTCAGCATGTCCTCTAAGATTTGGAAAGTTCGTTCAGATTTCCCATCTGTTTGTGGATGATAGGCAGTACTCATGTTTCCCCTTGTTCCTAAGGCTTTTTGGAAATCCTTCCAGAAGTAGGATGTGAACCTAGAGTCCCTATCTGAAACTATACTTGCTGGCACTCCATGTAAATGAACTATCTCATCAATGTACTTACGTACAATCTTCTCAACTCCATCTGACTTCTTAATAGCTAAGAAGTGTGCTGATTTGGTCAGTCAGTCGACCACCACCCACACAACGTCCTTCTTGGTCCGTGAGATGGGAAATCCAGTCACAAAATCCATGGTAATGTGATCCCATTTCCATTCTGTAATTGGTAGGTTTTGAAGCAACCCACTTGTTACTTGATGCTCAGCCTTGATGAGTTGGAAAGTGGAACATTTAGCCACCCACTCTGCTATGTCCGTCTTCATTCTCACCCAATGATAGTACCTTTTCAGATCTTTGTACGTCTTTTTCAAACCAGGATGAATGGAGAATCTCAAGGAATGAGCTTCTTTCATAATCTCCTCTTTGAGTCCCTTATCATTCGGTACACATATGCGTCCATGAACCAATATGGGCCCATTACTAGATGTTTGTATTCGGTTTTGTCATTCATAGCCACTTTTTTTAGGTTCTCATCCAACCTTTGTGCTTTTTGAATCCTTGTAAGTAGATCAGCCTGGGTCACAGCCTGTAAACCCAAAGGCTCGTCAATTCCCGACAGAGTTTCCAAGCGTAAGGCCCTAACCATGCAGCCCAACTCTTTTAGTTCTCTCTCGTCTGACAGATCTGCCCTTCTTATACTCAAAGCATCAGCCACTATATTTGCCTTTCCCGGATGATAAGCTATGTGTAGATCATAATCTGCCATAAGTTCAACCCACCTCCTTTGTCTCAAATTCAAGTCAGGTTTACTGAATATGTATTTAATAATTTTGTGGTCAGTGAGTATCTGGACCTTAGCCCCATACAAATAAGATCTCGAAATCTTTAAGGCAAACACCACTGCTGCCATCTCTAGATCGTGTGTGGGGTAATTTCCTTCATGTTTCCTGAATTGCCTAGAAGCAAATGCAATGACCTTCCCATGTTGGGTCAGGAAACTCCTCAAACCCGTGATGGAGGCATCAGTGTAGACCATATAGGGTTGGCCAGCCTCTGGTAAAGCCAAAACTCGTGCGGTAGTGAGCATGTTCTTGAGTTTTGAGAAGCAATTCTCACACTCCTCCGTCCACACAAATGTCACTTCTTTTCCGGTCAACTTGGTCATGGGTTGAGCTAGACATGCAAATCCCTTTACAAACTTCCGGTAGTAACCAGCAAGCCCCAAGAAACTCCTCACTTACATAGCATTCTTAGTTCATGGCCACTCTTGTACTGTCCTAATTTTTTTCCAAGTCGACCATCACTCCTTGGTCAGACACAATATGGCCTAAGAAACCTATACTTCTTTGCCATAAGCTACATTTGCTGAGTTTGGCAAAGAGTATGGCCTCTTAACCTTTCCAGTACCGCTCTTAAATGTTTCTCATGAGACTCCTTGTCCTTGGAATAAATCAGGATATCATCTATAAAGATGATCACAAATTCATCCAAGAAATCTCTAAAAATGCTTTTCATCATTTTCATAAACGCAGCTGGTGCATTGGTAAAACCAAATGGCATGACCACAACCTCGTAATGGCCATAACTTGTTCTCAATGCTGTCTTCCTTATTTCTTTGGGTTCTATTGGAATCTCGTGATATACAGAAGCCAAGTCAATTTTTGAGAACCATTTGGCTCCTCTCAGTTGATCCAACAGCTCGTCAATCCTGGGCAATGGGTACCTGTTCTTCACTGTCACCCTATTCAACCCACGGTAGTCTATGCACAACCTCAAGCTACAATCCTTATTTTTCACAAAGATGACTGGTGCTCCCCAGGGTGAAATACTTGGCCTTATAAAGCCCTTGTCCATTAATTCTTCTAATTGCTTCTTGAGCTCAGCCTTCTCTGCTGGAGCCATTCGATATGGACTTTTGGACAATGGGTTCGTGCCTGGTTCTAGTTCTATTGTGAAGGGATCAGACCTATCAGGGGGTATGCCCTTAGGCGTCTTAAATACATCTTCAAACTCAGATACCAGTGGAATCCCAGCCCGGTTACCCCCCTCACCAACCTCCGTAGAGGTGATTGTGGCAAAATAAGCCTCACAACCCGTTTCCAGCATCCTCTCTGTTTGGATTGCTGAAACCACTTAAGTCCCTGGAGTTGGTCTAATTCCTTGGAATCTAATCAACCCATCACTACTCTTAAACTGCACCCTTCCTCAGTGACAATCCAAAGTGGCCCGATATTTTCCAAGCCAGTCCATTCCTAATATCACTTCATGATTTCTTAGGTGGCCCACAATAAGATCCACAGGCATGTTCCTGTCTTGGATTATCACTAAGATGTTTTCTACGAGCCCTAATGAATGCACCACTTGCCCTCCAGCAGCATTCACTATGCCCAAAATTGTTCTTGCTGGTCAAGGCAGAATGAGTCTTAGCCTTGACCCTTGCTTCCTTAGCCAAGTTACTCTGCAGCATTGCCATTCTATCCACCAGTTCCGACACTGAATGGAAAGTTCGAACTGAGCAATGTGTCCTTAACTCGACCCTTAAACCTCGAAGGAAATGTCTCACTTGTACAACTTCATCCTCCAATTCCCTTCCAATAAATCGCCTCAACCGATTGAATTCTTCCTCGTACTCTCTTACCGTCCTTCCACAACCAAGTCCAGGAACCTGGACTCCAATTTGTCCCATGCTTCAGAAGGAAAGTACTTCCGGTTGAACTCAACCTCAAAGTCATTGGAGCTCCTTATGCTTCCATTGGTACGTTTGTCTAGGGCTAGCAACCAGTTATGTGCATCTCCCTCCAAGAAATGAATGGTGATGTCACTCTTGTAGTGCTCATGGCATCTGGTTGAATGGATGTTTCTAACCAGCCGGCTCCTCCACTCATCAGCTTCAATGGGATCAATGCTGCCCGAGAAATGCTTGGTCCCCAAACGTGATATGTGCTCCAAAACACCCAGGTATTCCACCTTCCTTGTGGTTCTCACTATTGGAGAGTCCAACACAACCAGATCGGTAGAATTTCCCATTTGTCCCTCCGTCAAAGTAAAAGCTGTGGGCAGCCTAGATGACTGTCCCACTGATGGATTCACAGTAGGAGTGAAGTTTTACACCAAAGCGGTCATTTGCCACATGGCTGCCTTCATCGCATTCACTATTTCCATCATGGTGGGGTTTACTGCTTGATTGGCAAGCCTTCCCCATTAGCCTCAGCACCACGGTCATACCCTCCTTCTGACCCACATGATGCCTAGCACTAGTGAAATTGCCATCCCCTTCCTGAACCGGCGGCTCTTCATCCCCTCCTACTCTGGTTTCTGTGGGATTAACTTGCTCAGGTGGTAGTTCTTCCTCCTGGTCGCCTAAATTCACATTGGCTGCCACCAATGTAGTTGGATCAACCCTTCAGTGGTTCCTACTTCCACTGTCGCAGCCACGTCCTTTCCCATCTTAGATCTCGCTATTTTGCTTTTTGCACCCTACGAATTCTACAAGTCATGTCAACAACAATTTTCAGACACAAAAATTAATCCTATGCTAAGCTACATGAGACCTTACTGTGAGACCCAGCCGGATGTGTGGTGGTTTACCCATAACCTACTAGCCTAGAATCAAGCATGCTCTGATACCAACTTGTAAGACCCAAATCCTAAGTCTAAAAAAAATTCATTTCATTATAGAGTTCCCTAGGTCTTAACTTCCCATTTCTAAACCCATACAATTATTTACAAAGTGTTAATGTGATTTTTTTCCTTATCCAAGTCCTTTTATCTATGGTGAGGTTATTAGACTAGAAAATCATATATGTGTTCTTCACTATGATAATTCGATCCATTATGAATAAAATTAAATAGACCTTTATTGATGCCAATCAAGATACGATACATAAGTATAAGTTGCACACTAGGCTGTTACATCGATCATAATAGAATAAGGTCTATTCTTACACCACATGCCACTTCTTGGCTTGAGTCTTAACGGCTTCTTGGTCTTACCACGATCAACCTCAGTCCCTGTGTGATGTAACAAACAATAACTTGATCAATACAATCGATATCCTAACATATCATCTATGCATGAAGTTTCATTCCTTTTTGCTATAAATCCATCTAATCCCTATTAACCCCTATTTGTTTATGACCAGAAACCTCTTAGTCTATCATATCAAAGGTTAAAATCAAGTAATCAATCGAGTCTAAAAGGTTTCCCCAAGAAAACCTCTAATTTACTTATAGTTCCAGCCGGGTAGCCCTCCTAGGCCATCTATCGGATCGACTAACCAGTTCTGGATTTAGACTCTATTTTCCAGTCAAAATCTTGTATTAAATACTTAAAGGGATATAAGAGAAAGGTAAAAGAAGGAATACAAATCAAACAATTAAACGAATGAAATCAACCTACACCACCCGTAGGCCCTTCCGGAGGTACCGGTGGAACGGTTCTTGGTCCGGTGATTGCACCACTGACTTTAGGTGTGCGTACAGGAGTTCCTGCGGCTTTGTTCTTGCCTCCGGATTCAATTTTTAACATAGATCATTCCTACTAACCGTTCTTTGATCGAGGATTCTTTCTTTCTCGTTAGAATCTCTCCTTGTTTGTATTCTCTGTTTTCATTAGAGTTTTACGTGTCCAGAAAAAACCCCCTTACTTGTTTATTTAAACGAAGAAGAGAGGTAACCGTTTTTGGGCGAAAAGGTGCGTGTGGTAACTTCCCACCCGTTCGTCCATAACCATCCCGGACGGTTCTTCCTTTCCCTTAACCGTTCCTCGGTTGAATTAAATCATACCTTAGGAATATTTTGCTACAATAACACCTTAATAACATCACTGTAATCTTATCCACGCATTGTCAGACCGTGGGTCCATAACCACCCGAGCTAGTCCCAACTGCCTCACTGTCCACTGGAATGTCCAGCTGAGCTGAGCTAGTTCCTGCCAGCCTGAGATGGCTGAGCTAGACCCTCAGCTCCCCGAGCTGACTGAAGCTCACCTGAGCTCCCAGTACACTTCCTGAGCTTACCCCAAGTCTCATTCAGTTTCCCAAGCTTCTGTACCAAGGGCACCAGCTATTTTCAACCTTGGCCAGCTGCCACAAACCCTTTGGGGTCAATAAATATGTATTACATCACCCATGGGGTTAAGTCCCAGATGTCTGGTTCACTTAGACTTCTTCGTTAGGCCATGGAACACTTCCCTAAGGTCCTAAGACCTGTTTGATTCATCCCTTTGGACCATGGCCTAGTCCCATCATCCTACTTAGGATCGGGGACATGACAAAGGATACCATCTCCTTTTTCATAGAGTTTCACCAAATTTTTTGTTGCATTGCCTCTTTGTAGCTTTTAGGATCTTTTGCACTTGTTATGGCCGCTAAGAATGCTCTATGAGCTGCAGAACAATGTTCATCAGAGACATAATTCTAAAGCGGGTAGGGAGTGTTACCTTGGACTGTCAACGAGGACTCTAATTTTTGAGGGGATGTAGCGAGAACGTGATGGGGTGTTTGTCGAGCATTGTAACTTACATAGTCACGCAATTTAACTGAAGGAATCTTATCTCTGCAGCCTTTTCCTAACTCTGGAACATTTCCAGTTACTTCAACAGTCTTCTATGTTTCCATTTATTTATCCTGTTTATCTACTTCAAGTAAATCTTCGCACACTCTCTTTTCCAAAGGTACAACACCTTTGTCACTGAAGGGAAACACATCTTCAAAGAAACTCACGTCTCTTGACACAACAATTCATTCTTGTCTAAATCATAGACTCTCCAAGCGTTCTTCCCAAATGGATGCCCCACGAAGACAAAACGTCTACTCCTCTCTCCGAGTTTTTCCTTGTCGCGATCACGTCGGTGAACATAGCACAATGAGCCAAACACTCTTAACAAGTTATACGATGGCTTGACACAAAACACTATTTCATACGGTGAGATTCCTTTCAACACCTTTGATGGTGTCATATTGATCAAATGTGTAGCTGTCGATACAGCCTCTCCCCAAAACTTCACAGGCATTTTCGATTGAAACAACAATGCCCTCGCAACATTAAGAATGTTCCTGTTTTTCTTCTCCACACGACCATTTTGTTGTGGAGTGTCCACACAAGAGGTTTGATGCACAATTCCCTTATCTTGGAAAAAATCGCCTAAGCACATAAACTCCATTCCATTGTCACTTCTAAGTTTTTGAACACTCTGACCAAATTGTGTTTTGATGTACACACAATATCATTTCAACACCTTTTTAACCTCTGATTTTCCTAAAAGCAGATAAGTCCACACAGCTCTTGAGAAATCATCTACAACTGTGAGGAAGTAAGTCACTCCACATGAAGTAGGCACGCGATAAGGGCCCCATACGTCTACATGAATAAGCTCAAAACACTTGCTTGCTTTATTAATACTTTCATTAAAAACATCTCTTGTTTTATTTGCTCTAAAACACACGTCACACTGACTAGAAGAAGCTTATTCTTAACACTAGAAACTTCAGATAAAGACGAAGAAACACCAAAAGGCGGATGTCTAACTCGCTGATGCCAGAGAAGTCGATCATCAACACCATCTGCTTTGTTGGCTCGTGCTAGTATCATATCTTTAAAGTAGTATACCCCATCACGTTTTTCACCGGCACCAATCAGAGTCTTCGAAGAACAGTCCTGCAGTACACAAATTGTGTCAGTGAACAAAGCAAAACAATCACTATACTTCAGCAACTTTGAGACCAATATAAGAGTACAATCCAATTCGGGCACAAATAGAACATCTCTAACTGATATAAGATCATTATTATATCATGTATCTGGCAAGACTTTGAAGTTCCTCCATCAGCAAATCCAACAACACACGGTGGTGTTTCCTTCACATTGACGAAGTTTCCTATGTCGCCTGTCATGTGATGTGAGGCCCCAGAATCTATGATCACATTACCAAGAGTCTTACCAGACAACTTCTCATACTGAGTACTTAATCTTCCATCATTGATAATCCCTGCAATAGCCTTCCATTGTTCAGGAGAAAGATCTGACCCGCCAGAACTGTATGAGTTTGTTGCGTGTGATGTGTGTGCTGTGCTACGACCTCCACCTCTTCCATATCCATCATTCGAGCCACCACGACCTCCTATTCTTGAACTCCTTCCTCTTCTTTCATTCATCCACTCAGGATAACCAATGATTTGCCAATAGTTATTCTTCTCATGTCCAATCTTTCCACAGTTTGAACACAATCTGTCTCTTGCTCTGTTTCCAGCGTCACATTGATGCTGTTCTCGGTTCTTGCTGCATATCCACTTGCTTCCCGAGTGTTAATTTTTGTTACAGAGTCCTCTGTTTGAGATTCTCTTCTTGAGGCAAAGCCCATAACATCTTGCGACACCACTTCTCGCGATTTTTCTGAAGACAAAAGCGCTTCTTCTCTGTTTATCTTGGCATACACCTTTCCCAAGTCAGGAAGTTCATCTGCTTCTATGATTTCAGTCACCACATTGCCGAACCTTTACTGATCTAACCCCATTATAAACTGATGCACTCGTTCATCTTATCCTTCTTTCCGTACGTTGCAGCCTCTGAACAACTGCATGCTGGAGGTGGTATGTAAGTTTGCAGCTCCTCTCACATCACTGAAAGTCGACCATAATAGTCGATCACTGCCTGTCCGTTCTGTCTCCAAGAAGCGAGTTGCTCCATCAAATGATGTATGCATACTTTATTACCTACTTCAAAACGCTTCTTCAGGTTTTCCCACAATTTCTGAGCCTCGGTGATAAAGGTTACAGTCGATCGGAGCCTCGGTTCTATTGACGATCTGATCCAACCAACGATTATCGAATTAACGCTCAACCATGAATCCAAATCCGGACTGTCTATTGCTGGCTTTGATAAGGTTCCATCAATGAAACTTGTCTTCTTCTTTGCTCTAAGAGCATTCATCATCTCCATGGCCCAGTCATTGTGGTTACGACTAATTACTCAAGCAATTTTTTTTCTGAATTTGTTTATGCAAATTTCTGCTCTCATACCATGTAAATCTGATATAAAACCCGTGTGTATTCACATAGCCTCCTTGTATCTTTATATTACAATGACCACTGTCTATAGACGTTATAGATAACCCCTATAACAAAATACATCATTATCACAATATATTAAAGTATATCCAAATCTATATTATCCTCCAATATTAGGTAATTCCCTTGCATAAGTTTATGAAGAATGGACATTGGATTCTCATATTAACAGCGCTACTCAAGCTTGACCTGAGAATGAGAGTATGTGGTCAAGCTTGGAAGATGAGAGCCAATGATGATCACCAATGCCTTGAGTCCACAGCCTTCTTGGCTTGAATGGTGATATTTCTCTTAAGTGTAATTCATGACCACCCTCTTGGCATCAGGTAAATCAATTCTGAGCAATTTCTCCACTGCTCCATTCATCCTCTAAACCATCTTGGGAGTTAATCGACACAATCAGTTTCCAAAGTGTTGATGGGAAGTGGAAAATCTCCATAGTCAGAAATATACATCATGTGTAGGCTCTGATCAACATTGGCAGCATATCAACGAACACTAAGACAAGCATCAGTAAACAACAAAAGATCAGATCATGGGTTTTCACCAATTGTGATCCTTAAAAAACATTTCAAACAAGCTATGAACAAATATCTTCATGATTCTATCCTAGCAACACTCTCTGAATCCTAATCAAGAAGAATAAACATTCAGGAAAAAACACAATCATTTTACTAAGGACAAAAGCAAAACTATTCTTTCAAGACAACTTAACTTCAAGACAATTTAACAATCTTAGGCACATTCTAAACATGATTGAGAGAATATAGATTTAAGTAACCAGAGACTATAAGTAAACAGAGAATAAGTAGAGAGTAGAGAATGATGTAACCATAGTATTAATAGCCAGAGAATGGGATAATAATGGAGAATAAGTAACGTGGAGAATCAGAGAATGAAAGAATAGAGAATTTGCTCACGAATTCTGATGGACAGATTTTTGCTCTGTTTTCTTAATTTTTGCGGAAGCACTGACATCCAAGAGAATCCAGTACTCATCAAGAGTTTGGTGCTTTAGTAGGTGAAACAGAATGGACCATTGGACAATCAATTTATCCACTGATCTTAGACATGTGCCACTGGAATAACTCATGAACTGATGTTTTCCAGGGCTTGTAACAAGATAACCATCAGAATAACACATGAACAAGTGTTTCTATGGCTTACACAACAGTGAAACAAATGGATCAAAACATTTTGTCCACTGGTCAAAGAGATGCTCCATTAAGAGAAAGCTATTATCCAATGAATAAAGCATAATGGTGAAGCATTTTCGAATCCTTTTCCTCTCCTGAAGCTTGATTTCAAGATACTAACAAGTATTAACCAAGCTTACACTATATCAGAGTGGGAGAGAAAGGATTTCATTCAAGAAAAACAGAGAATGGGGTGAGTTTTCCCAAAAAGAGCAACTATGCTCTGATACCATGTTGGAATTCATGAGTGTTTGTCTCATGTCAAGAGAGTATTCAATTAACTTGTAACTTAATCCCCTTTTACCATACAACAGGAACTCACCATTCAAAGGAAGAGACAACCAACTGGTGGTTGAATCCTCTTAAACATCCTACACTATAACCAAGATCCTATATAGTAAACTGATTATTTGTGGCAAAGAATCTCTAGTTTGAATCTATTCCTTGAGAAGTGACACAAACACTTTCAGTTTATTCAGTTAAGGAGAATAGGAATTAGAATCAGTAATATAGAGTTTAAGAAGTAGATAAAGAAGAGTTTAAGTGAGTTTTACAAGTATATTAGACTGCCTTAAGAGACATAGAGTTAAGGCAACCCCTAAACCATAATGCTTAACTCCTTACATTGTGAATATTGTTTAGACACAAGCAAGGGAGAAAGAGCACATTATATTAGAGAAAGAAACTTGTATATTGATTCTTGTTGAATGTTACAAGATATAGGGAAGCCTTTAAATATGCAATACACATGATTAAATAATTACTAAAATATGGAAACATAAACAAATAATTCTTTATGGAATAAGAAGAGGCCAAAGGGGATACAGCCAAGGGGAGGCGCGACCATATGAGGAGAAAAGGACATGAGAGAGGTTGGCATAACCTACTTGAGTGAAAGTGACAAGTCCAGCTGCTTCTCCAAAGCAACCCATGTGATTTCTTCCTTTCTAACTCAAACCAGCCTCTCTTATTTAAATTCAATAAAGTTTCCTTGACTTCTCAGAGATTTCCAACGTCCATATTCAGTCTCCTAAACTCCTTTGTTTCCTTGCAAGGTAAGTTAGGTCAAGATGGTAGTTTGTGGAGCAAGTCTGTATGGACAAAACCAAATTGGATTCTCTTGATGAACTCTATTTTGATCATAAACTAAATCATTTCCTCTGGTTATTCTATTCTTTATTACAACAAGACAGAGCAAACTGTTGGAATGCATGAGTGTTTGTCTCATGTCAAGAGAGTATTCAGTTAACTTGTAATTGAGTCCTCTTCAACCATACAACAAGAACTCAACATTCAAAGGAAGACAAAACCAACTGGTGGTTGAATCCTCTTAAATAGCCAACACTATAACCAAGATCCTAGACATCAAACTGGTTATGTGTGGCAAAGAATCTCTAGTTTGAATCTATCCTTCTGAAGTAACACAACACTTTGAGTTTGTATACCCAAGATGAACAGGATTCAAAATCAGTAATTTATAGCTTAAGAGGAGATAAAAAGGGTATTATGCTGCCTTAAGAGAGATAGAGTTAAGGCAGCCTCTAAACCATAGTGCTTAACTCCTTACATTGTGAATATTGTGTAAACACAAGAAAGAGAGAGAGAGCACACAAAATTAGAGTGAGAAACTTGTATATTTTCTGGTTGAATGTTACAAGTGATGGAGAAGCCTTTAAATAGGCAATACACATGATTAAACAATTACTAAAACATGGAAACATTAAAAAATAATTGTGTATTGAATGAGAAGAGGCGAAAGGGGAAGCACGTCGAGATGAGGAGAAAGGGACATGAGGCAGGGTGTGGTCTCCATGGTGATAATGACATGTCTGCTACAACTCCTTATGCACCCATGTGACTTTTCTCTGCCTAATTCAAACCATATCCTTCCATTTGAATTCAATATGATTATTCAAAGGTTCCTTCAGCATTCTCACTCATTTCTTGCCTTGCCTTGCAAGGTAAGTTAGGTCAAGTGATAGGTTGTGGAGCAAGTCTGTACGGACATAACCAAATTGGCTTCTCTTGATGAACTCTCCTTTGATCTTGATCTAACTCTTTTCCTCTGGTTATTCTCTTCTTTATTTGAACACAAAAAACCTGAGAATCATCTTGGAAAGTTTGGTTATTAGCCAGCCTAAGGTAAGAGAGGAGGCAACAGAAGCTGGTAGAGTTGATAATGAAAACCATCTTGATAATGGGACGGGGGAACAAACCAGAACCAGAAGAGACAATTCATCATGGAGGTTTTGAAGTTCATGATCAATATGGTTCAGAGGGGAACCAGGAACATGATGGTTCAGAGGAGAACCAGGAACAACCACAATCTCTAACCCATGAAGATGAGGAGACTGAAGAAGATCTAGTGCAGCCATTAAGGAGAAGCACTAGAATAAAGAGAGATCCATCCAATTGGGTGAACACAAGAGTGTACTACAATGCCAATGCAGTGGCTCATCCAATCTAAGCTATCTGCTCACTAGCCCATTATCAAGAGGAGCACCAATTCTTCATGAGTAACTTGGATCAGGAATACATACCAAGATCTTATGACGAGGCTATGGATGATGAAGAACTGAAAGAATCTGTTGGTCATGAAACCAAGGCTATGAAAGACAATGATACTTGGTATGAAGCTGAGCTTCCAAAACGCAAGAAGGCAGTAACAATTAGATGGATCTTCACTATCAAGTACCTAGCCAATGGAAAACCAGAAAGGAAGAAGACAAGGCTGGTGGCAAGCGGATTCACTCAAACATATGGAGAAGATTACCTTGATACCTTTGCACCAGTAGCAAAGCTTCACACCATCAGAATCATTCTCTCACTTGCTACTAACTTGGAATGAGATTTATGGCAAATTGATGTGAAGAATTCCTTTCTTCAAGGGGAACTAGAATATGAAGTCTACATGAGGTCTCCTCCTGGTCTAGAACACTTAGTTAAACCAGGAAATGGGTTGAGACTCAATAAGGCTATATATGTACTAAAACAATCACAAGAGCCTGGTATCATAAGCTCAGTACCACCCTAAATAGAAAATGGTTTAGACGATCTGAGGCAGATCATACTCTATTCACCTTCAACAACCAACACGGTATAGTAGTCATCCTTGTGTATGTTGATGATATCATCATCACATGGAGTGAAAAAGAAGGTATACAAGCTACTAAATCTTACTTAATATCTGTATTTGAGATTAAAAATTTGGGTGAGCTAAAGTACTTCATTGGAATTGAAGTAGGTTGCTCTAAAGAGGAACTCTTCTTATCCCAAAAGGACGTACATACTTGATCTTTTGTATGGAGCAGTTATGGTTGGAGAAAAACCAGCCAAGACTCCATTGGAAGATGGTTACAAGATCTTGCGTGAGGGGGAGTATGAAGACACACTATTTGATGATCAAAAGCAATACAGAAGACTAGTGGGTAAGCTTCTCTATTTAACCATTACCAGACCTGATATTTTCTTTGCTGTGAACCAGGTGAGAAAGCATATGCAAGTGCCAGAGGTTCATCACTGGAAAATGGTTGAAATAATACTCAGATACCCTGTGGAGTTCTAGGAAAAGGAATATGGATGGGGTGTAATGGCAACACAGAAGTGGTTGGTTATTGTGATTCAGATTGGGCAGGAGATAGGAATGATAGAAAATCAACCACTGGCGATTGCACTTTCATTGGAGGCAATCTGGTCACATGGAAAAGCATGAAACAGAAGGTGGTCTCATGTTGAAGTGTTGAAGCTGAATATAAAGCCATGACGAAACTTACAAATGAGCTGGTGTGGATCAAAGAACTCCTCAAAGACTTGGGTATAGAGATCACATCTCCAATCACCATGCATTGTGAAAACCAGGCAGCTATACTCATAGCCTCAAACTCAGTGTGCCATTAGAGGACCAAGCACATTGAGGTGTACTGCCACAATGTAAGACAAATGGTGATCCAAGGAACTATCTTGCCATGTTGTACAAGGAGTGAAGATTATTTAGCCGACATCTTCACTAAGGCTGCAAGCACCAAGGTGTGTGAGTCCATCAATCCCAAGCTTGGACTCACTGACATCACCAAGACATGATCCTCTTAGCCATGAAACTTCTACTCTTTTTCGTTAGTACGTTTTTCTCCCAAATGGGTTTTGCATACTAAGGTTTTAATGAGGGAAGTCTTCATGGTTTCCAAGCTAGACCATTGCATTGGGTCAAGCTTGAGGGGGAGTACTGATCTGGAACAATAAAAAAGACAAAGACATAAACAACATAAGGAGATCAAGAGAGTGATTGTGGATCAACCAAGACAAGCTGGTATATAAAATGTGTACGGATGATCTTTTGACCTAACCCTATCTTAGGGTGCAAGGAAAGCAAGATATATGTCTAAGGAATATTCTGGACTCTCCTAAAGCTTTGGATGATTTAAATAAGGACTGGAGCCATTGGGACAAGAGGACAAGAAGCCAAGAGAAACTCACCTGTTCTGCTAAGGATAGAGAAACATACGAGATGTCACTTTCAGCTCCTCTGGCCGAGCTCCTTTGTCTCTACTCTCTTCCCATTTGTTATTGTTTATTTTGTCTGTATGTAACTCTATTTAAGGACCCCTAAATTTCTAAATGAAGTAAGGAGACATAACTCCTTTATTTTCTCCCTATTCTCTCGTCCAAAAACTATTTTTCACTATCTCTCTCTCTTAAACAAATAAATCAAACTTCATCTCTTTACTGGTGCTCTTCACCTTGTTCTTCATAAAACTTACACTGAAGTGGTCCCAAAAATTCAAATTCTTCAGCTAACATGTGACTTCTTTCTTGTCTCCAACGTCCATATAGTCCTGGTGTGACCAGGCTGAAGTTTTCTGGTTAAGGTAACCTGATCCATTTAGCACTTCCTCTTGTCTTGCATGCCAAGTTAGGGCAAGTTTGTACGGACAACCTTGTTCCACAAGCTTCACTTAAACACTGCTTCTTCTTCTAATTGTATTGTATTTTATCTCTTGATGTCTTCATGTCAACACTCCCCCCCCAAGCTTGATCCTAGGAACTTGTCAAGCTTGGAGACCATGAAGCATTCCCTCATTAAAACCTTTAGTTTGGCAAAACCAGATGGGATAAAAACAAGACCAAAGAAAAAGAGTAGAACACTCAATGGCAAAGGGAATCAATGTGATGGCAGATCTACGAGTTCAAGTTTAGAATGGATGAACTCGCAAACCTTAGTACTTGCTGCCTTTGTGAAAATGTCAGCCAACTGAGCTTCACTTCTAGTGTAACAAGGAAGGATGATCTTCTGCTCCACAGCTTGTCTCACCTTGTGGCAATCTACTTCAATGTGTTTAGTCTTCTCTTGGAAGACTGCATTGCTGGCAATGTGAATAGCAGCATGGTTATCACAATGCATAGTGATTGGTGTTGTAGTCTTAATCACCAAGTCTTTAAGCAGCCCCTTGATCCAAGTCAACTAGCTTGTAAGATTCCTCATAGCTCTATACTCAGCTTCAGCACTTGAACATGAAACCACTTTTTGCTTCTTTCTTTTCCAAGTCACCAAATTGCCTCCAATGAAGGTACAATACTCAGTAATATATCTCCTATCAACTCTATCTCCTTCCCAATCCGCATCACAATACCTAACAATTTCAGTGCTTTTGTTACATCCCATCCATACTCCTTGGCATGGTTCTTCTCTTAAGTACCTCATAACCCTCTCAGCTATGTTCCAGTGATGAATCTGTGGTGCTTGCATTTGTTGACAGATTTGGTTCACAGCAAAACATATATATGGTTTTGTAATAGTTAGGTAAATGAGTTTCCCAACCATTCTTCTGTATAGTTTCACATATTCATAGGGCGGCTTGTCTTCAACCTCCCCCTCTCGCAGCATTTTGTAGCCATCTTCAAGAGGAGTCTTTTCTGCCCTTGCACCTAGATCACCTGCCTCATTCAATAGATCAAGTGTGGACTTTCTTTGGAATAAGAATATACCCTCTTTAGATCGGCATATCTCAATCCCTCGAAAGTACTTAAGCTCACCCAAGTCTTTAATATCAAAAGAGGATTTAAGAAAGGTTTTGGTGGTGATAATACCTTCCTTATCACTCCCTGTGAGGATAATGTCATCTACATATATCAGTATGACCACAATACCTTGTTGAATGGTGATGGTGAAGAGAGTGTGATCAGCTTCAGACTTGATGAAACCTCTTCCATTGAGGATTGTACTTTGTTTATGGTACCACGCTCTTGGTGATTGTTTCAGCCCATAGATTGCTTTCTTTAATCTAATCACATTCCCTGGTTTAACAAGGTGATCTAGGCCATGAGGTGGTCTCATGTAGACTTGATCTTCTAATTCACCTTGTAGGAAAGAATTCTTGACATCCATTTGCCATAGATCCCATTCCAAGTTGACTGCTAGTGAGAGAACAATCCTTATGGTGTGAATTTTGGCTACTGGTGCAAATGTGTCTTGATAATCTTCCCCATAAACCTGAGTGTATTCCCTTGCAACCAGTCTGGTCTTTTTCCTTTCTGGCTTTCCATTGGCTAGATACTTGATGGTGAAGTGTAGGCGAATTGTTACAGCTTTCTTGCCTTTGGGAAGTTCAGTCTTATACCATGTATCATTCTTGATCATAGAATTGATCTCTTCTCCAACTGAGTCTCTCCATCCATCAAGTTCCATTGCCTCTTCATAAGATCTCGGAATGTACTCTGATCTATGCAGGTGATAAAGGCTTGATCTTCTATAGGGTAGTGAGCCGGAGAGCAAACTGCTTGAATGGATGAGCTACTGCCTAGCTATTGAAGTAAACCCTTGTGTTGATCCAGTTGGAAGGGTGAATTCTCAGCCTTGTTCTTCACCTAAGCTGCTGAACCTCTTCCATATGCTCTCGTTCATCATAGTTAGCTTCATTTTGTTGGCTTTCATCCTGATCATGAACCTCATGTTCTTGACCAGTATTTGATTCTTCTTGACCAATATGAGAGTCCTCTTGATTCTCTTGATCTCCCCCTTCAGGATTCGGATGAATAGTTTCTTCAGCTTCAATAACCTCATTAAAGACAACTTCTGAGTCTTGTCTAGCTTCTGGTTCTCGTGATCTTTTCTCTTGAGGCATACTGATGCCCAGATTCTCCAAGATACGCCTTAGGTTGTTTACCCTATCCGAGGCTCCTTGAGATAGATCCTTGAGATTGTCCCAACTCTTGTGTTCATAATAACCTCTTGATTCCATAAACTTGATATCTCTGGAGACTAATACCCTTATGGTTTCTGGAGTATATCATTTTGTAGCCCTTTTGAGTAGTTGAGTAGCCTAGGAACACAGCCTTAGTATTCTTAGCTTCAAGCTTGTTTCTATGTTCACCTGGCTGCAAAACATAGCACAAGCACCCAAATACATGCAAGTAATTAATAGAGGGTTTTCTTTTGTTCAATACCTCATATGGTGTGAGATCATTTAGAACTCTTGTTGGAGTCCTATTGATCAGATAGCAAGCTGTCATCACAACATCACTCCAAAAACGTTTTGGTACATTTATTTAGAACATCATTTATCTTGCCACCTCCATTAGATGTCTATTTTTCCTCTCAGCTACACCATTTTGTTCTGGTGTATATGGTCAACTGGTTTGGTGAATGATTCCATGTTTGGCTAGATGTGTTTTAAATGCAAGACTTGTGTATTCTCCTCCATTATCTGACCTGAACACTTTGATCTTAACATTGAAGTGGTTAGCTATGTATTTTTCGAAATTAATAAAGGCCTCTAGCACCCTATCTTTTGATTGATTCATAGTTAACCAAGTATACTTAGATTTTTGATCTATAAATGTAACAAAGTATCTATGATTCTCCCTAGAGGTTCATGGAGCAGTCCAAACATCAGAAAGAATAAGATCACAGCAGTTTTCATAAATAGTAGATGACTTAGCAAACACACTCTTGCAATGCTTGTCAAGAATACAAGCCTCACAACCATCATTTCTACAGGAGACATCACGCAATAACATGTTCATTGAACGAGAATGGGGATGACCTAACCTCGCATGCCATAATACATCATTATCTAAAGCAGGAATTGAACTAAAAGCATAAGGTAAACTTGAACTAGTCATGGTGTCTTCAAGTAGGTACAAGTCTTCCTTTGTAACACCTTTCCCAATCAACTTAATAGTCTCAATATCCTGAAACACAACATCATTGGTACTAAAAGTACCTTCCAGTTAAGATCAGTAGCAGCTTTCTTGACAGATAATAAATTAGATGCAAAAGTTGGCATGTAAAATGCTTTTGTGTCTTTACCAAACACTTTCAAAGTTCCTACACCTTTTATTGGGATTTTATCACTATTAGAAATCATGACATTACCTAAAGCAGGCTCTACATTACTAATCAACCTAGCATCACTAATCATGTGGTGAGAAGCACCTCAGTCTATAACTAACAGCTTAACACTAGTAGATGCATTCAGTGATGTAACAAGAGCATTAAGCAGTCTATATGAAGTATTTAGGGAAGTACCAAATGTGTTACCAGAGTTCTCCTTAAGGGATTTTGATACTAAATCCTCTCCCAGGGAATGCACTTGAAGGTGGGTTAAAGGTATAAGCTTTGACCTAAGAGATAGATCAAAGGAATGGTGGATCGATGGTTCTTCGGTATGATGCTGCGGAAGGCCAAATACTTGCTGGATTGTCTTAGTCTGTGAGAGGCAGCCCCACTAGTGAACAAGACCGTGCTTACGGAGATCACTCTCCTAGTATTACGATGTTCCGAAGAACAAAAGGATTCAACAAATTAAAAGTAGAGTTCTATCAAAAAAGTTAAATGAATAAAATAATACAATGCAATGTCTTTATATATTAGGTTGTGGGTTAAGAAAAAAGGTCTAAATAACTCTAGAAAATATAAATAACATAAATAAGGTGGACTTAACCAAAGACTAAGACTTTACCAAATTTTGAAAGTTGTGGTCACAAAACTCTTCGCTTGGCTGCGTCCTTTCGCATGATCGACGCTCTATGAATTGCAGTCAGATTGATATACTATATGACCATGTCTTATATTTTCTTGTGGGGCCTTTCTTTCTTTGGACTAAAGCATGATCATAAGCACATTATTAGTAAACCCTCAAGCCCATCTCGTTTAAACCCAAACCAATTCCAAGCCTTCTTTTGATTTGTTTGTTGCTAATCAAGGTTACATCATCCCCTCTATCTTTAAAATGATTTGCCCTCAAATCCGTCTTAATGTTTATAACCTGTGACCGTGTGGACGTGGAGAGATCAAGATGGACGAAGCAACATCCAAATGGGACAGGCCGGCCTTGTTTGATTCGTATGCAAGCGGATACGCAAGCAGTGGAGAGGATTTAGACCACGACACAATCCGAGCAGGTTCTGAGAATGGAGATCAATATGCAAGCTCAACTTGGCGCATAGAACAAACAGCGCAGGAGAGAAGCAAGGTGGATCAGCTCCAACAAGCAGGTGGACAGGGCGGCCTAAATGGAGGACGCATTAGCTTCTCAACTAGAATGAGCACAATATCAATGGCTAAATGCATAGACAAGCTCTGTTGTACTTAGCTTTTTGCGTGGAAAAGAGAAGGTGAGTTAACCAAGAAGAAAAGAGAATTAAACCATTGGTTTGATATCTGATTTTGTAAGGAATTGTAATGTTTTTTATTTGAACCAAAGGCAATTTCGTTTTGGATTTAACCAGGATAAACCAAAGCTAATTAGGATTAAGATTTGTATACCAATTTCAAACTGGATTAGGATTATAACTAGAGTAAACCAATTTAGTTTAGGATTAGGGGATTTGGCGTGTTCTTTTATTTATTGTACGCAGTCATCTGAAAGGAAATCAATCACTCATCTTCTCTTGCCTTTGGCGATTTGAGTCTTTCTGGTGTGTAATATCCAGCCTGGGTTCTCTGATTTGGTGTGTCATATCCATACCAGAAGCATTGGAGTATCAGGAGACGAGCCATCTCTCTTGTGTCCCACATCAATCCACAAGCCTTGAAAATATTGAGTCCTTGATTCTCTGTTTCCAAGGACTATCAAAGCATTTACCCACCAACATGAGAGCCACGGAATTACAGCCTATCTAGGGCCATACCTAGTGGTATCCGAGCCTCTAGAAGGTTAGGGTAAGAGATCTTAATCTGGTTTCATCAACTGCACAAAATATTTTTCTCTTTGTAACTGATTTACCACAAACTTTGTTTGGAAGAGGAGAAGAGTAACATAAAAGTGAAACTACCACCAATAAGAAACTAGGAGAATTGTTGGATTCATTTCTAAGATGTATCCTGATGCTTTTGCTGGAGAATATGGTCGATAATATTTCATGGCATGGGCTGATAGCCTAGATAGTTTCATTAAGCAGAATCGAGTAGGCTCATGGGAAAGCCTATCCCTTGCTATTAACTTACTGAGAGGTGAGACTAAAGCATGGTGGAGGGTAGAGGAAGAAGCATGCTGTTTTCATGAAGAACCACTCTACACTTTGGATGAGCTTAAAATCGTCATGAGTTTTAAGTACATACCAGGTTTTCAATGGGAGAAGGAAGAACCAGTTTTCGACTTTCTCTTAGAGGATATTGGACAAGAATTGTTCATGATTGCAGCTGAACAGGAAGTAGAAACACAAGAGCTGTGTTTACACGTGCCTGATCAAACAAAGCAAGAAGAAAAAGTGCTTGGAGAGTCAACTACAATTCATGAACTACCGGCTGCTTTGATTGATCAAGGTGAAAGCTTTCAGTCTTTATCTTGTGGTTTACTGACCTGGTTTACTTTAGGCTTCCAGTCCAGCTTATTGGATCATATTAGAATTTCTAAGGGCTTGCAGCAAGTCATTTTTGAACCAGGACGAAGCTTGAGTGTTAGTAAAAGGAGCAACAACAATCTGGCTCAGAAAACAGTTTCATACAAGCTGGATCTGCAAGGTTTCTTCACTCTTGAAGAACAAGATTTGAGGTCAAATATTTTTAAGGGGGAGAGGATGGTGTGATCCTAAGTAGCTGCTGTGATAAGAAAAGAGAGTCAGGAGGTAACACATTCTTGATCAGGTCCATAATTGATCAGAACCAGCTGAGAGCAGTAAGGCAGGAATGTGTTGTGGTTAAGGAGAAGCTAAAGCTTGAGAGTAAATATGGAGACCAATGTACTCACCCACCAAGCAAGATAGAGTATGATGGACGTACTAAAATGAGTTGGGGTCATGGTGATCTGAGACCTCAAAGGCATTCTCCTAAGCAGGCATAATGGACTAGTTCGGCCACCAGATCAATCAGCAAGGTTCCTGGTTGTTGTTGGGGATCTGATTCTCTTGTCCTATTAGGGAAAGCATAGAATACATGCTGAGATAGCCATGATTTTCAGTGTTTGAGTAAATGGAGAGAAGTTCCTTCAACAACAAATGGATATGAGTTAAATAAAGAGGAAAGACAACTTGCTCTAAGTTCTGTTTGCAATGAGATACATCTACGTGAGAGCCTTGAAACACTTTGTGTTCAAGCCATGAGGAGAGGTGTGTGTGTTCATAAACAGAAACCAAAGCGTGATTGAAAGAGCAAGGAGTTTGGAGTTGATTGAGCAAGGTTCCAAGAGTTTGCTGAGGAATGGAAAAGGATTGAAATGATGGGTATTTGATCCGGGAGATGATAATGAAAACTTGAGAGAGAACCGAGTATAAACAGAAATAGAAGAGAGAATAGAGAGACTTGACAAGAAATGAAGAGAAACAACCCCGATAGACTAAGAAACCACTAGAGAGAGACTGAAAATACTCGTTATTATTGATGATAAGCAAGTGTTGCAATATATAGAGGAAGATAAGGATAAGGTTTAACGTTAACAAAGACCAAAACATGTTTAGTAAACCCGAGAGGAGCGTCCATTTGAAATACTTGGACAAGAGGCTGAGCACGCTTGATGCCAAAGGCATCTTGACCAGATGCTCTTCCTGGCCAGCCATGAGCCATCCTGTCCAGACGTGCCTCTCTTATCCTTCTGGCCAAGCCTTATCCAAGTGGTAAGTGGTAAAAGTGATTCCTGGTCGAGTTAATAATTACTCGGATAACTTTCGACCAGGTTCATTTTGGGTCGACCAACTGTACGGACACTTGTATGGTCAGTTGTACGGACGACCCAAAATCACTTCCTCTCCATTCCTTCATGCTTCCTCTATCATTTAACCTCAACCCTTCCCTCAATCTTGACTACGGGCAGCAGTCAATCTTGGATTCCATGAGATCTTCCTCATTAAAAACCATGTCAAAGAAAACCCCCCTTAGGGATAAAACCTTGACAAGGAAAAGAGTAAAGACCTAATGATAAAGTGGATCAGCTCCTTCTGGTATCAGAGCCATCTAGCTATTGAGACCTTTATTTTCTTCATCCTCTTTTACTTACTTTTGCAAATCTCTCTGATATTTCAAAATTTCTCTTGAGGACGTTCTATTATCCAGTGGTCCATAGCTAGGGAAGATGAAGAACTCGACAGAAATGGCCATTCCAGTGACATTGAAGGGTTCTAATTACCTTCTCTGGTCAATATTGGTGAAGACAGCCCTTGGAGGAAGGGGTTTATGGAGCCACATCTCTGATGATGAATCTCCAAAGAAAACCATCCTAGGAGAGGATGGTAAAGAAGTGGTGTTGGCTGACAATGGGAGATGGGTTCAGGGGAATCTCATGGTGTTATCCATCATTCAAAACAGCCTTGTGGCATCAATCTTGGAAGCTTACTCCTATTGTGAAACTTCCAAAGAGTTGTGGATACACTTTAGAAAGTGTATGCCAACAGATCTAATATCAGTAGGGTGTTTGAAGTCAAGCATGCTATCAACAATCTGAAACAAGATGAGGAAGAGTTCAACCAACATCTTGGAATATTTAGCCAGTTGGGATTTTGGAGCGACAAGTAAGAGCGGTACAAGGGATGATGACAATGATGGTTAAGGTCCGTTGGGAGAGAGATGGGATCCTGGAGAAGACTTGGGAAATGGAGACTTAGATGAGAACATATTATTCAGAGCTTTTTCAGGATGATATTGGACAGTCGGACCATGAGCAGGATTCGGGGTCGAATCCCTTATTAGGGGGGAGAATTGTAACGACCCATTTACCGGCCCAGTTAGTTTGGCCCATCAAAGCCCATGTCCATCGCAAGAAACCCTAGGTAAATCCCATAAATAGGAGCCCCTATTGTTTATTTTTTTATTAGAAACTCACTGCATCAAAACTCTACAGAAATCGAGTCGTCGAGTAGATCTGAGATCGCCCAGCCCCAACCGTCGCCCCTAAGCCGAGATCGGAGCCCCACCACCGTTAATCGCCGGAGGTAATCATCAAAAGCCATCGTAACCACGTTCTTTTGTATTTCCGTTTAGAAAATCGATCGTATATCTCTAACCATGTGGTTTTTCATGAATCTAAGGCCACCGTCGTGTTCGTAAAGTCAAGACGAGTCCAGAGCAGGAGGAGCAGCTGGAGAGCCGCCGCCACGAGCCCCACGCACCGTCAGAAGCCCAGCGCGTGAATCTCACGTGCCACCGCAGATCGCCGGAGCAGTTGCGCGTGCGCCTCATGCGCCACCTTTGCCGAACGCCATTCACCAGAGCCGCCATCTCCGACCAACCACCGCCTTGTCGCCGCCGGTGATTTTTCCGATAAGCTACCGTCACCGCGGGTGACCGGTCACCGATGATTTGTCGGTTGACTCGCTGACTCGCCAGTGACTCGGCTGAGTCAACTCAGTGAGTCAACTTGCTGACCAATCAAACCGGTTCGGTTTAAACATTGATTTCGGTTTTGGTCGGTTATTGGAAATTGATTTTCGGTTTTGATAAACCGGTTTGAAATTGATTTGAATTTGGTTCAATTGAAATCGAATCCGGTTAAGGAAAACCGGTTTGTCCAATTTGATTTCAATTTGGGCTAGGTTTGACCGGCTTGGGTCAGAGTTGACCGGGTTGACCTTCAACCTGCGGGTTGACTTTTTGACCAGATCACCTGTTATTCGGTTTTTACCATTCGAAGGTGTTCTGGCTCGATTTTTCTTCCTGATTTTAGATTTGGAGTCCATTTGAGCAGCAGGAGTTCTTAAATACCATTTTTACATATTGCTAAGGTGAGGGTCTATTCTGTAAATCCCGTACTGGTGTAGAATTCTTCCTACCGTAGTTTAGATTTCGAAGCATGGTCCGTCTGTTTGAATTGAGTCTGTTTCAGTCATGATTGGTAGTTAGTTAATTCATTGTAAACCGGAATATGGGTCTAGAGGATTCAACTGTGATTTGATTGTGTAATGTTAATTGATGATATATATATATTAAGTACGGACTATGTGTGGTGGGCGGGGGTTCAGGGATGCATGGGCTATCGACGCAGATGTGGTGGGCGGGGGTTCGGAGACG
>CAJHQQ010000406.1:0-203305 GCA_905132885.1 Moricandia moricandioides
TAAATAGTTTAGTGAAAACGTACAATTTCTGCAGCATATTGTTTCTATAGCATAATGCTACTGCTTCATCATCAGCTATGCCAATTAAGGCCATAGTCTCCGGCTTTCAGCTAGCTACACCATCAGGGCCTCTATTTGATGAACCAATGTGTGGATTAGCTTTCACTATTGACTCTCAAAACGGAAGAAGAGATTGAAGAGTTTTGTGATGGAGCAAGCGTGCATCCAAACACGGCGAGGAAGGTCTACAATGCCGTGCATCGCAGGAAAGGGTTACACGTTTGAGGAGAAAGTGGGTTCAACACGCCACTAAACAGAGAACTTTGGCTCGTAAAGTTTGAGTTTTATTGGTATTGTTTTAACTTGTTCAAATTGGGCTTTTTGGTTCATGTTTGGGAGCATTTTACATAATAATAGTAGATTGGGCTTTAAAGAATTCAGAAACTTATATCCATAATATTATAGGTGAGCAAAAGAAAAAGGGAAAATAGTTTTTAAATTTCTTCATAAATGAATAGGAACCAAGTTAGAAGTGGCACCTACAACAACTACAAGATATAACTCAGATTCCTAGTAGAGAATCCTGACTTCATTTGTATAGCTTTTATTATCCTATATAGAGGAGTATTTCTAAACAATCAATGTGTGTATTAAATAAATAGTATTGTATGGTATTTTTAAATTCTATAAATAGGTTTCTAGTGAATAACCTCTGAGTCCCATTAAGAGTGTCATC
This sequence comes from Moricandia moricandioides, assembly GCA_905132885.1. Classification (NCBI taxonomy): domain Eukaryota; kingdom Viridiplantae; phylum Streptophyta; class Magnoliopsida; order Brassicales; family Brassicaceae; genus Moricandia; species Moricandia moricandioides. The sequence continues at coordinate 737 of CAJHQQ010000406.1, forward strand.
ACTCTCCCTATCTGCCAGTGCTTTCGCTTCTACCACAGAACACAGTTTCATAGTTTAGAGAAGTTAATGAAGCTTTTCTTTGGAACTCACCTTCCATTTTACTTCCTCATTTATTTGTATAATAACATTAATTGTTCAAGTTTGCAAGCTGTTTGATATATTAGATCTGATGGTAGTATGGTTTAAAGATCTACACAATTTTTAAAAAATAATAATCAGAAGTCTGAGAATTCAGATTTCATATTAATATATGTTTGCCTCCACAAGCAACATTGCATTGTTTATATGTTTAAAATGGCTATGGTTTTGGATTTACGTAAACCATTATGATCTTAACTGATATTAATTCAGAAGATATGATAAATAATTAAATATATTCGTAAGTCGTTCATAGTAATCCATAAACGGGAGAAGAGGATGAAGTTCTCTTACGTAGTTTGTACCCAACCCACTTGATATGTTTTTAAAACAATAATTATTTATACACATCAGATGAGACAAAGGTAATCTATTAAAACTACATAAACTATATAATCATGTAATAACATTATGAACTAATATGTATTATGTTGATAATATCACTGACATGATTCTGATATCTATAAAAGTATATCAGATTTGTAACCCGATAACTTTCGACGATATTTTATCATGTTATTGTTAGACAATATTACGTTTGTAATGTTTCATCTATGTGTTAATTTTTGACCATTTAGATATGTTTTAGGATTCGTTTTTAAAGTACATTTCATTGAATGGCGTTAAATTCTAAATCGACACACTTTTTCGGATATCACAATTATGTTTATGATATTAGTAACATAACATATATTATTTCAAGAAATGATGCCATGATGCATATAGTTTGTATAGTTTTTAATATATTATTTTTGTCCAAATGTGTGCATGTGTGGTGGCGTATACTAAAAAAAAAACTCTAAGTTTAAAATGTATGCAAAAAGTTGACTGAAATTTAAGTTATACAAATAAAAAGAAAGAAAAATAATTGTCAGTTTATACGCCATCATACTTCAATGTAAGTTACAGAAATAAAATAAAAAAATCATTTTTAAATTAAACTTGTGAAACCTGGAATTTTTTGGAAAACATTTGTGTTCAATAATAACAAATATCATATAGAAAGCTACATTTTTCATTGACTAAAAAGCAAAAAAAAAAACTCACAAATGTCTTAATTTGAAACTTTTTTTTCTTGAGGTCTTTAAAATGATGAAAACTTTATTGGTTTAGTAGTTGAGAAAACTAGATCTAGAACTAAACAAAAGTACAAACATTAGTAGTTAAAATAAGGTTTTAGCTATAAATAATAAACTTGTGTATTGTGGTTGAATTATTCATGTCAAAATATAGAGATTTAGTTCATTTTACAGATAATAAATCATTTTTAGTCTATTAATGGATATTGTAATTCTATATAGTTAGATTTATTGAAAAAAAGATTTATAACTTTTCTTTTTATAAAGAAAATGGAGAAAAGTAGATCAAAGAAAACAGAAGAAGAACATTATAATGCAAGTGCGACCGATTCAGGGTGATGAAGTTGAGTAATTCTTCTATCTTACTAATAAATAATAATAAATGAATAAAAGGCAAAAGAGTAAGGAGAAAAGAAAATGGAGTGATGAGGAGAGGAATCACATGTTGTCACCTAATATTCTCAAGTCTTATGTCAAAGTGGATAAGTCTCTCTTCACATCTCCTCCGTGTCTCTTTCTTTTCCATTCTTCATTTTTTTTCATTCTTCATTTTAAATATCCTTACATAATTGAAATAAAAACTATTATGAATCCGTATAAGTCAAGGATTTATATGGATGCATCTTGATTAACATTATGCGAAGAAGTATCTTCTCACAACATCTCCACTCTTCCTAATCTACAATATCATGCTAAATAACCTAATAAATTTGGAACTAAATAACTTAATTTGACCAAATACATTCAAAGAAGCAATTTACATTCTAAAAGTTAAAAGAGAGATGGGAAAAACGGACAAGAGAGTATGTAGTAAGTTTCAATTTCACCTTTGAGAAACCACTTTAAAAATGTATAATGATCAATGTTTGGCTTATAAAAAGATGCTTCTTTATCTTGTTCTCTATCTCTCTCTACACATAGGACACAACCGTATGACATATATAAATCATTGTAACGTTCATGTGGGGGTTTCAAAAACAATCATAATAATAATTGCAACACCATAACAAGTTGGTTGTGCAATAATTAAAATATTGAAAATTAATAAACCATTTTATTGTCTCTTGGGGCAGAAACCTTGATTGTCTCATTAACCAAAACTCATATGATTAAGTAATTACAAAGAAAGGTTATCTCCAAAACTATTTAAATGAGTGGGTGGAGAGTCGTTTTCTTATTTCTATAGACCTTCAATCTAATCTTTGGTTTATTACTTTTTCTTCTTTGTTGGTAACAAAGAGAAACGTAGCTAAAAGATAGTATATGATATTCATAAATAATAGGGTATGATATAACAAAATATTATTAGGATATAAACTGAAAATACTTTATATTTTCTACCCGTGCAAATAATGTCAAATCCAGAAAGAGTGTATGGTAATAAGAAGAGGGCATCAGACCCCACAGCTTGTGAGATTGTTGTAACCGACCCTACCCCATTGTCAAATAACTCGTTTTTACAATGCATTTGATAAATGACATCTAAATATAATAATAACAATAATAATAAATACTATAGTTATGGATGAATCGACTAGTGCCCCCACATCAATGATTGTGATACATATATGATGCTGTGTTTAAAAAGAAAACATATTTAATTACATACTTATATTTGGAACACAGTTTGGTCTATAAGGTGGGTTTGGCTTCAACAGAAATGGAGGAAAAATGCTCTTTCCAAAAATTCAATTTTAATTCTCCTTTTACCAGCTCTGACAAGTCATGGCAATTAATTAGTCTTGAGGAAAAAATGATTTCTTATGAACATTAATAAACGGTAGTCTTCCTCATGAAAGTGGTTATAAGAGTGATGAATTCATAGTAAGCAATAGTTTTGTTAATCATTGTTTATTCGGTTAACCAATCCCTTGAATTAACATTAACCACATTATTTTATTGTTGCATCACAAGTTTACAGATTAACCTTAACCACACAAACAATTGATCAATTAATAAAAATACTATTTCACTCACTTTTAGTGGTATTGGAATGAAAATTATCTGATTATTTTTGACAGAATCACAAACCTTTTTGTGATAAATTATTTATTTTCTCATAATAAATGATATCATGATTCCTCTATACTAAATTTTGATAGATTTTCGGTTTATAATATATATTATATTCACTGAATTAAGTATATTATAATTCTAAATATTTTAAAACATTGTATGTTCAACCAAAGCACTATTTTATAGTGAAAGTGATAGAACATTGGATATATTGAAAGAGGCAAAAATTTATTTATTTGTATAAATAGTTCAAAAATGTGATTCTCTTAAAAAGTCCTGCTAAGTAATATCCACAGGTTTATCGAGTGTACAAATATCTAGCACTAGTCACTGAAAATCATTTTGGTTCTTCCTATTGTGAATTCTAAATGCATCATGGCAAAAGATAATAATTCTTACAGAAACAACCGAATATCCAATTAACCTTACTTAAATCAAAGATTGGCCTATTAAAAAACTCATCACAATTCAACTGTATAATTTACAATCTCCGAATACATAAAAAAAATCAACACATCGGTATGAATATATTTTATAAAATAGATAAAACTGCCTCTTAACTCTATCTTCTATCTATGAAAAAAAAAAGATTGACAATAGTCTTCCCGCCTCGAAGTACATAGATAAGGAAGTAGATGGACACATTGACACCATAGCTCTCAACTCACAACCTTCATAAACACACACACATTTGCTACAAAGGAAAAAGAGTTTATTAGTAAAAATATGTGGAATTATTCTTAATATACTAAACTCAGCAGTTTGTGAACAAGATAATTTTCTTTGTAATTGTCGAGTTATCGTTTTATTAATACAATAATTTATAAATTCTGTATGTAAATTTTTGTTTAATTACTTGTTTGAAATTCACCATCAACAATCCAAATTACAGAAACATATATATAATGTATTTCATACACACATATGTATTCATTTTTGGAGAAATTACAATTTTACCATAAGTTTGATATCACTTTGCAAATTTACTTTAATGAATGATAATTTTTAAAAATATATTAATTTTTTGATGAAAATATATTTAATAATTTTTTTATATATTTATAAAAAATTTAAAAACTCAACTTCACCCCTTTAAAACCATTTTTTTTTTATTTTTATATTTTGGTTTGAAATCCACCTAAGCTTTTAACATTACAAAACCCCAAAAGAAAAGATCCAACGCAGTGTAGATGTTTATTGCAGAACCAACAGGCAATAAAATGGACCGAGTTTTACCTTGTCCTGATTTTTAAAAATATTTAAATACTAGTATTTGTTAATAAAAAAATGAAACGATAGAAATCGTTAAATTAAAAAACAATTAACTAGTAACAAACAATAAAAAGAATCAAAAGCCAAAAAATATTGAACGTTATTCAAGAACAACTCTGGCACTCCACGGCTATCGAGAGCCCACGAGTTTCTCTCTTCTCTCAAAACTGTCATCATTAAAAAAAAAACAATTTCGTAACGTATACTTAATTCATATAAAAAAAATTATGAAAAGATGAGAAGTTAAATTAAAGATCGTGTCAATACTCTTCTGCTCCCTCATGTGCTTACAGATTGTAAACGCTATCCCCTTAAGATTTCACAGAGATTAAAAGTATTCAAATTAAATTACGATATTATCCACAACACTGCACAGTTTCTCAGGTGTTTTTGAGTTTCCGAAGTACAATATTTTTATTTATTTTTTCACCGTGGACGGTAATAAGTACAAAGTGGTAAAACCCCTTGCGAAGACAAAAAAAAACAAAAGAGGCCAAAAAACAACTACAGAAATAGAACGGTAAAAAAGTAGAATTATTGGCTTTTTACCTCTAAAGAAAATTAGAAAAAAGGTAAATCGAAAACAAAAAAAAACTCCAAAATTTTTTTATTAGGGCTTTCGGTTGAAGAGTAAAGCTAAACCGGTTTTCACTTCTCTCTCCACCGCCACGTCATCACCACCGCCCGGAGATAAAGATTTCTCCTCAAAAACCAGCTCAAGCTCTGCACAATCAACCTCCATCTCCGCCGTGGCCGCCACAACAGGCAGCTCCTCAGCTTTTCCGGAGGCTCTGGTATAAGACGACAACCATTTAGATCTCATGTACTCAGCCTTCCTCCACGGAGGCAAATCCATCCCTCTCTTCTTCAAGCTCTCCTTCGCCGCCTCCGACACCACCGCGACGATCTGACTCAACCGATCGGATTTTCCGACGAACACGAACGGTAGAGATTGAAGCAGCGCCTTGTAACCACTCGTCTGCCTCGCGATATCGAACTCCGATCTGAAATCGACGTCGATTAGAACTCGCTCTCCTCCGACGATCACGTCTATGTACTCGTATTCGCCGGCGGGGAACGACGGAGATTTCTCCCATCTCGATTTGCAGATTGATGAGTCGTAGTTGAGAGATAAGAGTCCTTCGTTGACCATCTTCCTCATCTCGTCTTTTCTTTTGACTGATGATCTGTCTACGATCCTCTCCGCGTCGGCTAAGAGGTTCCTCTCCGCGACGGTTGTGCTCGCGATCAAGCTCTGTATTTCAAAACGGTTAATACCTAGAGAGAGAGAGGAGAGGAGAGGAGAGGAGAGAGAGAGAGTACCTTGAGATAATCAGAGGAGAAGAGATCTGATTCATCATCAGATGAGCCATCGTTGTTGCCGTTGAAGCAGTTACAACGGTTACGTCCACATTTAACTTGCTTCTCGTTGTTGTTTTCTTCTATAAAGTTCTGAACCATCTTCGTTAAGCAAACGGAGCTCGGCTCGAACTCCGTCGCGGATTGAGCTTCACCACCGAACGGTTTCTCGGAAGCGGTGGTGGTGGTGGTCCTGAACGGCCGATCAAATAACCGTTTGAGACGAGATTTGAGCACAGGCTTGCTCGTTGCCTCGGGTTGAGCTACGTCGAAATCAATCGGCTGGATCTTCATCGTAAACGTCATCTCAAAAATTCAAATCTAACAAAAACCTCTCAGAGGAAAACGAATCAGTGAAAAATTTCACGGAAAACGTGACGGTGGTGGTCGGAGACAGCAGTACTAGTGACGATCATGATGACTGGAAAGATCATTTTTCCGGCGAGATTCATCGCCGGAGAATTAAAATGTATAATCGACAAAAAGAGAGAGAGAAGAAAGCTTTTGTTTTCTGGTGTGTGTGAGAGATAAGTTCTGGGTGAAGAAGAGTCTTTATTATAAAGAAGGAAGACGATAAAGGTGACTAAGCACAGTAAATGCCACGTCACGCGGTAATTGTTTACTTACCGTTTTACCTTTCTTAATTTTTTTTAAATGACTTTATTTTTTGTCGTTTTCATCTCGACGTGGGTGGTAAATCCTTTTTACGGAGACGTGTCAGTAACTGGTAAATGTTAAATTACGTTTCTTGTCCTCCACTACCGTCGAATATCCGGATCTATGTGGAAATCGATTATCCTTTCTATTAATACTGGAAACTGACTCTCAGCCAATAGTTAGTTGACACGTGTTTTAAGCATATCTTATTATGTTCTGTGTATTGTACTATCTTATGAAAGTAAATACAAATGTGGCATTTAAATCATTTACTGAATTTTTATTAAAATTTTTAATATATAGATTGTTTACTGACCACTAAAGGACAAAAAAGGTGAGAATTTTTTTTATTAAAAGAAAAAGTATGTTATGTCAGTAATTATCTGAATGTGAAATGATAAAGAAAAGATTAAAACTTTATCCCCATGCTGTAATTATGAGACTTTAAGCTTTTATTTATTAACCGCATTTAAATCACAAACCTTTAGTTAAAAATTACTAAAAATCATGCAAAAGACGGGCCCAAGTATTTGACCGTTTGGTCTATTCATATAAAGAAAAGTTAAAGTTAAAACAGAGAGAATTTTTTTAAAAAATGATAAATAGAGTAAAAAGGTAAAGGTGGATTTAAAACAAGTGTACGGTTAATAAACGAATATAAGAAGATGACTCTTTCTTTGTACGCATGTATGCAATTATCCTAGCTGCTGGTAAATTAGAGGACAACCATATACATTGTGAGTTTTGTAACAGTGACCACTCATACTTATGTACATAATGTGCCGATTTTCATTTTAAAAAACTGTATCACGTATTTAAATTTCAAGAGCCTTTAATTTTATATTGCTTGTACTGAACATGAACATTTACATATTTTATTCATTTTACATTGTGTATATTTTAGTTCCAAACAATTTGTTGGTTTATAATTTTCGTAGCCGCTAGCAAAATGTTACTAAACTTTAATAGATTCTCTTTATTATTTTCAAAAATAAATAAAAAATTGTTTACCTTTTAAATGACTTATGTGATATTTTATAATAAAGCTAGAAATGAATATATATATATATATATATATATATATATATATATATATATATATATATATATATATATATATATATATCTTTTTAATCTTATTTTATTTTTCCAAACTAATTTTTCTAAACTCATATCATGAATAGATGCACAATTGCACTCATTTTCCTTTATTCGGGTACCCGTTCGGGTTCGGATCGGGTATTTTGGATTTTCGGGTTTTCGGATTTACACTCATAGGTCCCATTCTAATATTTTATTAGTACGGTTCGGGTTCGGATAATAACACTTCGGGTTCGGTTCAAAATTATATTGCATCGTAAAACCCATAAAGTAATCATATATCGTTCGGATTCGGGTTATATCGGTTCGGTTCGGATATATCCGAAGTAAAAAACAAAATTTTAAACAGAACGTAAAGATAAATACTTAAATTGAATAGAAATTAATCCTACACATAAAAAGAATTGATAAAAATAAAATAAAATGTTAAATCAATCATGAAAACAAACATCATTTGTAAACAATATGCATTACTTTATAGTATAGAGTAGACTTGTTATTTTAACGAGCAAATTATAAAGTAATTATTTATAACTAGTTAGATATTTAAGGTCTTTATTTATATTTTAATATTTATTGTATACATCATATCAAAATAAAGATTAAACTATTGGTCATAGCTACAAACATTTGAAACTTATGATATATATATATATATATATATATATATATATCATTTCATTTCCCAACTCCATACATGTATTTTTAGCAAAAAAAAAAACTCCATACATGTATTTTTAGCAAAAAAAAAAAACTCCATACATGTATTTTTAGCAAAAAAAAAAAATTACACAGATTAATATTGCTTTATTTTTACTTATAATTTCTATCGAACCCTATTAAATATTTTTGTTTCGTTGAATAAAGCAATACTCGATTAAAAATCGAATAAATGTAACATTGAGAAACACGAAAGAAGTGGGGGTCGATTTGCTCTCCCCAAAAACCAAAAGCTGATGATACTTTCCCTCTACAGCAATCAAGTTATCAAAAACCCTTTTCCTTTCACTTTATTTCCCCTGTCCGTGGTATTCATGTACTAAGTGGACTATGTCGGTTTTCAAAATTTACAAAAATACATTGGTGTTAAACAAAAATACATTTTCTTCTTTTTCTAACAACTGTTTTTATATTAAGTTAAAGAAAATATAAAAATACACCAATTACATAACTATTTTTTTTGAGAGAATGATAAAACAGAAAAATTAATTTTATGATAACTTTTTCCAAAATGCTTTATTTGCTAAAAGAATATCTACTATTCTTACATATATGTGTAAATTTGTGATTGACCAGGTTCTCAATAGTCATTAAAATATATCACCTATAATTAGAAAATGAAGTCAATAATTAAAGTCACTATAAACAAAAATTAGTTAAATATTAGAAATCTATTGCTTTTGTTTTTCTCTTAATCTATGTTAGAATAAAAAGACAAATTAGTAACATAAATTACATTATAATCTTAAAACAAAATTTATTTTACAACAAAAAAATATCTTGCCACGATATTTAATATGAAATGGAAAAATACATTTATTTGTTTATGAATATAAGATGTAATTTCTCTATTAATATAGTAGGTGGACAATGTCAGGTTATTGACACTTTGGCAGTACTAGACTTCTAGTATCGCAAATTGTTTCCAAATGTTAAGAAGCCCTTACGTTTCTTTACAAGGCTTTTACGCTAAAGCTAGAGTTGTATATAGTTCTGTATTATGTCATTTTTAACTAAACGAATCTAGCACCATCTTCACTTGAAATAAACATGAAAGTTTTTTCACTTTTGGAAAATGATTTGTTGATGCAATGGTGACAAAATCCCACCATTTATGTTCTAACAACACTGTATTATTATTATTATTTTAAAAAACATTGTATTACATTTTTTTCCTAGTTTTTGGTTCTTGCCTTTATTATTTCGTTTTTTTTAGCAACTCCTTTATTATTTCGTTTAGATTCCCAAATAAATTTAACTAAAGGGGACACAGTAATACAACACCTCTGGGACCTGTCGACACTAATTATTTCCACTCCCGTTTTACCTTTTTATCTTCTTTCTTTAGGGTTTTTTATTTATATTTTATTTAATTCCTTAATCATGATTTCCAGGCATTAAATTACTAATACTACCAACCTTTTCCATAATCTACCACTTGTCATGGCTAAAGCCAACCACTTACTGAAATTTCCTAGCTGACGTATTTACGTACTATCAATAAATTCACTAAACAATCTGTTTGAATAGGATTGTGAAATACTCCCTCTACAAAAAATACATATTTTAGAAAAAAAAATTATTTTAAAAATATGTTTCTTATATTTTTATTAAGTAATAATTATAATTATTAACTTCAACTAAATTAATTATGTTTATTACATTTTTATTAATTAAAAATTATAAAAAATAGTTAACCATAAAAAATAATATATTTATAAGTAAATTTAATATGTTTTATTAATATGTATAAAAACTCAAAAACATATATCAATTTAAAAAAAGACTAGTTTATACTATTAATCTTAAGAAGCAAGTGAATTTATTTAAGAAAGATTAGCAGTTTCTAGTCTCTTTGATTTGTATTTTCCTTTCATATGATTCTAATGGACTACTTTATGTTTTATATTTTATGATTTTTTAATTCAGTGCAAAATACTCAAATATTATATTTTTCAAAAGTATTATTAAAATATAATTTAAAATTAATTAATTTAATTATGCATAATAATAATACAATTAGTTATACATTTTTGAAAGTTAAAATTATTTAGATTTCTGCAAAAAAACTTATATTATAAAACAAGAGAATATCCCTAAAACATTGTACTGTATATATTAAAAGGGATGGAGTATTGTTTTGGAAAAAAAACACACAATTGGTGCTTCCGCTTTTGAGAACTTCTTTCATGAACTGCAATTATTATATTTTGAAACCCATTATTAAGTTCCCCTCTAGTCTAAACAATTTCTTCGAGTCTTTAAAAAAAGTTTTTTTTACCAACAATTTTTAAAAACAGTTATATCTCGAGTCAAAGTTGTGAATTTGTAATCCATATAAACACTCCACTATTCAGACGTCTGGATGTTCTTTTGTGGACAATTTAATTGTGATTTCATAATTCATTGAATTTATCTAAATATCTTTTCAATATCATTGGCGGAGAAACATAGCTGTATTTGAGCTGATTTGGAGATTAGCTATTTCCAAGACTCGACCCATATCATCATAAAAGCACTTTTGATTTTCAGTGAATTTTGGGAAAGTTGCATGCTTTGAATTTTTTTTCTTGATAGGTCCTACTTTTTGATGAATTACAGGAGTAGGATAAGATTTTTCAAAATATTTATTTGCAAAACATAGTAAGAACAGTATGTTTCAACTACTGTTTTTTTACTGGCCAACTCACAATTTTATAAAATTGAAATATTATTTAGGTAATAGTGCTCACTTTCTACTATCTGTGGAACGAAGTGTATTTTGAGAGATAGTAGATAGTGTACCTAACTAATATTACTATTTTCAAATATATATAAGAATGTATATCCTTAAGAACACTATAATTTTTATTTATTTCAGGAAATCTAACAAGACATGTTGATTAGAAAGTGCACCCTATTTTTCTGAGTGACCCAATATTCATAATAACGACACTTTTCTCTTTGCACAAAATGATACTTTTCTCTTCACAAAAGATAACAAGATATTTTTCCTATTCAAGAATTGTGGATATCGTGGTCCATATTTTTATTGATAAGTATTTGTTTTATTAACTAGAGGAAATTAATATAGGTTTTCAGAGAGAAAAAAAAACTATTTTATTTCATAAACTATTTGAAATTAACACATTTATTATTTAAATATTATTAATGCAAAACTATTTCTGATTTAATAATTAACTGCGTAAAATTAAGTTTAAAATAATCAACTCTCAAAATATAACCGAAAAACTAACGACTACAATTCAACTTTTAACGGTTGACTATTTCAAATTCAATTTTTTTGCAGTCAACAATTTTTAAAAAATAATTTACGCAAATAATATTTAGATATTTAATGTGCTGATTTCAAGTAATTGGAAAATTAAAAAAACTATATTTTATTATGTTGTATATAAATTTTCAAATCAAAATATATATAAATCTTTTAAAGTTCGAGTTAAGAAAATTTACCAGATTGGATAAAACCAATGTACCCTTCTAAGATTCATTTTTGAATACATCTTTGTAATGGTTATTTGAGATTTTCATATAAATAATTACAAGACATATATATATATATATATATATATATATATATATATATAGGTATCATATAGCTTAAGTACAATATACATTTATTTAAAATAAATATCTAAAACTATGTATCCGTGATCTTAAAAACATAAAATACCCAGATGTTATATCTAACATTGGTAATGTTAGATGTTTTGCAGTAATTATATGTACATAAATGTGTATAAGCTTTAACAATTTAAATATATATTTTCAAAATTAATAAAATCTGAATGAACCCAAAGTGGAATCCGACTTAGACCCCGATTGTAATGTTTACTTAAGAAATATAAATATAAAATTCATTTAATGTTTTTTATCTTTGCAATAACATATAAATAATATATATATATCTTAAGTACAACATACATTTATCTAAAAATAATATCTAAAACTATGTATCAATGATCTTCCAAACATAATCTACACAGATGTTATATTTAATGTCTGTAGTGTTAGATGTTTTGAAGTACTTATATATAACATAAATGTGCATAAGCTTTTAGGATTTAAATATTTCTCTTCAAAATTAACAAAAGTATGAATGAATCAGACCGAAACCTAATTAGGATTCCCATTGCCCAGTTCTACATACTATATTTAATTTATGGCAAATTTTCCATTAATTTTTTTAAAGTTTTTGTCCAAAAATAACTCTCTAGAAAAAATGATCAAAATATTTTTTTTTGTTTTGAAAATTATAATTTTTTTAATTTTTTTTCTAAATTTTAAACTCCACTCCATAATTCTAAATCTTAAATTTAGTTTAGTTAAACCAAAGAAATATATATTTATGCCTTTTAATAAAATCAATTTTAATTATTTTATTTAAAAATTATTTCGGGTGCTATTTTTCTTTAATTTATCGGCCAAAGACATTAATGCGAGAAAGCGAAGGTTAGATAATCCAACACGGTTTACCGTTCACCTGTTTCATGCATGTACGTATTTTTGTAACAAACATACTCAACCTTAAGACTTCTTAACTATCGATGAGTAGACTATAGAGAATAATGTTGTATTAAACATGTTTGGCCTACTTTTAATACGACGCGTAGATGCAATGTAACTTTTGTTAGGACCGAAGAATACAATATAAATATATACTACTATGAGACAGTCAGACAGATCATCAATAGTATATATTCTTAATTTTATTTTATATATATTATGTTGAATGGAAAATCTAATTTGTGGTTTTACTAATATTGTAACCACAATTCCCAAACGCGTGAAATATGCAATTTATACTATTAAACCCAAATATTGTTTAAATAACTTTAATTTTATGTGTTATATTATGGATCGTGCCTCTAAATCTTAACATAATATCATGTCATAAGAATAATTTTGTTAAATTAAATTTGGTGACAACATAAAAATATTTAAATACTAAATTAATAGCATAAATTATCTAAAGCATCTTAAAAATATTTTAAAGTTTTTAAAAATATATTGAGAAATTGCTAAGAATAACATAAGTTAATTATCATTTTATAAAAATATGCACTATAAAAATATATTAATATTTAGGTTTACATTTTAGTAATTATTGTTTAGGGTTTAGTGTTAAAGGGATGATGTTGATTTTTTGCAAATAAATAATTATCCATTGGTAGCATTAAAAGTATTTTCTCATAACTTTATGAATTGACGAACTCTTTATTTATTGGTGCTTGTGCTTTAGGCAGAAGTTCAGGTATGACTCTTTTTCGTTTGGGTGGATTGGGCTTTAATGGTTTTGTTCAAACCTAACAAATAACTTCAATGCAAAAGCAAACTCATTTTTCATACTACACATCCCAACATATTTTGGTGGGTTAATTGTACCATATTTTATGTTAGATAAAATATATTACAGTATATATTCTTAACTAAACATATAAACATAATTAGCTCCAATTTCATTCCATGTTTTTCATCGGAAAATAGAGTTTGAAGTAAAATCTTCTCCAGTCCCTATTCTATTTTATATTTTATATTAAAGTAAATAATAGATTTATTCCACAAATGGAATAATGTATTTAACTTTTGTTCATTGCTCTATTTTATATTCAAAAGTGGATTAAGGTTGAAATAAATTTAATTCATTTATAGAATTATTCTATTTTAAAGCAAAAAAATATGACCTTTGCATTACAGATATTCTCAATATGTATTCTCTCTATTTCAAACTATAAGTTATTTTAGCAAAATGCACAAATATTATGGTATACACTCTTTTCTCTTTAGCATTTAATTGAAGTCAGAGAATGATTGATGATAAGTTATATATAAAAAATTTCTTAATTTTTTATTGTTAAAAATTATTTTATTAATCATCCATTTGCGTTAAGATTTTAAAAACAACTTATATACTGAAATAGAAAGAGTAATTGTTTGTTGTGTTGTTTAGGTGATTTCTAGGTATCACACACTTCTTTTAGAATTAGATTTCGCGGAAAGATGATAAACGGAAAAGTTACAATGATGATCTTTTGAAAAGCTCCATTGATATTGGGTAGGAAAATCTATTAATTAAAATGTTAAGACTATTAGCTAAAATGTTTTGAAATTAAAACATGAAACATATTTAATATGTTTCTAATTTTTTCTGCCCTAAAATGTTTCTAAATTACTAGTTTCTTTTGGCTAAGAGTATGATATTTATAAACTGTACCTCACCATTGTTAATAGTAATAAAAATCTATACATATATTTATGTATCTAATTTTTTTGTTATTAATAGGATTGTACCGTAATTGTTCTGCAATTATTCTGCATACCGCCAACAAACTCTAAATGCACAAAATTTAAGAAAAATACATAAATTATTATTTTAAAGGGCTTTCATATAAAAAAAGAAAACTAGAAAAAAACTAAAATAATAACCAACATTTTGGAATAAAGCAAAATGGAATGGTCTGAGCCTAAAGATTAAGAAAGTTTACTTTTCTCTTTAAATTATTATAAAAATATAAATGAAAATTAATATAACCAATTATAAATGAAGAAGTATAATCTAATTGATTAAATCATTTTTAATAAATGTGAAGTTAACATAAAAATATCAAAATATCATCTATTATAAAACAACAAAAAATCTTCTAAAATATAATTTATTATAAAACGGAGAGAGTAAGTAGTGGGCCTATCTTGCTCATTTCAGATCTCCATAAGTTCAAATCTAATTTTTTCTTAGTTTCAATTTTCTCTTTTCTTATATGCTTAATAGTTGATTCTATCGATTTGGGAATAACACACATAGTACTACAGAGCGGGTTTGCTACCACACTTTTTGATCTCAATTTGAATATTTTCCGATTAATATCATCGACCAATTATTTGTTACTTTCACTATGGTAACCACTTCTACTAATACCAAAGCCTAGACTAGCAAAACAACAATAATTTAGTTAATGAAAATCAAACTCAAAATTAATGTGTGTACATGCTGAGCTCCAAATAATTATCACGAGGCTACCATCGATCGATTATTTCTGTCCACTCTTTATAGTTTTATATATTTACAAACTTTGATTTCTATATTCTTATTCTGATCTGATATAATGTATTTCATATGAAATCTCTTGTTTCATATCATTACATACACGTACAAGTTCGACAACAACAATGTAGATGCTCATGACGAGTAGATCTATAGGTTCTCTTTTGTGGAACAATGTATGTACAATAAGTTTGTTCCATAATTAATCATTCTCGAAGATGCTTTGAAATTTTAAGGAATTAAAAAAACAAAATTCAGTTTGGAAAAACATTATTACGATCAAAGACGTTAAGTACAAGTGGTTTCCTTGGAGTCCGTTCAATCAAACCGTATCTTAATTTTGAATCTGGATAAAATTTCAACTCAATTTAGGGTTTCACGGCAGAGATGGGAGATCGGAGGAGAAGCGTCACGGTGGAGAGAACAAATTATTTGAATGGTTGACGTGTGTCATGTAATGTGGCGATACTCTTCTGTAACTAAGCATGTGTAAACTTATATCGGTGTTGTAATCTTTTATGGGCTTCACGTTTTTTCATTTCTGATCCATCCTTCTAGGTCTAATGGGCTCTTCCATTTTAATGAAATGAGAATGTTGATAAAAAAAAATAAAATAAACATAAAAGTCGTTCTGGACCCACGAAAATAATAAAATAAAAATAGGAGATAGTATATTTTTCTCTTTATATATATATGTACGATTGCTTGCACACATGGACAAGAGAAAACTGAGTATAGGGTTAAGAGTGCACAGATATGAATATTAAATTTAGCAAATCAGACAAGGACTGAAGAAGACATAAATGTTTTTGATAATGAAAGTATTGTGTAAGGCTAAGCATTTTATTAGTTAATTTTGATTTGATCTTTCTTCGTTATGATTTGATCCGAGAAATCTGAATATCTGTAAGTCGTCAAAACAAAACAAATATTAAAAATTAATATCTATCAGAAACGAAGAAAACCACAAATACTAAAAAAAATAGAGCCAAATATCCAATATGCTCCGACATTATACAAATATATGTATATCTACAAATAAATATAGATTTTTATATTTAAAATTTTCTATAATTATTATTTTAAAATATCATTTTATTAATTTTATTTAAAATTTACTTATAAAATCTTTATAAAACTTCAATTTTCTAAAATTTGGTATTTTATAAGAAAATTTGATTAATTATAGAAATTTATGGAACATCTAGTTTCATTTATTTTTATTTTTCAGTTTATATTATATTGAAATATTTTTTTTTGAAAACTAATTTGTATAGTTTTTCTAGATTTACTTGTATTAAACAAAATAGATGAGATATCCGTAAATATTGGCAAATATCCAAAAAGTTGGATATCCGTATTTCTCCGAAACAAAGCAAATCGAAAAAAATCAAATATCCATAAAATGCGAAATAGAATGGGTCAATACGGCTAGTTCATTCTGTGTTTTTAGTTTAGCTGATCCTCTGCTAGTCAATGATTCTTACAAACATTAACAATTTTCCCATATTGTAAATTTTCTTTTGTTAATAAATTAGTTACCATTTCAACAAAAAAAGAAGTGAATGTGTGTCATATGAAAGGGATGATAATACTGATATGATGTGTTATATATATATATATATGTATACTGCTTTACATCATCAATACCCTACCTGTTTTTGCTTCTTTTGTTTTGGAATTATACTGCTGATTCCTTTGGGCATATTCCTCCTTTTCTGATAATTCAGATTTTTAGACAAAACCAAGAGATATATGCTAATATAAGGTTATGAAAATTACATAATTATTTGTGTTAGAGAAGATCACCAACCAGTGACAAAAAAAGAAAAGATCACCAACAAACAGTTGAACTAAATGCAGACTTTTCTCATGTAAAGTAACACTTTATTTCCGGTAATATTAATTTATTAATTATCATAAAAGTATGATAGTACCCTGGTTATAAAATAACGAATCTACAGTGTGTAATAAGTACGATGTTCATAGTTTAGTCGTTGAATCACAGCCAGTAAATGGATTATAATTTCTTAATTAATTTCATAGTTTAATTGTTGCTATTGTTGGTGTTGTTGTCTCTATTATTACATTGGACAATTGTTTGTATATATTTTTATCATATCACTGATCATATGGACCTAAAAAATAGCTAATTAATAGTTAAGCCCCCTATTCTGACTATATAATTATTGAACTATTGAACTGTTTCATAGTTCTCTAAAAATGGTTGAGCCTTTACTTTTAATTTTTGAGGTCCCATTACTCAAATCTTTATAGAGACGGGACCACCTATTTTTTTTTAAAACACTAACGGGACCACCTATTTAAGTGATGCAAACAATATGGAGATCTTAGTGGGAGGTAGATTTATATATATTTGTTAATAGATTTATTAAATTTGAAAAGAGTTGTAGATAATTTTATGTATTGTAAAAATCTATCTGAATAAGTTATTGTCACGATTTTAAGTTATTCTTCAAATCTTGTTTCATGAATTAAAAAGTTTATGATTACGACTCCAATAACACTAAGTTTAAAGGATTTATAAAATCATTAAAATTTTAATTTTTTGAATAATAAGTGATTTTGTATAAAATTATAAAATCATTATACCAAAAACACTAGACTCTAAGAATTCTATAAATCATTAGAAATCTAATCCTCACTAAAGATATGATCAAATACTCCAAAATTTATTGATTTAATTTAAGTTAATCATTAAAATACGTTCTCTAGCCTCTAGCTCTAGTGAATAAAAAAAAATGAAAATGTCATATAACCACTCGAAAACTGATTAATTACTTCACCTTTGCAATGTCATATAGTGCTTCCTTCTCAAATTAAATTATTCTTGTTTTTAGTCGAACAAAATTGAATAAAAGTACATAATTTCTTAACCAGAGTGTAAATTTTTAAAAAATCAGTTAATTTTGAAACAGCGAGTATCATTTTGATATTTAACTTTGATCGAGGGAAACTAATATCCATCAGCGTCTGATGATTAGAATTGTAGAATACTCCCACAGTCTTGAATATCAATTTGCGTGTGACTTCTGTAACTTAAAGAGTATCTGTAGGAAGGAAGAGGATTGCTTCCCCACGGACCCGTGAAATAGTCGGTCTGGCTCATCATGATTATATCGTTAGGCTCGGTTCGTGATTAAAAGCGTTCGGCTCAATTATAGACTGCGCCGGCTAACTCTACCAATGATCAACTCCTTGAAGTGACTAAGAATAATTTGGCTCGACGTAGCATTTTGTTGGCCTGCCCATCCGGCCCGATGTGCGAAAGCCCATTAAGGCGAACTAACCTAAGGTATTCGTTGGAGGGTATAAAGAAGAAGGCCAAAAGGAGCAAAGAGGACACGGTCAAGACAGCTAGAATTAAAGGTTTTAACTTCTTTTTTGGTTTTCGGCCGATTTGTATCCCATCGAGTTATCGAGCACCTTTTATCCTCTCCTTGTATATTTCTTCTTTCATGTTAATACATCAACAAAAGAAACCGAATAAACGCTTTTGTGACCAACTCACCGAAGTATCAGAGTGCATACTATTTTGTTTTTAAATATTCATCCTAAACGCTTTTCTAAATACGTTTTTTTTTAATATAAAGGATTCCTATACCATTGCATAGTCACGTTCATGCACTCTTGAGCTTATTACTAGACATGATCGTTGTATTTATACAATTAGCTACGGCTCTTCGCTCTTTCCTTGACTATCTTTATAACGACAAAAGACTTGCATAAAAATCGATATATGGATTAACTGATATTATTGAAAGCCAGAAAAATAAATAAACAAAGCCTACACTCATGTCATCGTCCGCTGTTAACACTTATACGACAAACCAAACCAAACCAAACCAAACCAACGATGATGCTCGGAAACTAATGTAGAGGTAAGTCTACAGAGAAACAAAGTAGGAAACAAAACAGTGTTTGTAAAAGAGAGACTGAACCTACGGTACGTTCATTACCTGGATAGATTGCAACATGTCAGAGACTGCGACCACGAGGTCACCAGATTTGATCATACCTCTTGATTTCAATAACGAGAATGTTTTGTTCAGGTTGCTTTCCATGTCCTCTGAGAAGCTTAGCCGGAATGGGATCAGTCCCCATTGCAGGTTTAGCCGTCTTCTCACCGAGGTTGAGGTCGTGAAAGCAAAGATCGGACAGTCCGGGCGACACCGGGAGACTAAGGACGCCATGTGTCCGTCCTTTGTGTAGACAAAAACCGCGTCAACTCCGAGGTTGTTTGCTGCAAAAGTTTGGAACATAAAAATGAGAAACTAAAGAGAGATTTGTCTTTTTGAGAAACTACTTACCCATTTTAGCAGCAGAGTTACAGATCTCTTCAGAGATTCTGTCTGAAAAAGAAGAGCCTATGGGTTGAAGTGGTGTAGACTCGTAACGTTTCTCTTCCCTCCACCATCTTTCGATCCTTAGACTGACACTCCTAAGAACCGTGAGAGCCTTGTCCGGGAACTGACCCATAGCTGATTCTCCAGAGAGCATTAAAGCGTCTGATCTTTGCCTTACTGCTTCAGACACGTCGGCTACTTCTGCTCTGGTTGGGGTTGGGTACTCGATCATGGACTCGAGTAGCTGAGAAGCAACGATGACGGGTTTGTTCAGCGCTCTGCAGACTTTGACGATTCTTTGCTGAGCTGCTGGAACTTGCTCAAGTGGTATCTGAGCTCCTAGATCACCTCTTGCAACCATTGCTCCATCTGATGCTAGAATAATCTCTTCCAAGTTTGTTAAAGAATCAATACTCTCTATCTTTGCAATCACTCCTATGTCCCTGCATCGTAATAGGATCATAACGTAAACTAAAGACAATGAATACTTATGTTTCTCATATAGTACTATGATGTATTGGTAATGAACATTTTGTTTACTTACCCTCCACAGGAACGAGCAGAGAGATAGCTTTTAAGATGATTAATAACTTCAGCTGACTTAACAAACGATACAGCAATGAAATCCACACCTTCAGCAATTCCAAAATCAATATCCAACCAGTCCTGAAGTTAAACAAATGAAGAATCATCGGTTAAAATAGACGACAAAGAAAAGACACATCAAGGTCCCATCTTCACACACAAAGGGAAGATTAAAAGAAGTTCAGACCTTGGAAGAGATTGTTGGAAGCATAGCATTACGCTCACGTACAAGACTCCCATCTCTCCAGAAAGTCAAGTTAGCTCGAGGAAGCAACAGTCCAGGGTCCGTACACAGACACTTGACGTCAGGACCAATCTTCTCAATCACTTCAAATCTCACCATTCCACCATCAACCAGAAGCTCATCACCCACTCTTACATCTGCATCATCACAAATGATTTCCATTTCATAATCAAGACCATCATCTAAATTGTTCTTCTTGACTTCCACTTCATTCTTTTTAATGCAAAACATAATCGCATTTTACCTTCAGCAAAACCATCATAGCTCACACTAATGGTACGTTTAGGACGAGAAGAATCAAAGGCTCTTACAGTGAATGTCCAAACCTCACCATCCTGCAAAATGTCATACCAAGCATTAGGAATGGGCGTTCGAGTTGTTCGGGTTCGGATCCAAGCCTACTAGGCCCATTCGGTTTTATATATGTTTGTGTTGGATTTAGTTAACAATACTTACAGTTTAGGTAGATTTTGTAACTCTTACTAAGACCCATTTAGGATCCAAACTCATTTAGGTTTCCGTTATTACTAATTAGAAACGTTCAAGAAATCGTTAGGCGGTTATGGGCGATAATGTCCAACCTTTTTAATGTTTAGTTCGTTCAAGAAAAAATCGTTTCGTTTATGTCCAGTTTTTTAAAACACTGATAATTGGGATTCAAATGTTATCAAAATAAACATGAAATTGAGTATTTGATGTAGTTACTTAAGTTTCAAGTACACTCGAGGCACAAACTACCACCCTCCATGATGAGTTTTGAGCAATGTTCAAGAAATTGCTAGGCGTAATTAGGCGTTTAATATAATTTTAAAATATAGACTATCAGTTAGCCGGTATAGTCGATGGCCTAAGGCAGACTAGATCACGAATAAAATTTAATATATTTATAACATATATGTGAATTTATTAAAAATTTAGCTGCTAAATAGAAAATAAAATTATTGGAAAATTATCATAATTAGCATTATGCGCAAAACAAAGACAATTAGAAGAAATTTGTGGAACCTCTACTATCCGTTATTGCTAAATAATAGTAGTAAGAGATAAAGACCAAAATAGGACCAAACAAAGTTTTATCCCAAAAATACACTCAAAGAAAAAAATACCAAAAATAAGTTTTATTAAGGATGTAAAATATATATTTATACATTTGGTTACACTAGTCTAAACTTAGGGTTTAGAGTTAATTGGGTGGGGTTTTGGATTTGAGGTTTACAAAATTAAAATATTAAAAATTTCAAAATAAAAAAAGGCTATTTTTGTCATTTTTTCAAGGTCTATTTTTGTGACAAAGAACTTCAAAGGGCTCATTTGAAGAATTACGGTATAGATCGGATTTTTAAAAAATGGTTTCAGATATGATCGAGTTACCGCCTAGACGCTGCAGACCAATTTTTAGAACGTTGGTTGTGAGTATATTTTACACACTAGATCTAGTACAGATTCAAGTTTTTGGATTCGGGTTCGGATCTTAGGTTCAGCTACAAATGCCTAGGCCTAGGGAACACTACCAAACATCTAATTATCAGACCAATGTGAATCTGATTGAGACAGAGGAAAGAGAAAGACAGAACCTCTGATTTAACCGAAGCTTCACCGGCAAGATCTCCCATGTGAATCTCACTACCTTCAGTATCCATCATGATCGCAACCGCGAATCCTTTCTCCTCGTTAAGCTTCCTAACGCTACGCATCACCTCACGGTGCCACTCACGCGTGCCGTGACACATGTTAAGCCTCGCCACGTTCATGCCTCCCTCAGCGAGGGCTTTTAGATCCTCGAACCCGCACGTGGCAGGTCCGATCGTGCAGATCAGCTTCGTCCTCCTCGTGCTCCTGAATCCATTCTCCTTCAGCTCCGTTTCCGTCACGGCATCGACCTCTATCCCCGATGTATCGGTCGAAACCGCTGTGGCTAAGACGGATCTCTTTTCTGGTTTGACTGCGATAGAAAGTGAGGAGGCAGTGATTGAGGTGTGGTTGAGAGGGGATTGTCGGAAGGTTAAGGAAGTGAGAGGACGGTGGTGGAAGCGTGAGTGAGGGAGGTGGAGAAGGTGAGGAGTGCGTGAGAAGTGGATAGACTGAGACATAGCCGGAGAAGATGAGCTCCGGGAGATGGTTACAGTTTGGCTCTGAGAGAGATTGTTCTTGAAGAAGGCGGATATAACGAAGTGTGAGAATCTGATTTGATACGAGAGCACTTTGTGAGGGTCAAAATTGGAATTTACTATTTTTGGGCGTGGTCAACGCTAGAAGTGAACCAAACCGAAATTACAGAATTTGAAAATAATTTGAACAGTATAAAAAAAAATTATAAATCAAATCAACTGATTCTATACCAAACCAAACAAACCCATGTAAAATCAAATTAGCTAAAACTTATTCAAAAATTACTACTACTTATGCTTAACATATTAAATTTTATAATTTGAAAGTTAGTAAATTACTACCCCAATTTGTTCTTTAGAGATAGATTTTCTAATATTTTCATAATAATTAAAAATACATTAAATTACTATTACAAATGCATCATTTAATAAGTATCAATTTCCAATAATTTTGAACTAGTAGCAATTTAGTGAACTTAGTTAATTTTCTAAAGTTTACAATGTCTGCATATAAAACATAAAAAAATTATCTTTGTAAATTTTTTTTTGAAAAATATTAAATTTCATCGAGACGAGACGGAGGCAGTATATTTTTTTGTAGAAAGAATAGGTGCTATGGTGAAAAGAATGTTGAAGAAGAGGAGGTGCTCATTTCTTTTTTTTGACTAAGCAGTCTATCAAACATAGATGCAGCTTTGTTGTACTGACATTAATTACTGAACTAAATCTCAGGAGCCAGAGATTGAATATGTTGAAGGCTATGATGAACTCGAGGAAGAAGAAGATATTGAAGATTTCTATGGCGGCTTCCTGTGAGATATCAAACAAAGTCCCACATTGGAAGTTTAGACAAGAAGTGTCTAATATATAAAGAGAAGTCCAACTCTAATTAGTACGAGGCCTTTTGGGAATAAATCCAAAAGTAAATCCATGCAGGCTTGCCTAGTAGGCCCAAAGTGGACAATATCGTACTAATCAGATAATAAAGAGTTGGACATGGGCTTTAACAAACCCAACAATTGGTATCCGAGCGGTTTGACGAAAATCTGTAAGAAGACCAAAATACCTTTCGAGTAGGAATGGGACCCTTCAAGTCGGAAGAGGAGGTCTGTGGCAGAAACTAGTCAGAAGAGATGTTGTGGGAGAAACATTCTCAAAGGAAACCCTGCGATTATCGGTACAAGATGGTGCCAAGATGATTCGCTAAAGGATAAATGCACGAGATGAGTGTGGTCCTTAGTTTGAGGGGGAGAATGTGATATATCAAACAAAGTCCCACATGGAAGGTTTAGACAAGAGTGTCTAATATATAAAGGAAAGTCCAACTCTAATTAGTACGAGGCCTTTTGGGAAGGAATCCAAAAAGTAAAATCCATGCGGGCTTGCCTAGTGGCCCAAATGGACAATGTTTCGTACTAATCGGATAATAAAAAAGTTGACATAAGCTTTAACCAAACCCAACACTCCCATCTAATGAGTCTCACCATTGGACCAGTGATGATTATGGTAAAACCATCTTTTGGTCCTTGTTTCTTTTGCATTTATAAATAGTGGAGAGATTTGTGGAATATGTTTGAGTTACCATCACTGCAATATGCTAGGCTTCCTTTGGTTCACGAAAGTAATATTTCAATCATGACTCTCTATATCATGACTGTTAAAGATGATGAGGTGAATTTGCTAAGGAGACAAAAAGGGAAGAACTTTGCAGAAGTTTGATTGGGTAATGGAAAGTCTAGGAGAAGTCAGAGTAGTTGTTGAGGTAAGCTACCACAAGTTGGCTTTTACTAGCCATGGCAAGATCCAACTAAAAGAAACTGGACTTGCCTTTACAGAAAATAGAGTTAGATACAACACACCAAACATAAAAAAACGAGACAAGCTCCCAATGTAGTGTAGATGGATGAACCATGTCCGGAACCTGCTGCAGTAACATCTTGTGAAACAACTCAAGATTCTTGCCTGCTTGGCATATGCCTTGACACTGTATCCACAATTTCAAATCTGAAAGAATAGAATCTTTGCTTTGTTTCAAATTGTCACTGTGATTCTTTTGTATGTTAAGAGACGCAGAGATAGATATAAATACATTTTATCTGCACAAATGAATCATATGTTTTTTGTCTAAATTACATCAATTTTAACTGCTCAGGAATGTAAAGAAAATGCAAACTAATTGTATAGAGAAAAAGGGTAAACGTAGGAGGAAATGAAGACTCAAAGAATGAAGCAGCCACATCCTTTTGCTTCTGGAGGGCCTTCGAACCATTGGTCCCATGTTGCATTCACTGGCCCTATTGTTCTGCAAGTAGTCAAAATCAGAACTAATAGTCTATTTAAATAAATAAATCAAAATCTTTCAGGAAAACAAAAGCAGATTTTACTCGGGAAGAAGAGGATCTGGCTTGCTTTCAACACTGTCTAAGAACCTGCATCCATTCTAAGAAGTGAGTTCAAGAGTATTCGTGAATCGGATATGAAGAAGTTCCTTCTTACTTACTCTTTGCAAGAAGCTGATGCATTATCCATCTTTTCAAGCTGCTCCAACTCTTCCTGAATAGTATAAATAGAGGACGAATCATATACACACATAAAAGACACAAGGATTCATGTCCAAAACAGCTAAGTGGACAAGGGCTGAAACTCACACCCTAGGGATCAAGATCAACACTTTTGGTAATGATGTGTTGTTATTACTGACCCTGATGTTTTATTCAATCAACAGAAGCATGGGTAACATTTAGAATCACCAAAACTGAGATTGCTCATTTCTTTTACTATAATACTCCATCCGTTTCAAATTATATGATGTTTAAGAAGTTTATGTTGTTTCAAAATATAAGATGTATTGAGATTTTAAAGTATTTTTAAAAGTTTTTAAGGTTAATTTAACTTTATTGAAAATTGTTCAACCAATAAAATTTTACATTATTTTTTTTATTATTGGTTGAATAATTTTAAAATTATATTTTTAAAAATACACTTAATCTTTGTACGGTAAGTTGAAACATCATGTATATGAAACGGAAGGAGTAGATATTAAGACTATTCTCCAAGCTAATGAAACCTAAGCAAAAGTGAAGATCATAGATCAGATCAACACTTTTGGTATTCCCAAAACTAAAAAAGTTTCAAACTTTCAAATTCTCTACACTCAAGATTCATCATAAACCCATTAGAAAAGGCACACAAAAGATTGATCCAACACGATAAATATCATACAGGAACAAGTTTAATAATCAGACAAAAAGGGTCCAGAGTATACCTCTAAGAAACGAGATTCTTGTTCGAGCCTTTTGAGTTCGGCGTGGATCCTGTGTTTGCCTCTCGTGTCAACGACCCGCCCGGAAAGCTGACCCGACGAATTGGAGCTACCAACTTCCATCAACCCCAAAACCAAAACTTTAACAAAGACAACTTTTTTTTGGTACTCAAGATGAAAAGATGGGCATCGATTACTCAAACTCGTAAACCTTCAAATAAAACCCACCATTTGTTGGACCCAAATGATAGGAATTGAGAAACAATCAGATCTCCAGAAAGGAAGAAAAAAAGATTCAACAACAACTATTAGTTTGGGGGGTGACTTCAAAAAGAGCTTTTCTCTTAAAGAAAAAAGTTGATAATATTTTTGAAAAAAGAGGAAAGGTGTCGGAAAGAAGAAAATATTCACCTTTTTAGTTGTAAAATGCTTATTTATTTAATTTTTATATAGATGATCTTTTTGTCTCTTTAGAGAAAAGTTAATACACGCGCCGTTCGGTATGTTATGGGCTTATTAGTGGCCCAATCAAGTTTTCAACTGATTTTTTTGTATCTAATACCAATTGTAATATTTAAGAAAATAAATTTAATATCATGGATCAGACTTTAATCCAAGCTTCTCATTTTATTATGCTTAATTGAATCTTTTACCAGTGAATTATTATGGTTCAGTAGAAATTATGGCTAATCCTAGACATTAAAACTATATTCGAAAGAACTGAACCGAATACCATGTTTAATTTGAGTTTATATATAGCAATTAACCTATTAAATTTTGTTATTTTATATATATTTCAGGTATTGGTTTGATGGGTGTTATCTGAACGAATATCCTAGATATATATATACAGAAGATCCATAATATATATGTATAACATTGAATGCCATTAGTATAAGGTTTTCTAAAGTAAAAATTACATATACAATTGATTCCTCTTTTCTCTCAAAAAGGCCAAAGGTTTTCTAAATCTTAAATTATTTCCTTGATTTTCGATTCCGCGACCTAAATTGACAATCTGACATTATTAACCCCATATGTCTCGTCGAGAAATATCTCATTGGTATTCGAATTCGACGAACTTCAGCCTCAATTCATTTCTAGTTTCTCTTACTGATTTTGATTAATGATTTAAGTTTCATATGCTTTTTGATTACTGATTTTCTTATTTTGATTCGAAATTTAGGAAATTTATTAGCTTTTTAAAACCATGTTTGAACTTTGAACTTTCAGTCATCGTCTTAAATCGTGTTTGAAGCTTAAGTTTATGATGAAGTTGTTACGTACTTATTTATGTAAATGTTTATACCTTAATACCCGTATGCATGTAAGGAGTGTAAATTTATACACTAATAATCGTTCAACCATCATGTCATAAAATTCCTAAACGTCTAGTCATTGACCGTCAATATAAGGTTGATGAGTAGAGTCATGTTTGTTGATATCATCTAGATATTATAATTCACCATCTCACTTCGATTTGAATAATTATATTTTTAAAATTATATAATAAAATAACATTTGAGATCTTCGCTTGCACATGAACATTAATTATGTATACAAATAACTACATATCATTTTTTATTTTGTGTTCATTTACGCACTATGCAATGATAAATAAATTAATAATTGAGAATCGAGTAACAATTATGTATATAACTAATTTGGAATAAGAACATAAATAAAAACAATTTGTTTTTTCATTTACAATATTTTTTGTTGAAAAAATCAGAATAAATATTTATTTATTTTATATGGTATATAATTAAAATTAAATGATATTGATATAAATATACATTATATTTTAATATGAATATTTATTAGTTGAAGCTTCGTACTCATATAATTTTATTAAAACTTTTATATTTTTTGTTACAAAAATATTATTTTGGATAAATATGAAATGAGACTTTATATTTATATGATTTTATGATCAGTTCTATTAGTTATAACAAAAAAGTTAAATCATTGATCACAAAAATTTGAATTTGGATTTTTAATAGTCTTAGTAATTTATAATCGTTTTAGAAAATTTGAAATATAGTAAATAAGAAAAAATCTATTTTTTTATTATATGATCAGTGTGATTGTTTAATTTTCTTTTAAAAATATAAAATTAAACAAAATGATGGAGAATAAAAAATTGTTATCAAATCTATATTAGTCAAAATCATTAATTGTCATATACTTATTAACTATTAAGTAATTATGTAGTTTTTATGAAAGAAATAATATAGAAGATTCTTTGTCGACAAAAAAACAAAAAAAAAATTCTTTTATACACTACTAATTAATTTAATAGTTAATTTAATAAAAAATATAATATATATTTAGATGGACTAACTGATTTTTCTAAGGATTGCGAGAATCATAGTAGTGATGAAATGTGGTACCAAATACATGTTGTAATGCTCCATAGTTAATGTATAAGAGATTGTGTCTAAATATGAAAGTTTTTTTGCTTTTCTACTAAATTTTATGTGTTGTGTGCAGATGGATTCTTCTTTCTTTCCACATGGAGCAGAAAATAATTATTATGATGATTTATCCAGTGATCAGAACCGAGCGATTTAAAAAAAGTTAAACATTAGTTTAAGACATCTTAATTATTTGTAGAAGCAGATTTACGATGAATATAATTATATATGATTTATTGAAAATTTTATTTGATAATTTTTCTAACTTAAGCGTAGATTACTACTAACATTTCTCGAATAATCACAACTTATATTTTAAAATCATTTATATATACATATATAAAAGATTTAATTTTTTGTTGTTATTTTTTACTTTCTTTATATATTTTTGTAGTATAAGTATTGTTATAAAAATATGCTCTCATAGATCAGTACTATTTATCTTTTTTTGAAATTAATTTTATTTGTGTATTATATTATTTATTCTTAAACGGAAAATAAATTTTGAGATAATAATATAAAAGTAATATTAAAAACGACAGTGTTACATTTTATTTTAAAAACTAAAAAAATAATTATAAATATTGGTAAAGTTCTTTTAAAAAATTTATTTCCCAAATATTTTGTGTTATTTTATTTACAACATCATTATAAAATAGGAATATTAATTTTATTTAGCTTAGGGCATTAGAAATGGTTGCCAAGGCTCTGCAGGTGATGATATGAAAGAAAAGAAAGAAATGCAAAACCATTTAAGCAGCCGAAGATATTGACAAAGTCAAAAGTATGCAAACACTTTACAAAAAAGGGGAGAAAAATGACAAATGCAAACATCTAATCTAAACTTCATGGCATTGAATGACAGCCGTGTTCAAGCCTAATCTATTATCACGTCTGGTGGAGAAGGTGTTCAGTTAAAGGATTAAAAGGTACCCATATATGTATATGTTGTGAACATGTATATATCTATGTTAGATAGTGAGTTTGAATCCATTTTTTTTCCAAAAAGATTTAAAGCAAATAAACTGAATAAGAGAAAAGTCATCAACTAAAAAAAAGGATTAGTCTTCAACCACTGAGACTTAATCCCTCATACATTAATCATTGAGCATTACAAACATGTTTTGTTAACCACATATAACCACTACAATGATTCTTAGAATCTTTACAAAAATAAATTGATTCATCTAAACATATATTATAGTTTTTATTAAATTAATTATCAAATTAATTAATAGTACATAAAAATATTTTCCATTTTTTCTTTAAATAAAAGCTACGAAATTACCTAATATGATTAATAAATAAATATATGACAATTAATGCTTTTTAAGAAAAAAATTAGCTAACAATTTTTGTATCCTTCATCATTTTTGTTACATTTTATATTCTTACAAACATTAAGAATATAATAAAAACATTTTTTCTTATATTCTATATTTTGAAATTTTAAACAATGATAAATTACTAAAACTGTTAAAAATCCACATCAATTATTTTTGTGATCAATGATTTAATTATTTTTGTTATAACAAGATACAAATAATCATTAAATCATATAATTATGAATTCTCATTTGATATATATTCAGATTATATATATATATATATATATATATATATATATATATATATATATATATATATATATATATATATATATATATTTAATTTTAATAATTCTCATTTGAATATATGCTAATCAGATTTTAAACTTGAATATATTAGCTATTTTAAAAATTTAATATTCAAATATTATATCCAAAATATGTAAAATATTCTTAAAGTTGTCTAAAACATTTTAAAATATATATAAATAATCAAAAGTAAATATTTAAAGTAGCTAAACCATACTCAAAACACACCGAAAATATTTAAAATATCTATTGGTTCTCCATCCAAATATTCAAGTCAAAATAAGAATATATATTTTCATGCCCAAAATTAAAAGAATGAAATGCCATTAATAAATTTTATTAATCCTTTGTAAAAGTAAGGATATTTTTGGAAAAAAAAATCAAATTTTCATTTAAGAAGAATGATCTTGTAATGGTATAGATTACATAAGAGAGCACATAAAAAATCTCAAATAAACTAATTCATAATATAATATTTTAAAATCATTCTTTTTTCCGATATAATACAACTTTGTAAGCTAATATTATACAACAATTTCAAAATTTGTTTATAATATATATATATAAAAGAGCATGTGTTTTCGAAACGAAGATCAAATCTAATTAATATTTATGGATAATCTACTTTGTAGCAGTTCAAAGAAGATCAACATTAACAGAAATTCCACAAAAAAATAGCATAACTTTAAATTTTTTTTTTTTAATGTAAGACTAATCACATGTAGAATTTTAACTATATATGCATTAAATATGATTTTAGAAAAATAATTTAATTATTACTATAACTAGTATATTGTACAATATAAGTGCTTAGTTAAGAATGTTTCTCTACTTAGTATTTATGGACAATCTACTTTGCAGCAGTTGAAAGAAGAGAAACATTAAGAGAATTTATTCTAAAAATAGCATAACTTTTTTTCTTGGATGTAAGATTAATCACATATGGACTATTTCGTACATAATTAACTATATGTGTATTAAATGTGATCTTCGTAGATTACTACTCTTAAGTAGTTTTTTTTATCAACACCATAAGTAGTATATTTTACAATATAAGTGCGTAATTAATGAAAGTGTGATGGATTGGCGTCACCTAACATTGTCTAGAATTTAATAGAAGTTGTGATTCAAAAAAAGAAAGTGCTTAATTGTTGAAGAAATTTTGGTAACCAGGGTAATAGTAATATATCATACTTCTTTATTCAAACATAAAAACCTTAAAACATAGTCAAGGATGGAAACTGGAAACACCACAGTAAAAACAAAGGCAAATATTAAAAGCTTAATTAGCGTCATGGATTGGCTTAACATAAACACCAATTTGTTCTAGAGAATGTACAGTAGACAGGCCATGGAACCCAACAATCTTATGATCTTTCTCATCCAACTTGAACGGTACTACGTTCTCATATCCGTCACTTGGATCGTTGTCCAACACTGAATACGTTGTAATATTTGTGATGAAATCAAGCCTCTTCATTTTGTAGTAGTCAAACTCGTCTCCGTCTACCAACTTTTCACCGCAGAATCCTTCAACGGATGTTATGTATTCATTATCATCACAGAGCTTGAACTAACAAAATTTATGCATCATATATAAACGTTATTAGATTAAAGAAACAATGCTAACAATTTGGAAAATAAATTTATGCATCATATACTATACCTCTTTTGTAACACCAAGTTCTAAGAAGTCCCCGCGAAGGTCTCCAACCACAGTCTCAGTTCCGTTGGCATATTCGAACGTGACCGCTATCACAGACTCGTGGCCGTATATTACCGTTATCATACGAACATTGTCGTGGATCCCATTATCCCACTCTTCACCATTGCTAGTAATAATACCTTGTGCTTGTAGTTTCTTCACCGGAGGTGTAACCACCACTGCGAAAGTCGCTCCTAGAGCACTGATACGATCAACGCATGACCTTCCTAGGAAACCGACAAGCTTATGAAACCCTATTGGCTTGAGGAAGAACTTGTTGTTAGCAAACGCTTCTCCAAACTCCTCAGAGCTTCTATCCATTGATGTGTTGAAGATTAAAGACGAGACAAAACCATCATCATCGATGGTTCCCTCCACGGAGTTAATATATTCACCATCTTCATACCTCAGCTCAAACTTCACCCAAAAAAACATTTTTTTTTAAAAAAAAATACTAGATTCACACCCGCGGGTATATATTTTGTTTTAATTTTTTCTGAATTTTTTTATTTTTATATTTATATTTTTTTATAATTATATTTATATTTAATAATTTGTTTATCAATAATATAAAGAACTTAATGTTATTAATATAAAAAAATAATACATGTTTGATAAATAATTGAACTAAACATTTATCAATAGGTCATGATCTTATTTTAATAGAATAGATATTTTAAAATGAATATGTGTATACCTCTTTACGTTCATTTGAATGCATGCCGTGACAATGAGTTATACATTGGTCTCCTTTGGCATACACAAACTCAACGGAGCTCACACGGCCACCATGTTCTCCAACACACACTTTCCTCAGACCGTCATAAGCCCCATCATCCCAAGAATGCCCATCGTACCCACCTTGAGGTTCTAACTGCTTTAGAACATAAGATACCTCGTCAAAGTTAGCGTCTATGTCTTCAAGAAAACGACCAGAGCTTCCAATGAGCCCAACAATCTTCGGTCCATTTGCGCCCTCCAACGTGAACTTTATGCTGTTAGCTCCAGGCTTACCGAACTTCTGAGATGTTCTCCCGTGTGATGTCTTAAATTGAATCTCTGTCACCGTACGATTAATCGTTTGAGGCCTCATGTGGATATCACTATCGTATCGGTTAGTCTTTTCAAATGTTCCTTGAATGCATGTGATGTATTCGTCTGGGTACTTAACTTCAAACTCGCTCTTAAAATATTGAGTAAAACAGAAATTAAGAGCAAACAAAAATAAAAAAAAAGTTTATTACTAATTTATTAAAAAATCGAATTATTACCTCAGTGAATTGTGTTCCTCTTTCGCTGCCATGTTCTATCTGCACGACATCTCCATTTCTCACGTAATGGATCTTGATGTAAGCGACGCCCTGAGAGTCTTCTCCTATAATCACTTTCTTTACACCGTCGTAAATACCATCGTTGAAAACACATCCCTCTGACATTGTTTCCGTTGATGAGGCTGTAGACATATTATAATAAACAAAAACAGAAAATCAAACTAGAGAGAAAGTGATTTTGTGCCTTTTGATTTTCTTAGCTCTGATGAAAGTGAATGGGTGAGTCCGTTTGGTATATGTGTATATATATACTGAAACTACATGCATGAACCCATCTATTTTTTTTTTCTAACTACTATAATACTTTTACAGTTTTGACTATATACTTTATATTTCATATTTGTTATACAGTTTAAGCTTAGAGGTCATTACATATTTCCATGCATTCACACCTTAACCATACTCTGTGGCTCTTAATTATGTTTGCGCGTCAGTTGAGATCAATTATAGTTTCTTGTTTCCCTAGTTAGTATTTATGGACAATTTGCTTTGCAGACGAGCAACATTAAGAGAAATTCCCACAAAAATAGCATAACTTTAAAAAGAATGCAATTTTGAATGTAGAAGTTACTTATCACATATGGATATTTTGGTAAAAAAACTATATATGTATTAAAAATGATTTTAGTGGAATATTTTAATTATTACTATAACTAGTGTATTGTACAATATAAGGGCTTAATTAATATCATTTATTTACTTAATATTTATGGTTAATTTTCTTTACAGACGAGAAAAATTAAGAGAAAATTCTCACAAAATAGCATACCTTAAAACTTTATCATTTTTGAATGTAAGACTTATTACTTTCTGGTAACTAATTAACTATATATGTATTAACTATGAGTTCACTGGAATAATATAATTATCACTATAACTAGTATATTGTACAATATAAATGCTCAATTAGTATTGTTTTCTACTTAGTATTTATAGAAAATTTGCTTTGCAGACGAGCAACAATTCCCACAAAAAAAGCATAACTTTAACTTTTTCTTTTTTCATTTTTTTTTTGTAAGACTTGTCACATATGAATTTTTTGGTAAATAATTAACTCTATATGTGTTAAAAATGATGTTAATGGAGGAAGTTATTTATTACTATAACTAGTATATTTTACAAGATAAATGCTTAATTATTATGGATGACACAAGCATTTGTTGAAGAAAATTTGACAGGTGAATATAAACGCAGAGTAAATTTAACATACTTCTCTATTCAAACATAAAAATCTTAGAGAAATTGATAAAAGTTGCATAAGTTAAATACTATTTTTCAAAAATTCCTTTAATCAAAAATATATTAACATTTGAGTTTACATTTTAGTGATTATTATTTAGGTTTTAATGTTAAATGGTTGGGGTTGAGTTTCTAAATGTTTAATAAATATTTAGAAAAATAAGTTTAGTCTATTTTCATCATAAATTAAAGTTATTTTTGAAAATTATCATTTATTAAAGCTAAATTTGAAAAGTGGTATCAAACTTGTGATAAAATTATTTTTTTCCCCAAAATCTTATGCTTAGAATCAGTATGTTACAGTTTTTTACATTTTACCATGGATGTCATCAATTTTTCTATTTTTAGTTTAGTACTTGTGGAAATGTATTTTTCATAATTTGAATTGGTGGTATTACTGTTGTAATAAAATGTATGGGAATTTGCATGTTTACTACGTTATTGGTATTATTATATTGATATTAGCGATCTTCTACGTGGAAATATAATTTTAAAAGGCGTTTTTTTTAAAAAAGAAAAAATTTAAGAAGATTTTCAACACTAGAAATAAAATTTTGTCATGTGACTTTGAATAAAATTTTCCAAATAAAAAGGTAGAAAAGGTGAACGAGTCCAAAGCAAGATACAACACTAGAAAACGAAGACTTCTGCAAATATGAAAGCATAATGAGAGTTGAAGACTTTCAAAGATTTATTATTTTCTACTTTCTTCTCACGTCTCTATCCCTCGTTCTTACAAAACAGTTTTATTTGGATGGAACAGACACAACAACAAAAACAAAAACAAGAACTGACGCAAGAACAGATGGAGTTTAAAGAGCCGTTTTGTCTGTTTGGCAAAGATGGTGATGGTTGCATCACTGCTGATGAACTTGCCATGGTGATCCGCTCGTTAGATCAGAATCCGACCGAACAAGAACTTCAAGATATGATCAAAGAGATTGACTCTGATGGTAACGGCACCATCGAATTCTCTGAGTTCCTCAACCTCACGGCTAACAAAATCCAGGTTTACATCAATTATAAGAAACTAGATCAAACATATTCGTTTTTTTTTTTGTATTTTGTTGATTAAATTCTTTTATTTTTGTAGGAAACTGATGCAGACGAGGGGCTGAAAGAAGCATTCAAAGTGTTTGACAAAGACCAAAATGGCTACATCTCTGCCAGTGAGGTTAGGATACACTAGTAGTTACTTCTGCTTCTCTCTCTTTTGTTTTTTGCCTTTTAACCTTTTTAAACTCTCTTAAGTTATTCAATTATTTTTTATTTTTTTAAGCTTATTTATCTATCTTCATTTTTTTTTCTAGTTAGATATGCTTTGATCAAGTATTATTGAACAAACATCAATTCGATGTACTCAGTAGGTGTGCGCGGTCTAATTATGCTTTTATTTAATTAAATGAATGGAGATATCTCAATATAGTTAAGAGAGTAATGACTGATTGTATTTGTGTCTTATAGTTCAGTGTCTAAAGTCAGTTTTAATCCTATAATTATATTATTCAAACAGGGAACCAATTTCTTAAAACAAATCTTTGTTGCTCTACTTGAAATATGAATGGCACATTTAATTAGATAAGGGGAAAAAAATAGATGATGGATATATCCAGCTATGAATAATGGTTAGCATATATAGAATTAATGACACTATGAGAGAACAAGGATAGGCAATATTTCAAGTTTTACAAGAGATCCTTAGGTGTCTTATTCATTTCTTTCCCCTAAAATTTATGTTTGAAATTTAGACAAGAACATAAGAACAAGATTTGGCTGTTTATTTTGTTGTTAAATTAATTATGTGTCTGTCTTGCGTCGTAGAAAGGTCAATTGGTTGAGGTGTCGAGCTAGCTGGAATGGTGACTTTTTGTAGGAGGTCAAAAGAAATATTATAAAATTCTAACAACATTTAGTAAAATGTGTATTGTTCTATTAATATATTGGGCAGATCACATGTCTCACCCTAGTGCAAATAATATGTATACATATTCTTTTCACACCCGTAAATTTTTTATATTTTATCTGTGTTTCTCTATCGCAGAAACATCATTTTAATATCGAATATGTTGATATATAATTGCAGTTGAGGCATGTGATGATTAATCTTGGGGAGAAGCTAACAGATGAAGAGGTTGATCAAATGATAAAGGAGGCAGATTTGGATGGCGATGGTCAAGTCAGTTATGATGAATTTGTTAGGATGATGATGGCCAGCGGTTAAATTGAAAATCAACTATACCCGCTAATGTATTATCTTTAATAATTTGTTAATGTTTTAATCTTCTTCAAATATTATATTTCATTTTTTCAGTTAAATTAATTAAGCTATTCACTTAAATCAAAGAACTATTCATTTTCATTTGTTTGAATTCTTAACAATGTACAGCTGTTAACAATCACTATTCCATTTTATCATATAAAAAGTTAGTGTCAAAAGCATTTCCAACTAATCACTATATTTTAAAATATATACTTATATAGTTTTATGTAAATGTATTTGTTGAGTTCTTTTATTTTGAGAGAATATATAAAAGAACTAGAGATGGTTTACCCATACTTTGAAATAATTTAATGTTTATACTAATGATCGATAGTTTTTTTTTCTTTTGAGAGAGGTCATGTGATCGATAGTTAAGGTGTTATTTGCTTTCTATATGTTCATTTTAATTACTAAGCTTATGTAAATTAGTAACGTAATTTGACTAATCAGATATCTGTCTGAAAAATTAACTGCAAAACTATTAAATGTTAAAATCAGTTAACCACCTGAACGGCCGATTAGTAATGAATGATTTCCATGATAGAAATGAAGAGTAAAATCTTGGCCTATTTCAGTTTCAGTTTGTGTTAAATACTCTGATGCACATACAAAAGCCTTGGTTGGTATAGTCATAATCATATTAAATTTATAAACTTTAAAACTCAACACTCGTGCACCGTTACAATGTTAGCTTGATGTGAAGTTTGTCCAAACATTTGAGTACGTGACTGACCAAAAAAAAATATTTTCTTATTAAGTAAGAAAACAACATAAAGCTTTTTTTTTTGTAACAAACCAAAATAAATATGACTAGTTAAAAGAACAAGGCTAATGAAAATCATTTTGCGTATACTTATGAGCACCATTATTGGAATGAATGTCTCAAAGATAAAAATATTATAATATTAATTTAATTATATAGTTTAAATTTAAAGAAAATGAAACCAATTATAAGAAAACATAACATTTGAGTCTCTAACAAAATTTGAGTTAGTCTTTCATATAGATTATTTCTCTTTTTCATATTTTTAATATTTTTAAAAAATAATGGATAAAAATGACCTAAACATGTAAACATGTAAGATACAAACATATTATAATAATCTGTCATGGATGGTTGGTGACATCGGTTCCAGTACCGGAGAAGAACTTCTTTTAGCTTCCTGAAATGGAAGAATAATCATGAGAACCTCTTTATGAGAAATGGATTTGATTTGTAAATGGGTATTAAAAGTACTGATTTAATGCTTTGTTTGTTTTTATAACTATTTGATTTGAATGTTTTTAGTATATAGAGTGAATTTCAAATTTTACAAATCTTTTTCGAACGGGTCAAGATTGTCTCCTTAGAGGCTGGCCAAAGCAAAAACAATAAACTCATTATCTGCCTCTTTCCACTGAATCAATCACAGTGAGACAGGAACTGTGGTATCGATCTGAATCCGGGTTAACGATATGATTCATGAACATCGGGTTTTCTCCTGTCACAAATTTGTAACCGGACATCTTCAAGTTGGACAGCTTAACATTTTCACAAGGGCCACATCTCAAGAAGGCACCAGACTTGCCTGCACTACACCACTGACAATGAGAAATTGCTAAAAATATCACAAGTTAATTATCACTTTTTAAAATATTCTCAATCAAAAATATATTAATATAAAAATATATTAATATCTGGATTTATGATTATTGTTTAAAGTTTAATGTTAAAAAGATGGGGTTGAATTTCTAACGGTTTTATAAATATTTAGAAAAAGTACTTTAATCTATTTTCATCATAAATAAAGTATTTTTGAAAATAGTCATTTATTAATGATAAATTTGAAAAATAGGATCAAATTTGTGGTAGAATTGAAATTTACCCATAGATAATCTCTCCCCTAAAGATCTTGAAGGTGATCTTGAAGGGAATTTTGCCAGTGTTTTCCCTCAACGATCTCCTCTAGATTTTTTGAGCGCCACGAAACAGTCAAGATCTTTGGTTGCTTTCTTGGAAGCAAATACATCTAGGAAGCTGAATAAATAGTAGCTCTCTGGGTCATGAGACCCTAAGAGCATCCACACCAATGAACCCCTTTGGGATTCATCTTTTTTTTTTTATTATTAATTTTTTTGTTTTTTTTTTGTTTTTTAAAAAAAAAAAAAAACGATAGACCAATCGCGGGCCGCCACGTGTCGTGGAGCCCGCGTTAGAGTGATGAACTTTAGGAGAGAGCGAATCACTAGAGAAGCTTTAGGAGAGAGGGGATTATAAGGTTTTGTTATTTTAATATTTTTTTGTGTTGAAAAATGTGTGAACTCCCATCTAAACCTTTGATGGGGGTGCTCTAAGGGCAGGATTAATGCAAGTCTCTTAACAAGGAGTTCTTATTTTTTAAGAGACCGTTTCTTAATTTTAACTAAGAAAACTTAAGAACCGTCTCTTAAATAGAAGACATAAGAGACGTCTCTTATCCGGAAAAATGTTAAAAAAAAAATAAAAATTAAAAAGAGGACAAAAAAATTAAGAACCCCATCTTAAGAGACCCGGGTTAAAGATGGCCTAAGGGTCCTAGATGCCTTCGCTTCCAAGATGGATCAAATGGTACTACAAGTTTCTTAATTAAAGCAGTTTTGCTTCAAATAAACACGATTGCATAGAAAAAGCAAAACTGCTTTTGTTTTCATATAAACACAATCGGTTCATAGGGTACTACAAGATTCACCGGACGGTAGTTGGATCAAATGTAAAAGAAAAACAGTCTTTTTATATATAGGCTTCTCCTATACAACAATATGACTGTTGCCACAAGGCACACAACACAAAGGAGAGACAGTTTCTTTTGTCTTAGGCAGAAACCACTTCCGGTAGTCTACCATTACCAGCCGGAGTCAAACTGTCATAGTAATCAACCAGAACTTGCCATCCACCTGGACACATGAATCCATCTGGAGGGTTCTCTTTGTTCTTAGCCAATGTGCGCATCTGAAAAAACAAAGAGAGATTTTTATTACAAGACCATTGCATGAAGAACAATCTTTGAGAGCTAAGGGGATTTACCTTAGTGCCTGAGATAAACAAGAAATCTTGAGGCCTCGAGGGATCGAAGAAAGCCATCTTGCCTTGTGTCTTGTCATATGCAGCAACCTGATAGAAACAAGGGAGTGAGTAGTGAGATCTCAGCACTTGCAATAAAAAAAAAAACAGAAGTTTAAATTGGGTTTTCATATTACCTTGAAAGGAAGAATATTGAGTCTTTCGAGTCCAGGAGCCATGCTTAGTACTTTCTTTCCATGATCAGCATCGTAAAGATCACGTTTCTCTACTGGATGACCCATCCCAGCTGGATCACGACCCACTATGTAGAAGTTTGCACCTGCATTGATTCTAGCCTTTGCATGCCACTGCACTTCTGTTGGACCAGCGTAATGCATAGGTGACGGGAATATCGAAACCACTGTCGTCTCTGGATCAAGAACACCGTCCTCTAGCACCTTCTCGTGCTGCTTCATCCTCCAACTTAGAGGAACATCATCAGCCTTTGTGTACCCACCTAATGGATGAAGCAAAAGGATAGGGTTCTTGTAACCCATCTCAAGAAGTCTCCTACGAGTGTCAGTCATAAGTAGTGCGTGACCGTTGTGGACCGGGTTCCTGAGCTGGAAAGCAAAGACAGCATCTGCACCACGCTTCTCTAGCTCTTTGCGGAGCTCAGCAGGGGAAAGCCTGAAACGGTCAAGGCCATCATTGTACTTGACTGGCTCTAGAACCTCAAGGTCACCACCGATGAGCCAGTTTCCAGCATTGGTGATGGCTTCTTCTACGTAAGGCAGACCTGGTGCGGTTGTACCCCAAGTTCTGGCTATACGTTCTTCCTTGGGATGCTTGTAAATCTCAATGCTGATCAAAACAGAAACAAAATTAATCTATAGACAAAAGGACTGTTGTATAAACCGTTTAAGACCCTACACTAATATGAAAGTAGGGCTGACATTTTGAACCGAACCAAATTGAATCGAAACTTTTGGTTTTCAGTTTAAACTCGGTTAAGAATTCAGTTTAATTTGGTAGATTAAAAAACTAGAATTTTGGTTGGTGTGACAATCGGTTAGTTCAATTTTCTATTTTTAAAAACATATAACCAATCCTAACTAAAATTCCATACCAAATTAACCAAACTTTGAACACAAAATAATTGAACTAACTGAAATAATCAAAAGACAAAAGTGATAAAGAATAAAATATACCTTAAAAAATTTTTATTCCCAAAATAGCACTCAAAAAGAAAAATGACCAAAACAAACTTTATTAAAAATTGTAAATATACATTTATATCCTTAGATTAATTAATTTAAACTTAGGATTTAGAGTTATGGGGTGAAGTTTTGGAAGTGAAGTTTAAAATTAAAAAAGAATTTTAAAAAATTAAACTTTTCAAAATAAAAAATGTCTATTTTGATCATTTTTTTCTTAAAATTTATTTTTGTGATAAAAACTTCAAAAATATCTATTTGAGAGATTTGACAATAATCAAATTTAACCAAAAACACAAATTTGAAGCGAGACTAAACCAAAACCAAAAACTTCCCTTAATTTCGATACAATTTTATTTAACCAAACTAACTGAACGCTAAACTAAACAACATTTTTGTTCGGTTCAATTTGGCATAGGTTTGTGCTAATCAAACTAACCGGATTACTAACTCACCATTCGAACCGAACCCGCAAGTGACGACTCAGATCTCAGGACACAGAAACAAGAACTCGATCTAAACAAAAACTTACTCGGTGAGGATAGCGACAGGATTACCATCAGAACCAACAAGCGCCACGCGCTTAGACTCGCCGATACTCGCCTTCTGCTCGTCGTCTATAGCGAGTACGATAGGCACCGACATGTTCACGACCGAACCGTCGTCAAGCCTTAGCGAGTTGAAAT
The DNA here is from genome assembly GCA_905132885.1 of Moricandia moricandioides. Classification (NCBI taxonomy): domain Eukaryota; kingdom Viridiplantae; phylum Streptophyta; class Magnoliopsida; order Brassicales; family Brassicaceae; genus Moricandia; species Moricandia moricandioides. The sequence goes on from CAJHQQ010000406.1 coordinate 42,197, forward strand.
GAAGAGTTTGGAGGAACTCGGATTCTCTCATGAACCCTCCGAGCGGACTCGCCCATCCTTCGCTCAACACGTGCATCCACTGCACGTCGATCTCCTTCAGCTCCACGCGCGGCAGCTCCGTCGCCTCGTGCTTCTTCTCCCGCCGTCGTGGCTCGTCCACGATAAGCTCCACGAGCTTTCCACCGTCGGGAGCGATTAGCCCGGCGCGAACGGCTCCGCGACGGCGTGATTTGGACGGGAAAGAAACGGCGGCGATGGGGAGGTCGGAGGTTGGAGGTTTGGTGAGTGGCTGAGAGAGGAAAGGAGTTTTGTTGAGGACGGCAGCCATGGACGCCATTGAAACGTTGTCTGAGCTTCAGGATATGGCTGCTTCGATGGAGATTCCGTGAGAGAGAGAGACGAGGAGGTTTTATAGAGTTGAAAGAGTAATTAAAGGACCATCAAAATATTCATCTACGTGGACACTAAAAAATAAATAGTTTTATTAGTGATAATAAAATGTTAACAAGGTTACCTTATTGGTATGGTGCATGGTACTAGAGGTCGGCACATATTGAATATTCCAGTTTTTAGAGTTATTCGTGATATGATCCCTTTGTTCGAATAATTTTTTTTTGTCAACGTTTGTTTGAATAATTAATTATTCGATTCAGTTCAATTTGTAATTATTTGAATGTTTGATATCTAGTTATCCAGAAAATTTTATATTTTAAATTTAATATTCGATTCGATAATGTGAAAATAAAATAAAAAGTAAATAAATAACTCAAAATAATAAAGACTAATATTATTAATTACTTTTAATTTTTTAATAACTAATATAATAAATAAAAATTAAAAATTTACAAAAAATATAATATTTTGATATTATATATATATATATAATTCTTTAAATATATATGTATAAAAAATTGAGATTCTGAAAAATATTAGTATTTTTATATTTTTTTTATTTTTCCAGATATTACATATTAGTATTTGTTTTATTTCATATAGTTATCTATATCTGAATATTCCGGTTCAAATTTGTAACGGATAACAAATCAAATTAAAATTTATGTATATTTTGCTCAGCCCTGGTGCAGAGTAAGTGTAACTGTTATTCTGTTTTTATTCATAAAAATTAAATTCATTCATAGGTTGTAAATCCTTTTGTATTTAAATTCATATTCCCTTTCTTAAAGAAAGTCCAAATTTTATGAATATACTTTTCATGTTTTCTGAGGAATATCCACAGAGTGAAACAGTAATGGTATTTTGAGGCTAGATAATTAATATTTTTGTTGTTTAGGAAATAAATAAAATAGAATTAAAAGTTAGGAAATGTGAGGTCAGTGTATTGACTGATGCTACAGTTGAATATATCCAAGAATACGGTCAGGTTCGACCATCAATTTGCTAATGGAATATATGCACCACTCCAATTGCCACGTTACATCAGGAATATTTTTTTCTCTGAATATGCTTTTCATTTTTAATATAATATTTTAAAATAAATTAAAGGAGATCATGAAACTCATATAATCACCTATTTATTATTATGATCAAATATTTTTCATTATTTATATGCATATTCAGTTATATTAATTGTTTATTCTCTAGAATTATGATTGCAATCTCGTGTATTGAAGAAGTTCAAAAATATCTTGTATTGAACTCTTTTCTCGTGGATACAAATTCATGTTATCATGATGAATAAATATGTTTAAAGTCTACTGGTATTAGAGATGAAATACATATTGCTCTAAAATCAAAAATTTCACTTTTCTAATATGTTTTTGACTATTAAAACTTTTTTTTTGTTTTTTACTAAGTGCTTTTCGGATTAACACAATAAAATATTATGGCATCAGAAACTTGTTTTTTTAAAAAAAAAACTTAACAATTACTCCTTCCATTTCTTAAAAGGTGTTGTCTTAAAATTTTATTATTATTTCAAAAATAGTGTCGTTTGTGTTTTCAATGTAGAATTATAAGTAATTGTTTATTTTTAATCTCATTGTATTATTGTACTAGTTAAGAGAGATAAAAAATATTTAGTTTATGAACAGAATATAAAACAAAAATTTTAAATGGTTTATTAATATACGTGAAAAACTTTCAATTGACAGTTTTTATGAAATAGAGAGATTATTATTATTTCTATTGTTTTTTTCTTGTCATTATTCTTTTGTTTATAAGTATTTGACAATCATTTTACTGATGTTTTGTGGGGGGAAGAAAAATAGGTTGTCGACACTCGATCTTTCTTGTCGATGATACGAACCCATAAAAAGTTTATAAGAGGAAACGAAATGTTTTAATTGCTTTTATTTTAAAAAGATTTACATTTCACCGACAATTACTTTCTAGAGCTCCTCAGTTTTGACCTGACCAGATCAATCTTGGTCCGAAGCGCTTCCACACGTGATAAATATTGTCAAAACTAACAGAAAGTTGGTAGACTGGTGGCTGATTACTCTTCCTCAACTTTTTCCACTTCGTCAAATTTATTTTCGAGTTTGGGTTCTGGTTACTGCATCTGAAAGTTTAAAACTAAGTATGTAGATTATGGGTTAATAATACAAACATTGACTACTTCAAATTTTAATCTCCGTAAAACGAAGGTAGTTACAGAATTGGATAATGTAGCGCTTGATCAGTTTATTGGTGGCTGGGACCTCTCATTCACAACATGTGTTAAATAAACCATTCATTATCGGCCTACCTATTTTTTTCTCATAATCATTGACCCGATAAATCGAAAACAAAAGTAACGAAGACATAACGCTGTTCAATTGAAGGCACACATATATATATATATATATATATATATACATATTTTCCTAAAATCAAATGTTCAAATTTCACCACGGTGATCACATGTGACATTTTCTAAATACTGAATAAAGTTTTTATTGTAATTTCTAGATTTATTTTTCTGAACAAAAAATGAATACTAAAGTTTACAAAATAGAATCAACGTCTTCATGTCATCAGACAACAAAAAGCAAACCACCTAATTAGACGTGGTTTAAATCCAATCAAACAAATGACTAATATGGAAAATTCTCTGAATCTAAAAGCTGACAACCTTACCCTAAGCACCACAAGTAATATTAATTTCGTCCAAGCTGTCACTAAAACTGCATACCTCTAACACAATTATCATTTTTTTTTAAATATTGAGCTAATGATTTCTAGTGCAGCTTTTAGTTCCTGAAAACTTGAAATTTCCTCAACTGCACCTACATATTCCATGTTTAGGACTATTTCTTTACAAGATTGCTTCAATACAACTTTAACGTTGATTTTATATCGTATGCAAGAACTAAGATTTCATATTTCTCTTTGCTCCAACCCATTTTCTTTCTTTAGTTTCTGTTACGATTTCAGCCTCGTATGATTCTCTTCCTAAGCGACCAACTTGTTACTTGAACGTGTAGCTAATGAACACAAGCAACTTTAACGAGTTTCCGGCCTCTAACCGGTACATCTCGTGGGAGAACTCTTGCTCCCAAACTCCACTAGATCAATAAAGAGTTACAGTAACCAATCACTTATAGAGCTGTGATGGTTAAGAAAACACCAAGAAGACACAATTAGTCTCAGGGTCTTTAAGCTAGAACAATATGAGCTCAACTATGTTCTCTATGCTTAAACTAATGTCTCTGTCTCTCTTGTGTAGCTTGTCTCTTTCTGAAGCTTGATCTCTAGTTGAAGAAGATGAAATGGCGTGCTTCTTACTTAACCTAACGCATATAACATATTAGGTTTTAACCTAATGGGCTTCGTCGACTAAGCCCATAGATTGTCCGCGTGTCACTTGTGCAAAACCGGCCCAACACTGAACGGGTCCGATGGGCTTTGACCAAACCTCACAAAACTCCACCTGTTTGGTTTAAGCCCATAACCTTTGCTTCTGTGCCGACACTTCCTGGTCTCTGTCTCTTCTCACTTGTGACGAACCAGAGAAAGTCACTACCTTCTCTCTTCATCTTCCTTTTCTCGTCTCCGATGAGTCACATCTTTGACTCTTCTGTCGAACACCATCTCTGTTCACTCTGCTGAACCTCAGGTAACTCTGACCTTCTTCCTTGACTTCTTTCTCTTGAAATCGCTCTGGTTCTGTAGAGGTAACTGATCGATTTTTCCACTGATCTTGATGTATGTTCCTTTTGACGAGTTCCAATGATGGATCTAGAACTCCACCTCAACCAATGATGGTTGATGTTGCTAAAGCTTTGGTCTTTCAGTTCTGTACTTGAGGTGACCTTGTCCACCCAAGTTAACTTGGACCTTTACCTTGACGACGGTGGTCGTGAGACCACAACCGGCGTCCCTTACATCTTCTGAGTCTGTTCAAATGAAACCTCCGACTCAGACACTTCATGACGATTCCTCTAAGGTATAACTCACACATGCTTCTACTAGATGTGGTAGCGACTTTATGCTTCTTGACCAAGTGTTAATGATTGTTGTCTCATACCCTTTAACCTCAGGATTACAATCAGTCGTAAGCACTTATTCAACCAGATTCTGCCTGCACATTTTCCTCTGCCTTTGACTAGAATCTTCAAGCTAAGTCTAACCTTGAATCGCCATTTCCCTTTGATTAAGCCTTCTTAACAGTGACTAACTTGTCTCTCTGTTTGCTTCTCAGGTGAAATATGCTCCACCTTGAACACGTGAGTGTTACCACGAGTTCATCCCCTTTGCCAGGTAGTCCTTTTTCAAACACTTTGAGTAACTCATACTCTCTGCCTTGACACATGCTAACCCTCTGTTCTGCGTGTCTTCTGAGGTATTCTTGTCTACTCTGGAGTTACCTGGCGTTGATGTTCCTGTCTCAGTGAAGATTCACAAGCTCGCAGCATAGCTGGAACTTCTGACCAGGTACAGTCTTAGTGAGAAAATCTGCTGGATTAACTGTAGTGTGGATCTTGTTTAGGATTACTTCTCCATCTGATACTAGATCCCTGATGTAATGGAACTTAATATCAATGTGCTTGGTTCTTTCGTGATGAACTGGATTCTTTGCTAGGGCTATAGCACTCTGCGAATCACAATGCAGTTGAACACTTTCCTGCTTGAAACCTAACTCTGCACATAATCCTTTTAACCACACACCTTCCTTTGCTGCCTCGTTTAGAGCCATGTACTCTGCTTCTGTAGTAGAAAGAGCAACCACAGATTGCAGACACGATTTCCATGAAACCGTATTCCCTCCAACCTTGAAAACATAACCTGTAACTGACCTCCGCCTGTCCAAGTCCGTTGCATAGTCTGAATCTGCATAGCCTTCAATCATGAACTTTGTATGCTTCTTGAATGTTAGGTTGATCTTAGATGATCCTTTCAGATACTTTAACACCCATTTAACTGCCTCCCAGTGTTCTCTGCTAGGCTTACTCATGAACCTACTTATAAACCCCACTGCGAAACCAAGGTCTGGCCTTGAACCGACCATAGCATACATTAAGCTCCCCACAACACTTGCATATGGAATGTTCTCCATGTGTGGTGCTTCCAGCTTCCATTCTTTCTCAGTCAAACTTCTCAAGTTGAAGTGTGCAGCTGTTGGCGTGATCACTGAACGTGCAGCCAACATCCCAAACATTTTCAATACCTTCTCAATGTAGGTATCCTGTGACAATACCAGTGTGCCTTTCTCTCTGTCCTTTCGAATGTCCATTCCTAGGATTCTCGAAGCCTGTCCCATATCTTTCATTTCGAATTCCCCATTAAGCATTTCTTTGAGTTCCTTAACCACCTTCTTATTTCCTGATGCAATGAGCATATCATCAACATAGAGCAATAAGTAGACAGCTTGATCAGTTTGTGCATCCCTAACATACACACATGGATCCTTGGTGCTTCTGTCAAATAACTGATCTTTCATAAAGCTATCAAACCGTTGATTCCACCTTCTTGGAGATTGCTTTATTCCATAAAGTGACTTTCTCAATAGACAAACTTTGTTTTCATCTCCTGGCTGTATGAACCCCTCTCGCTGAGTCATTAAGATCCTTTCTTCTAGACTTCCATGTAGAAAAGCAGTCTTAACATCCATCTGTCCCAATTCGAAATCCAGATTCACAACTACTGATAACATGAATCTGATGGATACGTGTTTCACCATTGGAGAGAAGATCTCATTGTAGTCAATTCCCTCAGTTTGTGAATACCCTTTTGCTACCAGTCTGCCCTTGTACCTCTTATCCTCAATCCCTGGTATACCTGGTTTGATCTTAAAAATCCACTTGCACCCAACCAGCTTCTGCTTGTCTAGTTTGTCGATCAAATCCCAAGTCCTATTTTTCTTATGAGAATCCATCTCTTCCTGTGCAGTCTGTTTCCACAACTTTCTGTTTCTGCTCCTCATTGCCTCAGCATATGATCTTGGTTCATCAACTTCCAAGTCCTCAGCAGTAGTTAAAGCGTAGCCACAAAATTTTCATCCTCATATCTTGATGGAGGTCTCACGTTCCTCCTCCTTTCTCTGTCTCGAGCAAGAACATAATCATCCAATGATTGAGGAGTGTCATCTTCTACCTTTTCATCAGCTTCCTCGGTTGAACATGTTTCGTTTTCTGATGAAGACTTTTCTACATCATTTTCTTGATCTAACATGTCATTCCTTTCTATCTCAGTAGCAGTAATAGTAGGACCCTGAATCAGATCATCACTGAAATGACACTCTTTTCTTGGGCTTCTTCTTTTTCTGAACTTCATCTTGTGCAACTGATTTAACCTGTTCAACTCCTTTGTTCAACGTGTATTTGTAGGTTTCACTTTCATTGAACACCACATCCCTGCTTGTTCTGCACCTTCCTTCCTCAGGTATACAGACCCTGTATCCCTTTGTACCAAATGGGTACCCCATGACCTTTATAGCTCTGGGTTCGGTCTTTCCCTCAGTGACATGAACAAACGCTGAACATCCAAACCGCCTTAGATGCTTCATATCCGGTTTTGAACCTGACCAAACCTGTTCAGGTAACTTGAAGTTAAGTGTTGGATTCAGAGACCTGTTGATCAAGTAGACAGCTGTTGATGCAGCTTCAGCCCAGAAACTTTGATCCAATCCTGTCTCAGCAAGCATACACCTGACCTTGTCCATTATAGTTCGATTCATCCTCTCTAACACTCCATTTTGCTATGGAGTGTAAGTACATGTTCTGTGTCGCTTGATACATGCATCCTTGCAATAACCATCAAACTCCCTGTTGCAAAATTCCAAACCATTGTCTGTCCTCAAACACTTGATCTTCCTCTCTGTTTGAGTCTCAACAGCAACCTTCCATTCCTTGAATGTAGCAAATGCATCACTCTTATTCTTTAGAAAATATAGCCATACTTTCTTAGAGTAATCATCAATGAACGTGATGAAGTACTTGCAGCCTCCCAAATTGTCTGGTGTTGATGGTGAACCCCACATGTCTGAATGCACATAGTCTAAGATTCCTTTTGTAACATGTTTGCGACTGGAAAGCTTTGTTTATGAGACTTCCCCAGCACACAGTCTTCGCAAAACTTCAACTCATCAACCTCTTTCTCAGGTATCCCTCCTTGGCCAAAACTTTCATACTCTTCAGATTCATGTGTCCAAGTCTTGAGTGCCACATACTTGTCCTATAACATTTTTCGTTGGACAAGTTTGCCTCGCCGTTCAATACCGATCCTTGCAGATAATACAAGCCTTGATGATATTTTCCAAAGATCACATTTTTATCATCCTTGTAGAAGTGAACCATTAAATCTTTCCCTTCATACCTGCAACCTGAAGTCTCCAACAATCCATATGAGATTAGGTTTCGGCTCATTCCTGGCATGTACCTTAAACCCGTGAGGACTACAACTGAGCCATCTAGATTTCTTATCCTTATCTTCCCAATCCCTTCGATATTGCTGTGAGTATTATTAGCCATCAGCACCTTGCCTCCTTTGAACTCTTCCAGATCGAACAGAAACTCTTTGTCTGGAGTGATGTGAAAAGAACAACCAGAGTCCATGACCCACTCTTCATGTGTGTCTTGAGTGCTCACGGTTAACACCAGAGGCTGTTTCGGTTCTTCTGCAATGTTTGCTGAGTTCTCTGGTTTGTTGTACTTCCTGTCAGGACACTCCCTTTTCAAGTGCCACTCCTTCCCACAAATAAAGCAGCCCTTGTTACTCATAGGTCGAGACTTTGACCTACCAAATCTGCTCTTCGATCTTCCCTTTCCATTTCTTCCACTGCCACGGTTTGACCTGTTATCTGATCTGCCTCTGTCAACATATAATCCTTCCCCTGCGGACCTCGAACCCCTTCCGCTTTCAATAAGTTCTCGTTCCTTTGACCTTGCAGCTCCAGTAACCTCACTGAGACTCAGGGTATCTCTACCATATTTTAGAGTCTCTTTCAACTGATCATACCGGTGCAATAGTGAGCTCAATAACAAGATGGCTTGTACCTCCTCAGACACTTCTACTTGTAGATTGTTGAGGTCTGCCACCAGTTTCAGAAAATCATCAACATTCTCGTCGATGCTCTTGGAATCAGACATCTTTGAATGTATAGAATCTTAGCTGAAGGTAGATTCTATTCGACAAACATGTCTCCGTGTACAACTTGTTCAACGTTGACCACATTGTTGCTTCTATTTCGCAGTGTGTGATCTTACGTAGGACTTTATTATCCACGTTCAACACTATCAAGTCCTTTGCCTTCTCAGATTTCTCAAACTTGACTGGATCTATACTCGGAACTGTCTCTGCAATTCCTGCTAGTCCCTTCTGTGGATCTTTCATAGCTGCCTCAAGCTCTTCCTTTGCAGTAGGTGGATCCTTTAGCAGCTTCTCATCATCCAGAATACTCTTCAAACCCAGTACCCTGAAGTGTGCCAACATCCTGACCTTCCACAGTGAAAAGTCCCCAGTTCCATCAAACCTGTCCACTTCAATCCGTGAGTTGGACATGCTGACCTTCCTCTTAGCTTAGATTAATCACACGCCTTGAACCTGAGAGCTCTGATACCAACTTGTTACTTGAACGTGTAGCTAATGAACACAAGCAACTTTAACGAGTTCCCGGCCTCTAACCGGTACGTCTCGTGGGAGAACTCTTGCTCCCAAACTCCACTAGATCAATAAAGAGTTACAGTAACCAATCACTTATAGAACTGTGATGGTTAAGAAAACACCAAGAAGACACAATTAGTCTCAGGGTCTTTAAGGTAGAACAATATGAGCTCAACTATGTTCTCTATGCTTAAACTAATGTCTCTGTCTCTCTTGTGTAGCTTGTCTCTTTCTGAAGCTTGATCTGTGGTTGAAGAATAGGAAGTGGCGTGCTTCTTACTTAACCTAACACATATAACATATTAGGTTTTAACCTAATGGGCTTCGTCGACTAAGCCCATAGATTGTCCGCTTGTCACTTGTGCAAAACCAGCTCAACACTGAACGGGTCCGATGGGCTTTGACCAAACCTCACAGTTTCACCAGAAGAAACTTATAACAAGTGAACAAGAAAAAACAAAAACTAGTCACACTAAATTTTACCACGATGTATGATGGAGCATTTTAAATCAATTCAACATTTTCTATAAAATTTTAATTTCAATGTTCTGTGGATCAGTCAGTCTTGAAGAACACCTACACCTAAATTTTTTTATGAAAAGGAAAACAATTTTTTTATGTGAATTCTTAGAATAAAAAGTAAAAATATTCAAAAGAAAATGAATAATAGAGTGAAGAGAAGTTCCCATATGAAAACTTTTTTTACATTAAAATCGAGTGAAATGAGACCACATCTAAATTGAGTAATAGAACATCCCACATGAATTTTTTTTTAGAATCCCATTAATTAAAGCCCCATATAACATTTGAAAGCTATAGATTGGTTCATTTTAATTGTAAATTTTCTTGGCTATATAATTGTAATATTTTTTAATTTTAGAAACTCTTTGAAGTTAAAGATATATTTGTAAACTGTAAACTTGTTATTGATTTGAAAAAGTTACAACGATATATATATATCAAAGGCGACTAACAATGTCCTTAACCTAACATATTTATGTTTATCTCTAAATAATGTATTCCTAATTGTATTAGCATTATAAGTAATCCTAATGACTATAGGATTCCGTAACACTCTTCCATCAAGTTGGAGTGTGAAAATCTGAACACACAACTTGGACGACAAGAATTCAAATTGCAAACTACCCAATCTGTAATTAGAATATCAGCTATTTGAACTTTGGTGCGAAAATGTTGTGAGGATATAAGACCGTCATGTATTGCATCACGAACACTATGAAAATCACGTTCAATATGTTTTGTGCGCTCATGAAAAAATGGATTTGCCGCTATGTGAATCGCAGCCTTACTATCATAAGAAGGAACCTTTTTTTTTTCATTTTGATGCCGACATAAACTATCAATAGAATGATCCATTTGAGTTCTTTAATAGTAGCAGCCATGGCTCGATATTCCGTTTCAGAAAAAGAAAAAAGAGTGTGAAACCGTTTTCTTTTTTCTTTGTTTTTGAGGAGATTGGACATACACCAATAAGTACAACATACACACTTAGGAACCGTTTAGTTAAGGGACAGGCGCTTCAGTCAGCATCAACATACAGTCAAGATTACTAACTGAGCGAAGAAGGATTTCTTAACAAGGACATCCCTTAAGAAACTGTACAACGCGTAATGCTGCATTCCAATGTGAAAGACGCAATGCCTGCATGAAATGAGATAACAAGTGAATAGGATAGTAGAGCTCGGGTCGTGTAATCGACAAGTAAACCAGCATGCCAGTAAGTCGATGATATTTATTTGGATCAAATAATAATGATTTTGTTCGAGCGGGATAAAGATGTGTTTTGAATCAAGAAGTCTCGTGTTGGAAATAATGTCTAAAGAATACTTGCATTGAGAAATAAATATCTCTTCTTCAGCACGAGCAACCTCAATACCCAAAAATATTCGAGTTTTCCAAGATCTTTCATATGAAAGCATTCACTTAAGTAATCCTTAATTTTTTTAAAAAGAAAAGCTGTCATTGTTTCTCAATACCAAATCTTCGACATAAATCAATACACAAATCTCTTTACAGGCTTTCTTATAAGTGAACAATGATTTATCCGGTAAGACTGAATAAAATTGAGTTTTGCTAGCGCAGAAGATAGCTTTCCAAACCAATAATGTGGTGCTTGCTTTGAACCATAAATAGACTTTCAAAGATGATTTTTTTTGTGTGTATTTGAATGAGTAAAAACTCGAGGAAGTTTCATATATACATTTTCTTTAAGATCAATATGGAGAACGACATTGTGTATATTCATTTGATGAAGTTACCAACCCTTTGACGCAACAAGAAAAAGAAGACTTCAAACTGTGCTCATTTGACAACTGGAGCAAAAGTTTCATTGAAGTCATCTCCTTATTTTTTGAGTATTTCTCACCGCGACAAGACGAGAATTATGCCGCTCAACTGTACCGTCAGCATTGTATTTGATATGATACACCCACTTACTACTGATTGCGGTTTACCAGGCGGAAGTGATTAAATGTCCCAAGTGCCACTATCTTCATGTGCTAGGACCTCATCTTTCATAGACTGTCTTCGAACGTTTTCTTTGATTGCATCTTTGTAGTGTTTTAGTGACCGCGGCTAAAACACTTGATTTGAATGGGAAAATTCAGGCCAGAGACATAATTATCTAAAGGATAAGGAATAAAACCTTGGATTGTTTCATAGCTCAATGATGAAGAGAAGATGAGAACGAGAATGGATTCTTCGAGGTGTTGTAAGTGACGTAGTCATGAAGCTTGATATACTGAAATTTTGATCATTGACCACGACCTAATGTTTCAATTGCAGGAACAATTTCCATAATCGAAGCCATTTTTTTTTGGTTCGTAAGACGCGAAGACTCTTAAGACCTATTCAGAACAATTACAGTAGGTGACGTTATTGTTGTACTGGTTTCTTGCGGAGAAGATGAGTTGAGGGGAGCGAGTGATGTAGTTATTTGATTTTCTTTATCTGAACTCTCTCTTTCAATGAAGCCTGATTCCATTGTTATTTCCCAATCATTATGAAAGGCAAGAGAAACAGTCTGACGTGGTGGAGAAGCCGGTGATGGAACATAGTCAATTGTCGAGAATGGAAACTCGCTTTCATGAAATACAACATCTCTCGAGATGATAAACTCCTTTTCTAAATCATAAACCTTCCAACCTTTTTGAGTAAACGGATAACTAACGAATATAAAAAGATGACTTCGTGGACCATATTTATTCTTATCATGTGATCAAAGATGCACGTAACATAAGCTCCCAAATACACATAGATGGTCATACAATGGTTTCTTGCCAAAAAGAACTTCATACGGAGATCGATTTTGAAGAACCGAGGTTGGAGTTTGATTAATCAAGTAAGATGTTGTCATGATATCCTTGCCTCAAATTTTTTTTGGTAAGTGTCCTTGAAATAAGAAATCCCTTGGGACATTGAGAATGTGACGATGTTTTCACTTTACACGTCCATTTTGTTGTGGCGTTGCAACGCAAGAGGTTTGATGTAATACTCATTTTTCATGAAAAATTGGGAGATACATGTGAAATATGTTCCATTATCACTTCGAATGATCTTGACTTCTTTGTTGAATTGTTTTGATGTCATTGCTAGGAAATCTTGAAGAACTGTACGAATTTCAGATTTTTGAAGTAAAAAGTATGTCTATACTGTTCTGGAATAATCATCCATGATGGTAAGGAAATAAACAGCTCCAGATGAAGTTTTAGTAGGTATGGACCCCATACGTTGCAATAAATGTGTTCAAAACAATCCTTATTTAAATTGGCATTAAAAAGTCTCTCTAGTCTACTTAGCTCAAAACATGTGTCACAAGGACTTTGTGCAGCAAATTTATTATAAGATTTTTAGTAATTTAAACCCTCAACTATTTTTAAATCGGATGGAAAACCCTCAACTAAAATTTTATGTTTTTATACCTTCAACTATTAAACCGTTATTGTCGTTAACCATGCGTTAACAAAATCGTTTTATCTGAACGGAGACCCGTTAACTTGAAAACGACATGAGATACTTACGAATATCTTTAGTGTTTTAAAACCTCAGCTATTTTAAATCGGGTGGAAACCCTCCAACTAAAATTTAATGTTTTTAAACCTTCAACTATTAAACTTTTAATGCCTTTAACTTTACATAAAAAACATTTTTAAACGGGGAACCACTGTTTCATTTTATTAAAGAAACGACACATGATTCTTAAACCCTCTTTACCAGTGGTCAAGGGACATTCACCATTCATTCCCAAATAAAAAGGTATTTTATCCTATTCAAAAACCATCGAATGTGAGATAAGTAAAAAAAACTTTGTTGTTTCTAATCCTAATTATTTATCTCGTTTTCATCTTTTTGATAAATTTTAGGTAAAATTTTGAGTGTGAAGAGATGAGTAACCTAAGTTACTTAACATTCAAATTTGCCCTTTTGATAAATAAATATACATGAAAGAGATAATTAGTATTATAAACGATAGAGACTTTTAACTTATTTCACTTTCTATGGTTATTGAAAAGGAAGAAAAATCCTATTTTTTTTTTGATTTGGGGATGAATCATGAATTTTCATGCCCATTGATAAAAAAGTGTTTAAGGATCTCGTGTTGTTTCTGTGATTAAATGAAATGTTGCGTTCCAGTTTAACGGGTTTAAAAACATAAAATTTTAGTTGGGGGTTTTCCATCTGATTTAAAAATAGTTGAGGGTTTAAATCACTAAGATATCCGTTGATTGTAAGCATTTCGTGAAACGCCGCATTTCAATTTATCGGGTCTCCATTCAGATAAAACGCTTTTGTTAACGGATGGTTAAAGGCATTAACGGTTTAATAGTTGAGGGTTTAAAAACATAAAGTTTTAGTTGGAGATTTTCCATCCGATTTAAAAATAGTTGGGGGGAGGGTTTAAATCATTAAAGACCCTTATTATAACTAAAAGGTAAAGAAGTTAAAGCAGAAAACGCAGGATGCCTAAGACATTGGTACCACGAAACTGATCCACTGAACTAACCACTGTTTAAGTCACATGAACTCTGGCAACCATGACATTTTTGAAGAAATAAACTCCATCTCGCTCTTCACTTGATCTAATCACTGATCTTTTGTAACGATCCTGTAAAACAAATAAAATATCCGTTAGAACGTAAAACAATTTGTTTGTCGCAACATCTTGAATACAAAGATGAAAGAGCATTTGAGATTGGGAACAAATAACACTCATTTTAGAGTTATGTTCTTCGAGACAGAAACATGCCAAAATATGTGGCGAAAGTCTTATTGCCATCAGCAAAACCCAATGGACAAGGCGTGATAGTAGTAACATTTTTGAGTAACGAAACATCTCCAGTCATACGATCAGAGGCACATGTATCAAGAATAAGGTTGTAACACCCGACCGCCCACAACTAATGGGCTCTCACGCTTGCTCACTCGGTGCGTTAATATTTTGGAGGCACTAGCCTCATTCACTCAATATCACGAATAATTTGTAGATAGGTCACCTATCATTCCATTACTCCAGCTCAAACACGCTTAACTCTGAAACTCTTTCTAGATGTGTGACAAAACCCACAGTTCAAAAAAAGAAAAACTTAAAACCCTTCGTTCCCCTTTGGATTTTTGGGTGCCTTGTTAGCGAGTGTTCCACACATTCATTTGGTTAGGTTTTTATAACTCAAAAATAGGTCAAGGTTTCCTTTCCCAAATTTCCGTAGACATAACGAAGATTAGGGCCAAGTATTGATGATAAAAGTCGAGGCACAAAACCTGTTGGACATAAAATCAGTTGTATTTTATGGTTCACTCCAAAACCAATATTGCTCCTCCTTCCCGAAGTTGATTAAAAAAACATAAAAACCTAATCAATTAAAATAGAAGTACAAATAAGAAACAATCATTGTTTTTACTTAATATTTATAAGGAATGCAACTGATATTATCTCAGCATCCAAACAACTAAAAATTGACTCTTAACAAAAATAAATAAATCTGGGTTAAGCCCATTAACAATCTTTGTCATTGGAATTGAAAAATTCATAATAAAAAAATATATATGTGTTTTTCAAATTTTTATAAGAAAAAGAATTATACATACATATAGCATTAAATAAGTTTTATTTTTTATTCATATTCATATAAGCTACCAACTATATTTGAACTATAAAAAGATAATAATGTTAATAATTTTCGATTATAATATGAACTTATTCATTTACAATAACAACATCATGTAATTTTCCATAACAATTTAATGACTAAAATACATACTAATATTTATTATAAATAGTTATATATACAAACAAATACAATGTATTATCATTTGTACGATATATATATAATAAGAATAACTTATGTAATTTATAAATTTTTAATTTTTAATCACCATATAATACATATACACAGTTAGGTCGAGGACGGATCGAATATTCAGGGTATTTTATGATATACGAATTCTGATATGCATTCATCTGATTCGGAAAATTGTTATCCGAATCTGGATATTTGGGATTGGGATATTCGGACTAAAATCCAAATACACGCGGATATTCGGACCTGGTTTAATTAAACATAAATAAAAAATTAATTATTAACCATCTATTTAGTCTATTTAAAATTATTATTTAAAAAAACTTTAAATTATTAAAATTTAATAAAGTTAAAATTTTAATTATTTTATATAAAATTATATATAATATACATAAATAAATATAATTAAATTTCAAATATTTAATATTTGGATCCAGATATACAAACCTAAAATTTTACTATCCAAATTTGTACTTGGATCAGTCGAATCCGTAAAATCACTATCAAGATCCCTGAATATTTTTTTCCGAAGCGGATGGGATCCCCAATCGGATATAGAATATTAAGTTTCAGTCATATATACAGTTATATCAAACGAATTTTTTAAAATATTAGACATTCATAAAAATAACACCCACGCAAGCGCGCGGGTCAAAGGCTAGTTTATACTATTAAATCAGACTAGGATTTTGCCTTTACCTTTGGGGGATTTGCTAAAAACAACCTAAAATTTCAATCTAAACCTAAAAGTGTACCCCAATTTCAATCAAATGCAAAACCAACCTACAAGGGTGATAAAAGTACTATTTAACCCTTATGACCAAACAAAAAACAGAAGTGTATTTTACGTTTCTATCCTTTGTTAGTCTACACGTAACAGAAAGAAGTCTACATAAATGTAGACCTCATACGAAGTCTATTCACTCGGTAGACTTGTTATGTAGTCTACACCATAATTTTATCTAATAATTTAATTTTAAAAATCTATAAAAATAATTGTTGTAATATTTTTAACTAATCATTAATATAATGGATAATATGAAGTAAAGAAATAAAATTTTATATAATTAAACACTTTTAAGGAACATTTAGGGTTTGAGATTTTTGGTTAAGGGGTTCGTAGACATATTATAAAGTCTACATATATGTAGACTTTCTAAGTAGTCTACTCACAGTTTAACTTAACCGGATTTAACCAATATAATTTGATGATCAAATAAAACATTTACGGTTTGAGATTTGTGGTTAAGGGGTTCGTAGACATATTATAAAGTCTACATAGACGTAGACCGTTTTTTCAGTCTACTCACAGTTTAACCTAACCGGATTTAACCAATATAATTTGATGATCAAATAAAACATTTACGGTTTGAGATTTGTGGTTAAGGGGTTCGTAGACATATTATAAAGTCTACATAGACGTAGACCGTTTTTTCAGTCTACACACAGTTTAACTTAACCGGATTTAACCAATATAATTTGATGATCAAATAAAACATTTACGGTTTGAGATTTGTGGTTAAGGGGTTCGTAGACATATTATAAAGTTTACATACATGTAGACGTCTATTTCAGTCTACGTTAATTTGTGTTTACCAAAATAAATTATTTTAAAATTAAAATTAACTAAGCGGGAAGTGAAAATGAATTTTGGAGCCTATTTTTCCGTATTGGCGCCAATATGTAGACGTATATTTCAGTCTACATTAACCAATTTAACCTAACCAAAAAAATTACACAGTATATAAATACTTTTTTAGGGTTTTCTGGTAAAAAGAACCACTATCCTCTCCCATCCTTCAGCCATCTCCACCTTGTCTCCTCCTCATCTCCTCCTCGTCACCACCATTACTCTCCGCCTCGTCTCCTCCTCATCTCCACCATTACTTTCCGCCTTGTCTCCTCCTCATCTCCTCCTCGTCATCACCATTACTCTCCTCCTTGTCTCTCTCTCTCTTTATATGTGTTTATAAAGAGTCTCTGCATCTCTTATTGTTTTGATTAAAGTGTTCAATTTTCGTTCTAGGGTTTGTATATGTTCAATTTATTTGATGTAAATTGAAATGCATATGTCGTTGACGAAAATTATGAAGTGTTATGAGTTAATACATGTTTGTAGAGTACAAGCATGTGTTTTGTTTTATTGATTTCTCTGGCTCTTTTTGTTGCAGGTTGCTCCCAGAATTTTACTGCAGACTACAGATTTGTAGACTTTTACTGTAGACTACGGATTTGTAGACTGTCTTATAGGTCTACATTTGTAGACCATCCGCTTCGTCTCTGTCTCCTCCATTGCTCTGGTAAGTTAAATGTCTCTTTTTACCTCTCTTTTGATAAAAAGTGACTACCTTTACATTTTTCTCTTTTCAGATCTGAGCCGGTGACTTCTAAGGAACAATGCTTCTCGTCCAAATCTCTGCTTCCGGTCAGTATCATGGCTTCTACTTCATCTCTCTGTCCTAACCAGCAAGGGACTGTGCTTCATCTTTCCAACGTACGTCTCTGTGTCATCTCTATCTCTTGTTTAACTAATAACCTAACAAGCTCATCTTTGTTTACTAACCTTTTAGTTTCTTTTGATTCAGATCTGAGTCGGTCAGTCTTAGATCCATTTCTCTGCTTCCGGTGAGTCTCCTTCATTTTGAAGTGTAGTATGAAGTTTCGAATTTGTAGACTGAAATTTTGAATTTGTAGACTGATATTTTGAATTTGTAGACTGATATTTTAAATTTGTAGACTGATATTTTGAATTTTGTAAACTGATATTTTGAATTTGTAGACTTCTCATGTAAACTGATGTTTTGAATTTGTAGTACACTGATGTTTGAATTTATAGGCTTCTCGTGTAGGCTTTATTTTAAATTGTAGACTTCTCGTGTAGAATGCACTTATATAATTTTTTGTTTGTGTCTTCTTGGTGCATGTTACAAAATGGATTAACCTGATTTCCTATCGAGGTTGTATACTCTAGGGAGGAGCTCAAGAACTGTGAGTAACAGACAGTTGTATCAGGCTTTTGTACCAGACATTGGTTGTAACAAACTTATGTAATTTGCTTGCAGCAGACTGAAGTATTAGTCTTCTTTTACAAAAGACTTTTATAGAAGTCTTGTACTCGACTATATATCAAAATATCATCATTTGTATCAATATAGTACTCTTTTTTCAGATATTTTAATTCATATTCGACCAAAATTATAATTCCAATACAATCCAGAGATTTACATATTAGTCTTTCTTTATAAGAGACTTAAAAAGAAGTCTACTTTTTGTTCAAGAAGACTAACATGTTGGTCTGCACGACAAAAAGTAACATTAGAACTCAAAGTAATAGAAAAATTAAGACCTACGATTTCAACAAAAGTTCATCAAATAAGACAACATCCAAAGCGACAATACAATTGATAAGTTAAATACATAAGACATAAGACAACATCCAAAGCGACAATACAACTGATAAGTTAAATACATAAGACATAAGACATAAGACAACATCCAAAGCAATAAGACATCATCCAAAGCAATAATACAATTGATCAATTCAACACATAAGAGATAATACATAAGACAACATCCAAAGCAGTAAGACAACACTGGTTTAACTTAGACAGTTTGGATATGACCTGTTTGTTTGCACTGTAACAATTAACGTAGACTTACTAATATGTCTACAAATGTTTCCTAGTAGTATAGCAAAATCAAAAGTATTATTCTTTCATAATTACAACAGTTTTTCTATCCAAAATCACTCAAACCCATTAGGATTAACTATTACACACTTTCAAATGAAAAAATTGTGAAAAGATTTAATGCATAGTACACAAATTAACTTTTAATGTAAATTTCGATATAGACTTCATGTTCAGTCTACAACGCTGTAGACTTTCTTTTTAGTCTACAACGCTGTAGACGGTCAGATAGGTCTACTGTTTGGGTTAGTTTTTGCAATTGACTATTTTACGGGTTACTTTTTATAGTTGAAAAAAAGTTGTGATTTTATTTAAGCAGACTTCGTTTTCAGTCTACAACTTCAAAAAGGTTAATTTTCGCTATTGACCAGAATTTTTCCAGGATTTGACTTTCAGAGGTAGACTAAATATACAGTCTACATATTTTAATTTTTTGAATGAGGTTAGTTTTGCAATTGACTATGTTTGACTTTTTAGGGGGTAGACTGAAATGAACGTCTACAGATTTGTAGACTTCGAAAGAAGTCTACTCTCAAATCCGACGAGTCAGTTTTGCATTTGACCAAAATAAAAAAATAGACTTCACGGGTAGTCTACATTTTTTTTTTCGGGAAGAGCAGACTGCATATGAAGTCTACGTATTAAAAAAATAAATATATTTTTAAAAAGTTTTAGTCAAACACAAAACTAACATTTTCAACGCAGTCAAAATTTTGGTCAAATGCAAAACTGACCTCTTTGTAGACTTATGTTGAAGTCTACGGTTCGTAGACTTATGTTGAAGTCTACATATGAAAAGTCAAAAGTTCATTCAAATGCAAAACTAACCTCTTTTGCGTAGTCGTCTTTGTAGGTCTACGTACTTTTTCGTTTTTTGTTGTCAAAGGTTAAGATGTAGACTGTCGGGGAAGGCTACATTACAAAAAAAAATTTGTTTAGTCAATTGCAAAACTGACCTGTGCGTTGACAAGTAGACTGCATTGTATGTCTACATAAGGGCGTAGACATATAAAACAGTCTACTATCGCGACACAGATCTGAGAAACGACTTAAACCATGAAAATAGTTACCTTTTTGCAGTGTGAAGCTCATTTCCAGCCTTTTCAACCGTCCAAACTCCAATATTGACCAAAATGAAACATTTTTGACGATTCACAAGTGAAAAAAACGAAATTATGAAGTTTATGATTATGAAAAGAGAGATTTTTAGATGGAAATGTAGAGAAAATGAAGATTTGCTTGTTTAGAATGAGAAAAAAGTGGTTGAAAATTCAATTCTAAAGCTTTAAGAGATCAAAAATGGTGGTTGAAAATATTGATGATGATGGCATAGTTGTAATTAAGAAGAAATGTTTAGGGTGTATTTGGTTTTTTGTATTTTTTGAAATTAATAAATAAATAAATAATAATGGCAAATTTGTAAATAATTCAAAAACTTATGGGTATTATGGAAAATTCAATGATCAATAGTAACTAAAAAAAAAAGAGGTTGGTTTTGCATTTGACTTGAATTTTTAGGTTGTTTTTGAAAAAACCCCTTTACCTTTTGTAGTTATTTATAAGAGAATGCAGTCTTTCCCTTATTTAAATATCATAATTAATTAATAAAAATCAAATAATTAATTTAGGAAATATTCAAGGGAAATTGTAATTATACCACAAGTTTGATATCACTTTGCAAATTTACCTTTAATGAATGACAATTTTCAAAAATACCTTAACTTTTTGATGAAAATAGACTTAATTAATATTTTTAAAATATTTATAAAAAATTAGAAACTCAACCCCACCCCGTAACACTAAAACTTAAACAATAAACACTAAAATGTAAACCCAAATGTTAATATACTTTTGATAATGTGTATTTTGCAAAGTGGTACTTAAATTATGCTATTTTAGCAATTTCTCAATATTCAAAACTAAAAAGATAATTAATCATGTGTAATTTCTCTCATTTATTATTTTATTTTCAAAATGTACCATTATATTTATCATCATAAAAACTATTTACAGCAATTTGTGAAAAATGTATCCACTATAACCATTTATATAATAACTTTTGAGAATAATATAGTTTGCAATTTTGAGTTTTTATAAACACTAAACTAAACACTATCTATAAAAAATGTCTGAAAAATGTATCCACTATAAATTATTATTTAAAAACTTTTGAGAATAATATAGTTTGCAGTTTAGAGTTTCTTATAAACACTAAACTAAACACCTTCTATAAAAAAATTATGAAAAATATATCCACTATGACTTTTTTATAATAACTTTTGAGAATAATATAGTTTGCAGTTTATAGTTTTTTTTATAAAAATTAAACTAAACACTATTTATATTTTTATTAAAAATAATAATGAAAAATTTACCAAATTTAAAATGTTTGAAAATAAATATTTAGAATTTAAAATTGCTACTAATAATATGTTTGTACACAAATATCTTAACAAATACTCTATTAACGTGTATAAAATCATGTAACTTAACATATCAATAACATTTTTTGGAAATTTGTCAAAAAAAAATATTTTCCTCAACAAATATTGCCAAATATATATTTTATTATTAAAAATTATATCCTGTTTTAGCACATTAAAATATTTAAAATATTTAAAATAAGGGAAAATGGGTCTAAATTGATAAATTATACTATTTTAATTTTCATGTATGTATATTTATATAGGATTTTAGATAAATTTAGGAGATTAGCAAGTAATTAAAAAAAATTTAGGAGATTAGCAATTATATATGTTAACATATGATGTATTCGAGTTATATACGGATTTCCGGTCTATTATTCGACCAGGTGTCTGAGTCGGATATAAAAACAATGTTTGAAACTAAAAAAATATGATAAAATAACTTTAAAATTATTTATTTTCTAATAAAAAGTTATATATTCATGCATATTTTATAAAAATGATCAAAAAAAAATACATGTGCTTTAAGAACGCATCAAAATCTAGTATATTTTAAAATAAAAGTTATTCTTGCTAAAGAAAAATAAAACAAATTATAAGACCAACTTAATGTTTGTCAGAATTTAACTCATTTAAATCTAGAAAATAAGGGACTGGTATATAAGAGAATCTACTATATGCAGAAGAAGTCGAGTTGGACCGTTATGTTTCTCATCGTGCCATCCATGTGAGAGAAAAGTGTGTAGGCTAGTCAAGAGTTATTCGATGGAGAAGATGATTAAGCTCAACCCACAAATTTTAGTTTTTTTTTCTATTTGATTAATTTGGAGGTATTCCGAACCTATGAAAAAAATCATATTAGAGATCCAGCTTATGAATGGACTGTTTCTCCGGATATCCAAATAGACTTTAAACAATGTAACCAAATTTTAGTTATTAGCTACGTTTGTAAAGAAACTGCCTAAAATGATTTTTTGATGAATTTATTGATCATGAACAAAAAATAGGCATTTACAAAAAGCAAGAAACTAATAGCTTAGGCTGTGTATAAGAGTTGGACATAAGTCAACCTGTAACTTCAAATCAACGCCTCAAACATGATAAACAGACATCTAAAAACCCATTCTTGTAATAGTCTCATTCTCGTAAACCCATTCTGGTTTCATCTTCCTTATGGCCTTTATAAACTATATTTAAGGAATTTTTATGTTAATGATTTATAAACTATGATCCTTTCTTTGAACTTTTCAGTTGGCACCTTTCTACATCTTTTAGAAATAGAAATTTGTAACTCGGTTGATATCACCAAAAATAAAAGTTCAAAATATTAATGGTTCAACTAAAATTGCCTTATATCATAACAATAATTATAAAAAAACTGATTATACTAATTTAATATTTTTACACTATCCTTAATCATCCTATATATTTAATATTCAAATACGTATATGTATCTAGATATATTTCATTCATTTTCAAAAGCTTCATTTATTTTCTAAGATTTTATTCATTTTACACTACCTATGAATTTTATTCATTTTAGAATGTTTTTAATTAAAAGTTATTTGAGTGTATAACAAGAGTTTGATTGGCAAACAAGTTGCAAAAAATTATGTTATTTATCATCCAATCAATAGTTATTGGAAAAACACTTAGAAAAGTATTAAGATACTAATGTTCTCAAATGTTCTGCTCTCAAAGAGAGCTTTTGGTAGAATATATTTATAATATATAAAAATATAAACAATTATATATCTTAATTTATTTTATTCAATAATATCAAAAATATTTTATATCCAAATATAAATTTATATTTTTAAAAATGAAATTACATTAAAATATAATATAATTCATATAATTAAATATGATTCATTATTTACAATAAAATAATAATATTATATATATGATATATATATATATTATTTAGAAATAAATATATTATATATCATATACGATCTTTTATGATAACTATATATATGAATCATTTACTATCCTACCAATCAATTTATTAAATACATTGGTGATAACATACAACTTATGCAGCATACTACTTATATAGCATATTGCTACTGCAGCACTTCTTTATCATCACCTCTACCAATCAGTGGGGCTTGACATTTTATCCGTTAAATTTGATTCGATCCAAAAAAATTGGATATCCGTAATTCTTTGAAGCAAAACAAATATTAAAAATCAATATTCATAAAAATGAAGCAAATCACAAATACTAAAATTTGTAGAGGCGGATATCTGATCCGCTTCTATTATTGTACAAATACATGTATATCTACAAATGAATATACTGTTTAAATATATGTTTTTATGTAATTATTTATTTTAAAAAATATAATTTTGTTACTTATAAAATGCATATAAAATATTAAATTAAGAAAAGAATATAATTTTTTATTAAAACTACAATTTTCAAAAATTTTGTGTTTTATGAAAAGAATTATTTCATTATAAAATAGTATGAAACATATAGTTCCACTAATTTTCACTTTCGGTTTAATATTATGTAATTTTTGTTTTTGAAAAAAACAGGTATAATATTTTAGATTTACTTGTGTAAACAAAGTGTATGAGATATCCGAAAATATTCGCAAATATTCGAAAAATTTGATATCCGTATTTTTTCGAAGCAAAACAAATCAGAAAATCAAATATTCGTAAAATACAAAACAAATCACAAATACCTAAAATTATGGCACTATACAATTCGTGCCAAGCCCTACCAATCAGGCCCTAAATGTTGATCACACCTAATCTATCAATTGATATACTATTTTATTAAAAAATATACATACGATTATTGGTATATAAAATAAAAAATTAATTTAAGTAAGTTCATATACTGTGTCATTGGCTTTATATACTAAGGATTAGTTGAGTCACGTAAATGGTTGTATTGCATATCATTTAACCAATACTAACCTACACATTACAGATTGGTTTACCAATAAAATAATATAATTCATCTATTGTTTTTAAATATATAAACTACTACAACCAATGGTTGAGATGACTAAGAAAAGTAAAAAAAATATATAGAAGAGACTATGCACTAAAACTGGTTAATAAAAAAAACACAGTTTTGCATAACATCAAACAGTATTTATGTATGCATTACAATTATGCATAATTTTCATCATACATTAATATGCCTAATTTTCAAGCCATTTTATATTCATTGTATTTGAAGATTAAAAAAATATCAATAAAATATTATATATAATAGATATCACATAATCAAATAAAATGTATAATTAATGTTACGAATAAAATCTAATAGAATCATAACATAATAATCTATATGTTTGTTTACAACAATCTTAAATATAAATAAATCCAAAACTATCATGTTCAGTAATATTAAGGATAAACTTACAAAATTTGTAAGCAAAATAATCCTAGAAACATATTCAAAATATATATTGGTTTTAAAAGGTAATACAGTATAAGAGAAATTACAATTCTATCACAAGTTTGATAACACTTTGCAAATTTACCTTTAATGGATGATAATTTTCAAAATACCTTAACTTTTTGATGAAAATAGACACAATTATTTTTTTCTAAATATTTATAAAAAAAATTAAAATCAACCTCACCCATTTAATATTAAACCCTAAACAATAATCACTATAGTGTAAACCCAAATTTTAATATATTTTTGATAGTGTGTATTTTTGCAAAATGGTACTTAACTTATGTTATTCTTAACAATTTTTCTAAATTATATGATATTAAAAAGTTAACTATTTTGAAAGTTCTAGCATAACAACTTTTAAAATATTTTGTATATATAGGAAAAACAAATTACATAATTATTTCTCCTATAAAAGTGATCCAAAAATCTTGCCATAATGGCTACATAGATTTATTTAAACTAGATTCTGAAAGGACGTATATATTTTTTGTTTTAATTTTTTGAGAATTTTTTTTAATTTGTGGTTTATTTGTAATCATATTTGTATTTAGTATAAATTTAATCTATTATAAATTTTGTCTATATTAAATATGTCAATTTGCATAATTATACACTTGTGCCATATGCATTTCAGAAATTATTTTTAATTTTTTCCTATTGTTTGCAACCTATTATATTTTCTTAGTAGTTACCTAATTATAACAGTTCTAACTATGGAAAAAAAAACTTACATAGGTTTTTATAAAATATGTAAAAAATTATAAAGCATATTTTGTTACCTATATAATTTAAGAAATATATAAGTTGTAATTAGAACTGAGTTTTATAGAATAGATTCTTTTATATTGTAGTGTAAAGAGATTTAAATCATTCGTGTCGTATACAATGGATTTGAATAGAGTAATTTAAAATAAAAATCAGTTTAAAATATTTAAATATAATTTATATATCAACATGTTAGGCTTGTGTAAAACTGTCAAAAATCAAGAAATAGTTTTAATATAATTAATGTTGATTTTAGAAGTAATATGTAGTTATTATATTTCCCGCTACGCAAATAAATAGGGAGTTAGGTTTTTAACTTTTAAAAAAATGTATATGCAGTTACAAAAAAATAAATGAGTTATATTTCATATTTAAAAGAGTAAAATATAAAAATAAACAGTTGGACATAACATTTATCAATATGTCATAATCCTCTTTTAATAGAATAGATAATAGATAAGCCCCTTTAAGAAATCGAATCTTTAAAACTACACAACGTATAAGTTTATGAAATAATCTTTGTAACCACTAAAATGCCCTTATATGTTTCATATATAAATCTACTTCTACTAAATTTTGGTATTATGTAGTTTTACGTTCACTACATAACCAATAAAATTGGATATGACCGATCAATACATTAGTAATACAAGCCCAAACAATCGAACACCTAATCTAATGTTTAACGTTCACAATAATTTTATTTCTTAATTTTATAAATCAAAAAAAATAATTAAACATAACCAGCTTTTTGGCGTGGGTCAAAATGTGATCCTTAAACTAATGTTTCGCTTACACTCTTAAAACGTTATAAAGCTTTTCTACGGAAAATAAATGTACAATACATAACAATTATTATATATATATACAGTATGTAGACGAAGTAAATTATGTATATGTAATTATCCATAGATGCTTAGCTGGCCTTTTCTTGGAGAAACTGAATGTGATACGGAATAGAATTATACATTTCGGTGTAAATTTATCCACAAATGTAACTATTTACATAAGGACGAAGAAGTTTTGCAACTGACGAACTAAAACTATTAAAGGAAAGTTTGAAAGAGACGATAGCAACTTGGAATCTCATTTGTATATTAGACAAAAAGAAAAGAAGAAAAATGTACATTCGGTGGAGCTTTGCCATACAAAGAGAAAAGCCAAAGTTTCGAAACCCATTAACTGAATCATATCATTCCTATAATAGATGTACTATATACGATGACGATTGGTGATGATATATCTATTTATGATCTTATGATTCTTCTGTACTTACCATAGATGCAAATAATTTGCGTATTTAGCTTTGATTTAAAACTGAAATGAAGCGATTAGAAGCTTGAAACAATTGTTAACTAGTTTATGGGTAGGTTTTATAAATGGAAGGGGACCATTTGCCACCCATTTCCAGCGATGAAACAGTAAATTGACATACGTTTCTTTAGTGTATAGTTTTTTTTTTTGAAAAATTTATTGTATACTTTATTTGTCATAAACTTAGAGGAATACTCTAAGATATACCTTAAGTTTTTATAATCAAATAGATTTTAAGAAGAAAAATTATAAAAATAAACTTTATTAAAGGGTATAAATATATATATTTATACGCTTTTAATTAACTAATTTGAATTTAGAATTTAGAGTTATGTGGTGAGTTTTTGGAGTTGAGATTTAAAAATAAATAAAAAAATAAAAAAAATAAAAAATATCTATTTAAATATTTTTTTTCTTTGAAGTCTATTTTGTTACAAAAACTTTACAAAATGTATAGATTTGTCCATAAACTTACTCGAGTTTTTTTTTCCAAGTTTAATTTGAACCGCTCTGTAATTGTTCTCAATACTCATGATGCTTAGACACCATTTCTAATATAGTATAAACCGCTGTAAATCCATTTATCAGTTGGTTGTCGTTTTTTTTACATTTAATTTGCATATTTAAAATTTGTTATTTAAAAGTTAGGATCCAAAAGTAGATTTACCACAAATCTCTAGTTATATAGATTCTCGAAGAGATTCCATAAATCGTGTGTAACCTTATATTTTCAACCTCCCAGAAACCCTAGCCAAACTAATCTAATAAAATAAACAAACCAGAAACTTTTTTAAACAGTAATTATGAAAAGAAGTTGGGAGTCTCTCTTGAGATCCCCAAGAGTAAAGAGAAAATTTTCATTTCAATTTGCTATAAGTTGGACGAATTAGAGATTTATTTCCATATAACGCAACAACCCTAACAATTAAAAAAAATTGGAAATTTACAAAAAAAAACCTTGAATATCTATGCACAAAACACAAGTAGAAATGAAAAATTCAGATGAACAGAAATATAGAGCCAGATAAAAGATAATTAACCTCGAAAATCATATAAAAAGAGAAACACATGTCTTTTAAAACCAGACACCAAAATAGAAACCCTACTGTGAATTTCAGATGGAATAAAGATGAAAATTAGGGTTTAAAGGTGCGAGAGTCAACGGGTGAAACTACTAACATGATCTAATCAACACTCATCTTTTCCATCTTCATAAAAACAACATGGAAAGAAAGTAAATTAGATCATGCTGGCAGCTTCATCAGATGCCTGTGCTCCATCCCCTTCACCGTATCAGATCTAGAAAAATATCAATTAATTTTATGTAGCTAGGGTTCTCTCGTGTAGAGACGGTCTCATCAATGAAGAAGAAGACGGTCTTTTATATAGAAGAGAGAGGAGAACGAGGAGGGTTGGGGGTGGATAAGAGATAGAATATGTTTAAGAGAGGTCATTTTTCAATTAAGCGAAAGTATGTGGGTTGTAAGTGAAAACGAGTAAGGGAAAAAAAAAGAACGAATGACAAATAAAAGGCGTTAAAGAAAAGTGGTCCAAAGTAGAACCGTGAATAAAATTTAATAATGTCACGCCGATTCTCCCAGCCTCATACACATCTTCTCTTACAGAGACAGATTAGGTTTGTGTGTTGTGTTTACTTGCTTCTGTAACTCTATTAATTACCTCTTCATTTTGATGGGGACCCTTTTCTTTCATTTCTTTATTTTTTCTTTCACTTCTATTTTTTTAAAAAAAATTAAATTAAAATAACCACTGGTTCCATTGAAACTTCTACCACTTTGACTTACTAATCAAGGTTTTAATTTTTCTGTTTTATAGTTTATGGAAAATTAGTGTACTATGTATAGGATATCTAAGCGCTAATTATCAAATGTTTTTAGCAATTTTTTTTAGTCAGATATTTACCCTTTTAATCAGCTCACTACAAGAAAAGAAGGAATTACTGACGGACATTCTGACCGATAATTTTTTGGTCAGAAATTTCTAACGGATTTCTGACGGTAAGAGCGTTTGGTCAGAAATTTTTGACGGGAAAAAATCGGTTGGAAAACGGTCAGAAATTTCTGACGGTTTTCCAACGGATAAAATTGTGAATTAGTTCCGTCAAAAATCCGTTGGAAATTTTTGACGGATTTATAAACCGTCAGAAACATCCAACAGATTTCTGACGGGTATGGTATCCGTTGGAAAACCGTCAAAAGTTTCCAACGGATTTCCGACGACCCCTAAGATTGAATTTGTGCCGTTGGTAACCCGTCAGAAATTTCTGACGGGTAATTGATTCGTCAGAAATTTCCAACGGATTTCTGACCGATTTTTAAAAATTTAACCGTTACAGATCCGTTGTTAAGCGGTCAGAAATCCGTCAGAAATCCGTCAGAAATTTTTTAATATATGTCGAAGCCTGAACTTTGTCTTTCTTACAGAGAATACTCCAACACTCAAAAGTTAAAAAAATTTCATGTCTTCCTCAAATCAAAATGATTATTTCAGGTCTTGGATGGATCAAAATCATCAAGATCCATCAACTGGTCTTCTTACAGAAGAATTTGCACAAGGTCTTCAACAATTCATGTCATTTGCTTCAAACCAGGAGAGAACAATACAAACGGGTAAGATGTATTGTCCATGTCCAATTTGTCAGAATCGTAGATTTGGTACTGTCAATGGTGTATGGAAGCACTTATATAGTAGAGGATTTATGCCGGGTTATAAAGTTTGGTATTCGCATGGTGAAACTGATTTAATGGTGAATTTTGGTAGTACTAGTCAACAAAATAATTTGGATGGAGTAGGAGAACAAGAAAGAGGTTTAGATGAACATATAGGTATTGTTCAAATGGTTGAAGATAGACATAGAGTTGAGGAACCAAACTTTGAAGCGCAGAAATTTTATGATATGTTAGATGCGGCAAGACGTCCGTTATATAATGGTTGTAGAGATGGCATTTCACCTCTATCTTCTGCAACAAGGATGATGTCTATTAAAACGGATTATAACTTAAGTGAAGACTGTGTTGATGCGATAGCTGATTTTGTGAAAGAAATATTGCCGGAAGATAATCTTTCACCAGCTACATATTATGAGATACAGAAATTGGTTTCTGGGTTGGGTTTGCCCTATCAAATGATAGATGTTTGCATCGACAACTGTATGCTATACTGGAGAAGGGATGTTTGCATCGACAAATGTTTTTAGCAATTTTTTTTAGTCAGATATTTACCCTTTTAATCAGCTAGTCAATTATAATTTTACACTTATGTAAGTGTGAGAAGACTGTACGGTTTGCACCGCCTGAATGTCCATACATCGATCTGTCTTAACTCTGAATCTAATAAGTTTTAACAATATATATGTGCTCGAACATATGTGTTAAAATGTGTTACTTTTAATAGGCATATAATAATATATTCACAACTACTGCTATATTTGCAATGAAGCGAAAAACAGTTATCTTCTTGGCATATTCGATTGATTATAGATTAAACTTGATCATCATGATGTTTTAGTTTTCAATATATACTAAACGCGTAGGACATACATCTTTAAAAATTAATCTCCAATATAATTAAGAAATAGTGGCTTTAGTTAAGACCTAGCTAAGTCATGAAAAAGTGAAGTTACACATGCATAAAGTAACCTACGGGAACTCTTAGACTATATAATTTATGTGAAGCATTACATTTCCTGGCGTCTATATAAGCTTATCGTGCATGGTTGCTACTTTATATCTCTCTCACATACAAATAAATATGAGAAAATTGCAATTATACCATAAGTTTGATGACACTTTGCAAATTTACCTTTAATGAATGACAATTGTCAAAAATATCTTAACTTTTTTTGATGAAAATAGACTTACTTATTTTTCTAAATATTTATAAAAAAATTTGAAACTCAACCTCACCCTTTTAACACTAAACCCTAAACAATAATCACTAAAGTGTAAACCCAAATGTGAATATATTTTTGATAGTGTGTATTTTTATAAAGTAGTACTTAATTTATGCTATTTTTAGTAATTTCTCATAAATAAGTATATATATTTCAGTGTACTTTGTTCCAACTAGTTCCATTGCACACTTAACTTACAATTGTTTTTCAAAATTGTTTTCTGATTTTGAGAAAAATCATAAAATACCAATTGTGATGTCAATATGGAGACTGTATGTAAATTTTCTATAATTTACAATGTAATGCTCTTTTTGAAAAATTATAAAACATGTTTTTTATGATAAGTTAAGAAAATTTATAAGCTATATTATTTTTGTAGAGAAAAAGCTTAAACCATGGTATTTGAATGTAATTATAATTTATAACCAATACATGTGAGACCTAAGTGAGCTCATATGGAATATTCCCATGATCTATTTTAAGAGCATTTTTATATTACCATTTATATTTATTGACTCAAGTGACAGTCTTATTAACAAAGTATATTAGCTTCTTAAAAGCAAACTATGTACAATGTACATACAGTATCCATGCTAGGTTACCTACTGCACATGTGCTACAACAATTTGTTCTTGTAATCTACCACTATGCAAATACCCCTGGTATAGAAAGTAATATATATGTTACATCAACTTGTTTTTTTTTTGTTATACATAAGATTTAATAAAAATATGAAACCGATGTTGTTTAATGATATATTGCTGTATATGTATAGAAAGTGAAGTGAATAATAAAACAACTTTCCTAAAAAAGATTCCTTATCACTAACAATGGGATGATACCATTTCTATGCAAAACTTACCCAAAATTCGATAAGTCTGGGCAAACTGATGGGTCTGTGACAGCTACGCGATGTTGCAACCTATTAAAAATTATTGATATGGACAATCTTTGATAATGACATGCTGTATTTGGTAGATAAATAACAAGCAAAACCTCTGATTGGCCTAGTGGTTTTATTTTCCATTGTTTTTTCTTTGAGAAAGATTCAATCGATTTTACTCTCTTTTATATTTATTTTCCATTGTTCTTAATTTATTGTAAGGTTTTAGTTTGGTACCATAACTCAACAACAGTAATTGAAAAGAAGGATACATAAAATTTACTCACATCAGCTTCGCTGCTGCTAAAGTGATTTAGTTTAATGTTTTAATTTCTGTATAAGGGGGTTCGGAGGGAGGGGGAGAGGGTTATTGGTGGTAGAAGCTTAATTGATTTAGAAAATTTGGAGATTCCATTGTTTTGGTATATGGATTTTAAATTTTTTGTTAGAATCCTTTGTTATTGGTTAATGGACTTTTAAATTCCATGTAAAATCTCTTCTTATTTAAAAAGTTTAGCTTTCAATGATTTTGTAGTTCTTCTAAAATCTATTGTTATTGGAACATATATTTTCTTTACTTTTAGTCATAATACTCAACTTTTGAAATAATATGTATACTCGTATATAAGATTCTTAAAATCTATGAAACAAAAACACACATACATACAAACACAAGTTTTATACTACATTTTTATTTTAAGTGAGTGATAATAAAAAATAAAATTATAAAAAAATCATTAGAGATAATATTATGAGAAAAATTCATAGTTTTATATTAAGAATATAAAAAGATCATAGAAAAATTAAACAAAAATCATGCAAGACAAGACAAAATGTTTAAACAATCATTATTAAAAAAAATTCTTTTAATGTCAAATAATTATACTTCATGAATTTTTTTTTATAAAACATGTATATATTATTCTAGAAGGAAACTTTGGAGAAAAAAATATATATGAAAATTCATAATAATCAATGATAATTTATACAAAATCTTTGGTATCAAATCTACTCAACTTTAAAAAATTCTTATCAAATTCTAAAACTTCACCCAAATTTTAGTTTCAATAACCCCAAATATGTAAATAACTAAAGTATAGTGTTACAAAAAAAAACTAAAGTATATATGTATATATATATTGGTGGTAGAAGCTTAATTGATTTAGAAAATTTAGAGATTCCATTGTTATTGGTGTATTGATTTTAATTTTTTTATTAGAATCCTTTGTTATTGCTTTATTGACTTTTAAATTCCACATAAAATCCATTGTTATTCAAAAAGTTTAGTTTTAAATGATTTTGTGATTCTACTAAAATCTATTGTTATTGGAACATAGATTTTCTTTACTTTTAGTCATAATACTCAACTTTTGAAATACTATGTATACTCATAAGATACTTAAAATCTATGAAAAAAAACACACATACACACAAACACAAAAGTTTTATACTATATTTTTATTTTAAGTGAGTGATAATAAAATAGAAAATTATAACAAAATCATTAGAGATAACATTATGAGAAAATTCATAGTTTTATATTAAGAATATAAAAAGATCATAGAAAAATTAAAGAAAAATCAAGCAAGATAAGACAAAACGTTAAACATTCATTATTAAAAAAATATCTTTTAATGTCAAATAATGATACTTCATGAAAAAATTTTGTTTTGTTTTTATAAAACATGTATATATTATTCTAGAAGGAAACTTTGGAGAAAAAAAATATATATGAAAATTCATGATAATCAATGACAATCAATAATAATTTATAAAAAATCTTTGATACCAATTCATCAAATCCACTCAACTTTAAAAAAAATCTTAACTTGTCAAATTTGAAAACTTCACCCAAATTTTAGTTTCAATAACCCCAAATCTGTAAATAACTAAAGTATATATATATATGTATATATGGTGGTAGAAGTTTAATTGATTTGGAAAATTTAGAGATTCCATTGTTATTGGTTTATGAATTTTAAATTTTTTATTAAATCCTTTGTTATTGGTTTATGGAATTTTAAATTCCATGTAAAATCTCTTGTTATTCAAAGTTAGCTTTCAATGATTTTGTAATTCTACTAAAATTTATTGTTATTAGAACATATATTTTCTTTAGTTTTAATTATAATACTCAACTTTGGAAATACTATGTATACTCATAGGATTCTAAAATATATGAAAAAAAATACACATACACACAAACACAAAAATTTTGTACTACATTTTTATTTTTAAGTGAATGATAATAAAAAATAAAATTATAACAAAATCATTAGAGACAACATTATGAGAAAATTCATAGTTTTATATTAAGAATATAAAAAGATCATAGAAAACTTAAAAAAAAAAGTCAAGCTAGACAAGACAAAATGTCAAATTAATCATCATTAACAAAATAGTTTAATGAAATAATTATATTTCATGAAAAACTTTTGTTTGTTTTAGAAAACATGTATATATTATTCTAGAAGGAAACTTTGGAGAAAAATATATATATATATGGAAATTCATGATAATCAATGATAATTATACAAAATCTTTGGTACCAATTCATCAAATCTACTCATTTTTTTAAAAAAAATCTTAACTTGTCAAATTCTAAGAGCATGATTAACCTAAGAACCCCATTTGGGGTTTTTATTTTTATTTTTTATTTTTTTTGTCTGATTTAAAAAAAAAATTAAAAACAAATAAACCGTTATCCGCCACGTATCAGTGAAGCCCGTGAACAGTGCAAGAAACCATCAAAAACATGTTCTTAATTAAAGAGTTTGGAAAATGGTTCTTATTGTTTTAGTTCCCCCTTTAAGAAACCCTCTAAGAACTCCCTAAGGACCCTCTTTAATCATGCTCTAAAACTCCACACAAATTTTAGTTTCAATATATATATATATATATATATATATTCCTCATTTTGTTTCATATACGAAGATCACGCATATAACATGCGATGACTACTAAGGATGTTGATCAGTGATGCGAGAGACTGGAACTTAACTTGTTTTGGATCTACCAGGACGAGGTAATCCGGTTGGTAAAGGAGTTGCAGCTGCAACCACCGCCACCCGGGTTCGACTCGCACTGGAAGGGATACTTTACGCCATAAATGGTATTAGCGCCGGCTAGTCCCGGCCTAGGAGAATTATTTGGATCGAAGGCCCAGACACCTCCTGTTTATTCAAAAAAATAAAAAAAAATAAACATGTTTTGGATCACCTAGCGAATACAATTGTACTAGGTTTAGAATTCCTTCTTCTTTTCTTTTGTAAAAAGGAAGATTATATGCTAAGTAAAGAGTCGTTTGATTGTGATGACCTCAGTCACTTTGCATCCAAAGTCAAGAAAAGGGGTGGTGTTTTAATAACCTTCAACAACCGTTGTTAATCGGATGAACCTAATCGATCTTTCTGTTAAACAAAAAAAAAGTACTTAAATATAAAATAGGGGTAAACCGAACCCAAAAATTGAAACAATTCGACCCATAAAAGATAAATCCAAACCGAAATGAATCTTGCATAATATCGAAATAGATATTGTTTTATGGTATTTTGAATTTTATTCGATCCGTACACGAATATGAACAAATATCCAAGAAAATGGGAAAATCATATCAAACTCAAACTCACATAGATATGTGTCCAAAACATCCATAGATTCCAATAAGTATTTATAACATGAATAATTAACACAAATACTCATTGTAATGTATATTTTTGGTATTTGGTCAAACATTGAAATTAATTTTTAGCAATTGAAATTTAAATTTGATTGTTAATAAGTTTTATTATGAGCTTTTAACAATCTTGTTTGATTTTTGAAGTTATAAAAATATTTCCTACACTTATAGAGTTGTTAGTTGGCAAATTAACTTGTTTATCTTCTTAATAACCACATCTTAATCATGTCACAAAGTCTTTGTTAGTAATTTTTTTTAAAAAAAATTAAGTTTGGAAACTAAATTATGTATTTGCGAGTGAAAACAATATTTGGATATCTGAAATTTAAATTAGAACCGAACCCGAGTTTAAATTTTTTTTTTTAATCATGCTATGTGTTATAATATACAAATCGAATTAGATGAAACTCAAATCGAATTCAAACGAACTTTAAAAGTATATGAATGGAAATAAATTCAATGCTCCCAAAAGACAGAAATCCGATTGAACTCAAATCTAACCCGATTGGAAACCCGAACGCCTATGGCTAGTAAAAATCATCAAACTAATAAGATTCTACTATTGTAAATTTCTACTCAAATCTGACAGATTTGCATAAATTAGTTACCCATTGGTAATGACTTTATATTTGATTGCAGAAGCAAATGTTATTCACTAAAACTATTCAACAGGTTTATAACAACGGAATTTGTTGTCAACTTTTCTACTTATGTTTGCAGTAGATTAATTCGTCCTGGTGTCCTATTTAAATTCTCAAAATACCAAATTTATTGTAGATTCTATAGTCAGTCGACAATAGCAGAATATAAATGTATAAATGATTCAGAGATCTCCGTATTAATTATCAAGAATAAACAAGTTGAGAATTACAAAAACTTTAAAGAGATTTTCTAACCAAGGTCTTCTAAATAGATTCTCTGTAGTTAGTGAGTTTTGTGGTCGTCGAGATGATCTCTTCCGATTAGGAGAGGTCATCCAAGACTTTTGTGGTAGTCGAATTGATGATCTCCTAGTGTGGATGGTCGCCAAATGTCAAAACCTCATTTTGTCTGTTTCTGACTATTTTTCTAATGATTGGGACACCTTTTCTTTATAGCAAATACAATTTTGTTTTGCAATCGGGGTTATCATTCACTAAATAGGTCATGCCTGATTTTGGGTCTAACATTTAATTGACCTTATTGTAAACTTATCTCCAACAATAGTCGTATGATGGTGATTTAGGAAACTTTTATCTCCTTAGAATTAAGTAATATACCGGGTGGTTGCCCGCGAATTCGGGGATATAAATACTATATAAAAATATATATTATATATAAAATTCTGTAACTTTGATTAATAATTAAAAGTATTAAAAATATAATTTTAACTCTAAGTAGTTTAAAATCAAAAGTTCTCAATACTATACTTTTAGAAGTGTAAAATTTAGTGATAATTCAATAATATTAATCTGACCTACTAAAATATTTATTTTACATGATTTTGATGAAATGATTAACAAACTCATGATCAGTGAACCAAAAAAATCTATTTTAAAACACTTTATAATCATCATATTATATTATATATCTCCTCATGCAAAGTAATTCTTGTTAGAAAAGTTTCCATAAGTTTGATGCAAAATAACTAATGAATATTTAATAATAAATGCCTGTAAAATTACATACATGATTATCACATTAACTTATTCAACACATATTATGCATGTTCTTTGTATTTGTAAGAGTTATAAATATGTTGTTATGATTCAAATTCAATACTAGTGTTGCACTCGTATTACTTTCGATTAATTTTTGTTATGTTGTTTAGAACATCTCCAACTCCACTCTATTTCTCACTCTAAAATAGAGTTTAGAGTAAAAAAATTCCGATGGTACTCTATTTTTCGCTTTATAATAGAGTAAAAATGGTTTACTCTATATTTAGTGTAATCCATTTATTTATTTCATCATTATATTTCACTTTAAAAATAGAGTACCATTGTAGTAGACAACAACTACATTATAAAGGAAAAAATATAACGAACCATTGGAGATGGTCTTACATTTAAAGAGCTTAGGTTAACATACCATAAATTCTTCTCTTAAAAAAATAATTCACATGATTATACAACCGATCTAAAAAAATTCTATTCGAACAATCAAAATTAACATAAGAGTAATTGATAGGATCGAAACATTAGAAAAATATATCTCTTATATAAGCTTTTCTGTTAATTTTACTAAATAATAAAAATTTATAAGCTATCAAAATATTTTTAAAAAATTATAAACGTTTAAATTTTCTGATAACTATTCTTATAAATGAATATTTTATATTTATTTCAAAAAAATAAATTATTGTACATGTGGTATCCTCATCAGGAAAATTACATGATGTGGTGACTAAATTATTGTAAATGTGCATGATTTCAACAGAAAATAAACAAATGTATGTTATTTAAATTTTTAGAAATTACATTTATGTTTTTGCACAGTCATATAAGTCGCGTATGTATTGAACATATCACGATATTTTGGGTATGAAATTTATGTTTTCCCTCACATTTGATTATGTAAATTTATTTGTTTTTTGGTTGAGAAAGTTTATTTCCTCCAGATAATAATATATAGCAAATGTGTATATTGAAAAGGAAATCAATGAACAAAAAAATGAATTTATTTTGCAGACAAAATGCAACAATCTAAAATTAAATGAAAACTATCATTTTTAATGAAAACAAAAAGAAGTTATCATTTATATATCCAAATTAATCAAATTATGTAATGTATTTGGTTAAGATATGTTTTGTGGTTGACCGGTGTCATCGGTTTAATCGGTTTTAACCTGTTTTGAGGGTTTAATTTAAATTTGTCTTTCAACTCAACTCGGGGAGGTTAACTAAGTGACTCACACTTGGACCGGTCTAACTAAGATACTTGAATTGCTAAATCTTTCTTTCTGGCAGTACAAGTTTGCAGCAAAATGGTTTTTGCACTACCTCACTGCGACAAAAGCTCTTCCTCTCATTGGGTTCGTTGGTACTTCTCTTTGGTTTTTCCTCAGTCGTTGATTGGGTCAAACAAATATATTCAGTGTTCAAGTATCTTATATTCTTATATGACGCTACTAATAATTAAAATAATTAATCTGATATATTATTCTTATTTTATAAATTAAATTAATTTAATATATAAAAATATATTACTATGGCTTCAAACAACCATGAGTCTCATAAGAATTGGTCGAATTTCCATACGCGTTACTGCATTCAACTATTGGCTTATTTCCATCGACCGTAGTAATATCGATTCTATCTAGAACTATATCTTTGCAGTATGTGACTTTGCTGCAATCTATCTTTATAATCTCATCTTTTCGTGACTTTCCATAAATATTTGTGAATGTTACGTTGCTAATCGCCACTGATGATGATTCCTGTTAAGTCAAAGATATACAATTTTTTTAAAAACAATAACTATATTCATAAGTTTTATATTTTACAAAAAGGAAGAAAATAAACTATCTCTAGAATGCCCTTTCTCAAAAAAAAAAATTTACCTCTACATAGTGTTGTCCCTTGTCTATAGAGTGTTGATCGATTATAATTGGATTTTTGGTTTCAGTGAGTATGATGTCCTTGAAAACTATATTTCTTGCATATCCTTTTCCATTCTAAAAATTCAAATTAAATATAAATAAATTAAGCAAATTGTATCATTATTATAACACTTCATTTAATTCTTATATACACAAATACAATTAAAAATGTATTACCGGCCATGTCTTAATTCTCGCTCCATTGTCCGTCCTATTGAAAGTGCAGTTAGTCACTTGGATGTTGTCAACTATAGATTCCTCTCCATCTTTTCCTAAACTTCCCACACTGTAATATAATTATAACATAAAGAAAAAAATTCATTACAATAACCGAAAAAATAATATCTATTTCATGACATTAACAAATCACATATAACTTGAAATAAGTAATCATAAAAATACCTTATTCCATGTCCAGGACCACATTTTATCCTTGTGATGCTGATATTTATACTTCCACTCTTTATAGCTACACAATCATCTCCTGCAAATATTTAAGATATTGAAATACGAATAACCATATTATGCCATCTGAAATTTAGTGATTGCAAAAAAAAGAAGAGATCTAACTACGTACCAGTTCCAACAATAGTGTCATATATTTCTACACCATTTGATGTTGAAATATCAGTTCCATCGGTGTTAGGGCTATCACTGGGTGCAACAAGTTTTATCTACGTGATTTTCACTTGTCTGCAATCTCTGACTGAGATATGGTTTTTCGGGCTATCGAATGAGGTTATTCCACTTATTTTAAGATTATTGCATCCTTGAAAATCTAATTGCTACAGTAAAAATAGATTACACTTTTTGCTATGAGCTTTTCATAATAGAGTTTAGTGTTAGGGAAAAGTATATTTACTCACAGTAGGGCGTTTAGAAGCTGGAAGATTGGCCTGAATTTATTGAGTATGAGAAAAACATTAGATCTAGATTTTATGAATATAAATATAACTACCTTTTTCAATTCTTTTAATATCTAAAAAATATTTCACCTCCCAGAAAGAAGAACCACGTCCATTGATTGTGCCAGAACCAATGACCGTTAAACCGATAATTTTCTCAAATCTGATCCATTTATATGACTTCAAGCCTGACCATGCTTCTTTGTTAAGAGGGGAGACGATCTTTCCTTCAAACTGTAAAGTTGGTCAAAAATACATTCCAAATCAGCACATAATTTTTTTCAATAAATAAACTTTTCAAATGGATTTTAAAATATTAGTATTTCAGTGTTACCTGAAGTTGTATATATGGAGAGTTACAAGGACCTCGAAACACTAGAGGTTGTAGTAAAAAGGTATTATCTGAAGGAATAAGGAGTGTTTTATTACTCCCACCACTAGTGCATATAGCTTTCCATGCTTTTACAAAAGACTTTTTCCAAAAAAAAAAAAAAATTTAAATAAATTAGTAGACAAATAACTAAATATTTTTAGAAAATTATGATCTACTTGTAGGAATAAGTAACAATGGAAAAGAAATACTAATAAATATATGGCTAGGTTATACAAAAAGTTTTTATACAAGAAAATCGTAGCACGTTATACAAAACATGGCCAATAATGGCCAATCCTTTAGTACATTCATCTAATGAATAGAACTGTAATTCAAAATTATTTATACGCAAAAAATTAAATCAAAATTTCAGTGTCATCATTTTTCTTTTCTACAAATAAACATGATTATAAAATTTATAGGTTTATAGCTTCCCGCTTCTCTTCATAGAGATAAAACTGAAGAGTCGTGTGACAATTTCTTTTTTTTTTTAAAGTTCAGATAATATTATAATAGAAAAATCGAGATAGTATTTTGCAATATTATGCACCTGTGAATCATCAGTAATACCATCTCTCTTAGCACCAAATTTAAGGACATCATAGATTTGACCATTTATCAATCCAACTAACCTCAACACAAACAACACAACACGTACTATGATTTCCTACAACATCCAAAAGCAAGGTTAGATGGAAATAAAAATTCTATTAAGCAAAAGAGGAACTATATATATATTTATGGGAAATTATATTAAACGTCATATGTACCATTTGTGACGATGATTTCATTAACAAAAGAAAAAAAATGATGATCAGATGATTGAATGTAATGTATTGTGTCTATGTATGTGTTGTTTATGACGTACTTATATACTTAAAATCATAACATTAGTTCCTGTAATTCGCATATTTTATACCTAAAATCATCACTAGACAAGTTTATGCATTTAAGGGAGTATCCAATTAGATGATTAGATTTAGAAAAAAAATCTTACTTTCAAAAGTTTAAGAAATCTATACTATAAAAACAAGAGATGAAAATACATATACAGAAAATAAATGCATTAAAAATTACATGTATAACTAGATTTGGATGTATATTATTGTCAAATTGCATTAATCAGCTTTTATACTCTCCATGTTTCATAATGATCTATGTTTTAGAAAAAAATATTTGTTTCTAAAAGTTTTATATTTTACATTTTCAATGCAAATAATAATGATAAATTGTAGATTTCAAAAATATTAATTGAGTTTACTGAATTTTGATTGGTTAAAAATTATGGGAAAATAGCTAATTACAAAAAAATACATTTATAATCTAAAATTTATGTACTTTTTTAATATGTGTGAAAACTCTAAAACATACATCATTCTGAAATGGATGGAGTATATAACTTAATAGATAGTCTTTTCTCTATTAACAGCGCCACATTATCATGAAGAGGTAGGCAAATTTCGCCACATGGCATCTTCATATTTTCTAAACATTGTCGATCATAAATTATATTGGACTATTAAAACTAGGACAAATCTCTCAAATAGATAATTTAAGTTGTTTTCACAAAATATCCATCAAGAAAAAAAGATTAAAATATATATTTTATTTTGAAAATTTTAAAGTTTTTTAATTTTAAACCTCACCTCCAAAATATCTCCTCATAACTACAACCCTAAGTATATATTAGTTAACCTATAAAGTATAAATGTATATTTATAAACTTTAATAAAGTCTAGTTTGATCATTTTACTCTTTAATTTTTTTTGGTGAAAAAATTATTTTGGTGATAAAAACTTTTTTAGACGTATTTTTGGTTATTTCTCTTAAAACTGTTTATTTGTTAATTGATCTGAGTCTTAACTTTTCCTTCACAAAGCCCATCCTTCTCGAACCCTAAATTCTTTCGCAAATGTTTCACTTGCCGTCTCAAACTTTTCGATTCTTCCCATCCAACGTTTTTGTTGTTGTCATCAATTATCAGTGCCTTAATCTCCTCTTCCCCACTATATACATCAATAGTTCTCCTGCTTCTCAATTATATATGACTCCCCTGTCTCCATTTGATTCAATGATGCTACTTTGTTTACAGCAAAAACTGAATCAGTTAGGGATATCCCCAGTGAGCTTGAACTTAGGATCGAGCATTGTATAAACAGTCCATCAATAATGGTCTCTGCTGGTAGAGAAAAGATTCACAAGATCGTTGATCTACATTTTAGAGAAGCTTCTTAAATATCAGAACGATGTATTGAGACCAAAACATCAACAGTTTATTAGGATATGCGAACTGAACCTACGCATATACCACCATGAGTGAGGATTTGGAAGGAACTAGGTTCATACATGTGCTCAAAACCATTGGAGGAACAACAAAGAGTGTGTCCTTATGAGCTGGACACAAGGCTACACGGGCTCATGGAGACAAGACAGGAAAAAGAGATAAAAGAGCTGCAAACTGCATTGGAAGACGCTAAGAAAAGGCTTCATGTGAGACAGGCTGAAGCTTCTTGGTGGAAAGACACTGCATATATATAGTCTTCTGAACATACACCAAAACATCTAGAATCAAACTCGCCGTTCCCCCCCTCTTTAGCTAGGTAAAATATCCACTGTTTCAACTTTTGTTAGAATACAAAAGTGTGTGTAATCTTGTGAAGAAGCTGATGTTAATTAATGGATTTGCCATATATTTTTCAATTTGTTATAATTTGCTACGGAGCAGCAATTTTTAAACCTTAAATTTCACTCAATAATAATAAACCTTAAAGTAAAAATTCTCACATATAAAAAAAAGAACATTAAGATGAAAAATGTATTTTCTTATGGGATTTTTATTGTAAGATGAAATATATTTACACATATGCCAAATAACAAAAGTGAAGGTTTATTTATTCAGTTATAAACACCGACGATTCCTAAAATATTTTTGGTAGATGAACAAAAATATAATAAGTATTAACTTTTGAAAGTAATATATTATATATATATATGCGGGAATTAGTTAAGAAATATACTATTTGGAAAATATTATGTATGGTTATAATACTAAGATAAACGAATAATCTCTAATAAGAATATTAAAACATAAGTAGTAAAGTAATTATTATTTCAAATGAAAGTAAACTAAATATTTTTAAGTGTTCAATCAATTTAAAGATATTTTATATTGTTTGCTTCCTTACTTATTCCAAAGAGAGTTCAACATAAGATAAAAATACTTGGAAAACAAGGATGAAATAAAAAAAAATGCAAGCGAGCTACCTAATTGTTAGAGGTGCATCAAAAAAATAAATCTAAAAGATTAGAGTAATCATGCTACCATGTAACTTTAAAAAAATTTACAAATAGAAAACAAAAATTACATGCCACTTCAACAACATCAAAACATATGTAGTATGTGGCACATGCTACTGCCACAAAGAGATAAAAAAAACTGTTTTTATGATTTAGGCAAAAATCTAAGGAATCATATGTTGATTAAAAGTAGGTTGTTCACCACACCACTCTCCCAACAAGTTACAAAGTACCAAAGAAAGCACACATGACACAATGTATTAAGGATACAACATTTGTCCAAAACGACAGCTTCTAGAATA
Source organism: Moricandia moricandioides (assembly GCA_905132885.1). Lineage (NCBI taxonomy): Eukaryota > Viridiplantae > Streptophyta > Magnoliopsida > Brassicales > Brassicaceae > Moricandia > Moricandia moricandioides. The sequence goes on from CAJHQQ010000406.1 coordinate 86,112, forward strand.
ATGCTTAAGCATTATGTCATATTTCATTTGCTTCCCACCATGTTATGAATTTTTTTTTTTTTTTTTTTTTTTTTTTTTTTAAATACCATTTATAAAATGTTCAGTCCCTTTAAAAGGGTTACCAGTCTACAAAGAGCAAATTAATAACAAAGTTACATAAAAACACATATAGAAGAAAGTTTGGTGATGTAAAAAGTCGTTATGGCTGAAAATATCTGAACCAACCAGCAAGATACGTCTCTTGGGTAGGTTGACATGATTGTCGCTGATTTTGAGCAGTGAGTCGGTCCAATCCTAGAAGCTTGGCTCTCATGATGACTTTAGTTTCTCTTATCAGAAGTTGGGCCGGTCTACTTGTTGAATTGTGCAATCTTAAGTTCCTTTCTCTCCATATAATGTAGCAAATAGCATGTAGTAGAAGTTTACAAATCAGTTTAACTTTGCCATTTGGAGAAGCTGCCAAAGCCCATATGATAGCACCATCAAAAGTAAGAGGTGGGTTTAGTCCCCCGTGTGCAAAGAAGGAAGTCCAAACCTCGCTGGAAAAGACACATTGAAAAAACAGATGATCCCTTGATTCATCTGCAGTAGTACAAAGAAGACAGGAACTTGGAACATTCATACCCCAACCCAACAGTCTGTCCCTTGTAGGCAGTCTATTACGAGTTGCAATCCATGTCAAAAAAGCATGCTTTGGTATATTATTGCTGAACCATACGGATTTGAACCAAGGAACATGAGGAGGACTCGGATGCAAAGTCTTCCAAGTCTTAGTCGTAGAGAACAAACCCGGAGTCGAGGTGGGAGAGTGGCGCCACTGAAAAAAATCTTGTGACAAAGGATCCAAAGTGAAAGACACATTAGCTAAGCAAGCTCTTAGAAACTGGTTTAGAGGATGCCGCCCTCTCGGGATGTGCCAACCGGTAGGGGACGATGCTGCAGACACTGTGACCAAATATCCTATGCCTGAGACCATAGGACCTGAAGCACCACACAATTCGAACAAAGATCCCAGACCTGTCCAATTATCATGCCAAAATAAAGCTTTTGTACCTGATCTTACATTGCAAATCAGGAATGGCCTTGCTATGGATCTAAGGCTCATGAGCCATCTCCATATCCAACACCCAATATTCTGAAAATCTGTGTCCCAAAACATCCTGGAACCAATCAAATGCTCTTGAACCCATGCAACCCACAAAGACCCATTTGCTGCAAAGATAAGCCAAATTAACTTTAGTCCATAAACTTGATTTAAGTCACTCAATCTCCTCAAACCCAATCCTCCTGAATTCTTTGGTGTGCAGACAGACTCCCACGACACCTTTGCACCTCGTGCTGAATCCGGAGTGCCATTCCAGAGAAAGGCATTACACATTCTCTCCAAAGAATCTGTGCAAGCCTTGGGAATAGGAAATATTGCTGCCCAGAAATTAAAAATCCCATACAAGACAGATTGTAGTAGTTGCAAACGCCTTGTAAATGAGAGCATTTTTACTGTCCAGGAATTGATTCTCGCTCTGAATTTGTCCAAAAGAAGCTGATAATCCTGAGTCCTCAATTTATGAGGCAAGAGAGGAAGCCCAAGATACCTTACTGGAAGTGATCCCTGAGTTAGGCCGAATCTGCCAGCTAGGGTCTGTGTAAAGATAATGTTTCCACCATCAACAAATAGACATGATTTTTGGAGACTCAAACCCAAACCTGAGACATGATGAAAGTCAGAAAGAGTATCTAGTATTGCAGCTAACGAGATCTCTGAACCATCAAAAAATATTAGCATGTCGTCTGCAAAGCTCAGGTGGGTGATGAGAGGGCTAGAGCAGCGCGGATGGAGGGTAAACTGGTTTGCCAAGGCTGCCTGATCCAATTTTTTGGACAGAATATCCATGACCAAAACAAATAGAGAAGAAGACAAGGAATCCCCCTGTCTGAGACCTTTCTTTCCTGGAAAAAAACCTACAAGTTCGCCGTTCATACAAACCGAATAAAATGGAGTCGAGTAGCACAATCTGATCCATTCAATGAAAATTTCTGGCAGTTGAAGAGCCTTGAGAATATTAAGAAGAAACCTCCAGTCCACATTGTCGTATGCCTTTGTGATGTCAATTTGCAAGCATCCCCTAGTAGTTTCTCCTGGTTTGTTGAAATCATTAACAAGCTCTGATGCTAGAAGAATGTTTTCGCATAGGAGCCTGCCCTTTATAAAACCAACTTGATTTCTTTGGACTGCAAGAGGAGTGATCCACTTTAGCCTTTCACTGAGAATCTTTGATATCACCTTATAAACTGTGTTGCAAAGTGATATTGGCCTGAAATCCGAGAGTTTTGCTGCTCCTCGTGATTTTGGAATTAGAGCTATGACCGTTGCATTAAGTTGGCGGAGCATAGATGGATTTCTGAAAAAGTCTTGAACAGCGATAGCCAACTCTAAGCCAACGACATTCCAAGATGAACAGAAGAACTCTGTTGTAAAACCATCAGGCCCCGGTGCCTTGTTTTTTGGTAGGCTAAAGACAATATCTTTAATCTCCTCTAAAGAAGGGATGGTACAAAGGCGCGATGACATGGTCTCTTCACATCTAAATGGTTGAAGCTGCTTAATTTCTTGAACAGACAAAGGAACCACATCTTCATTCTCTGTCCCCAAAAGATTAGCAAAATAATCAGACGCCATCTCTTTTACCATCACCGGATCATAAACTCTTGTGTTTGCACCGTCCAGTAGATAGAGGATTTTATTTCTCTGTAGATTTGCTTTTACATACTTAAAGAAGACTCCAGTATTTGAATCACCCACTGTCAACCACCGCACTCGCGATTTCTGATGTAGAAAAGATTCCTCAGCAGTCGCATAAAAAACCCAAGAGGCTCGGGCTGTTTGCTCGTCTTCAAATAATTGAGGAGAGGGAGCAGTTAGGACTTGTTTCTGAATATCTTCCATATTCGAGAAAGCCTCCTTTGATCGTTTTTGAATATCACTGAAGTTGTTTCTATTTAATGATTTGCAACATAATTTTGCTGCTCTCAACCTTTGGTACAGGCAAAACATCGGAGAAGAATGAGTGATAGGCAGACTCCAAGCCTCTTCAATCAAGGTGAGAAAATCAGGATGGGATGAAAACATGTTATAATAGAGGAATCGTGGCTTCCTTAACACCGGTGCAGCTCCCAATGATATCAAACAAGGCGAATGATCTGAGGACCCAGGTGCATCAAAAGCAGATTATGTATTTCAGTTTAGAGGAACGTTTTAAACAAGCCTGCCGCATACTAAACTTATTCACACAAAATCATCTAAAACAAATACACTCTTCGAAGCCTTGATTCTGACATAAATTAGATTGATGAATGTGTATTAGAGATCCTTCACTAAAACTACCCTTAAAACCTTTTCATGTGTAATGTTGCCATTATCTGCGATTCAAAACTTCACACTAACAATTGTTTTCACTTTATCTCAGATTTTGCACTATCAACTCATAAGGCGTGCTCTAATTCACACCAATAGCATAAAGAGTTAATTGAAAATCATTTGTTTGTGAGAACCAAACTATAACTTAAATCAAACCAATAATAAAATTGGAAAAAACTATAATCTACTTAGAACCAGCCTCAGGTGTATTCCTCCTTCAATTCCTCTTAACACAGTTACATAGTATTGTTGTTTTCATCAATTTCCTTCCCTTATCATTTGTAGACCATTTCCAGCACCATTCTATTTTTTCTCTATAATTCCTCTAAAATGGAGTAACATTATTATAGAATAATTTTGTTCTACTGTTACTCTATGATAGAGTTACTCATTTATAAAATAGAATATAGATAAATATTATTTTTACTCTACTTTTAAAGTAAAAAAGTAACATCTATTTTATATTCTACTTTGTAACAGAGTAACTATATTATAGAGTATTGGAGAAAAAATTACTTTATAATAGAGTTATTCTGTTTTAGAGTAAAGTATAGACGGAAATATTGTTCCATTGGAGATGCCCTTAAAAATTTGACCACGTTTAGTGCGCGATATTATATTGTTATGTTTAATATTTGATGTTTATTTATATTTCTAACATATGTTTTATTTTATTTATTATTAAATAAAATTTTGTGACATTTTATAATTTTAAATACTATTTTCTCTTTCTCTTTTATGTTTTATTTATTAAAACTATGTTTTCGTTCTATTCTTGTCTAAATTGAAATTAAAATCAAATTTCATTAATTTTATGTTATCCTTATGAGAAATTATAAGTATTTGTTTCCATTAAATATATTTTCATAATTTGTTTTTATAGTTCTAAATGTTTCTGCTGCCATTTAACTATTTGTTAGATTTGGTATTGAACTTTGAACATGATTTAGTTTAATATTCCACAGGGTGAACAAATTTAACTACTCGTAGCTTTGTGTTTGCATTATTATAAACTACTTTAGAATTATCTTTTTTTTCCTTCGAATCTTGAGATGCAAAGTATTAACATGAGAAAAATGGGAACTGTTTTAATAATTTGAGTATGGTTGAGTTGAGGCATGAATGTGATCATTGTTTCTATGTAGCTTTTAACTATATATATTAGAATGCCGACATGACTATTGGCTGTAGATACGATCTCTGTTTCTACATGCAAAGGATTTTCATGACTCTCTGGATAGAAGGATCTTTCTCTTGAGAGCTTTAGACAAAGTGAAGCTATTCAACTCCCTGAGATAAAAACCGATTAGTATACATTGATACTCTTTGCCTGTTGATGATGTTTTGCTTGGTCTGCTCTTTTTCTCGTTTATGAAAAACTTGAAAGTTCTTGTATGAATAACAAATGATTTTGAATAGAATTTTAAAATCACCAAGCCAATAACACTAGATTTCATTGAGAATTTGAGAATATATAAACCAATAATACTAGACTTGAAAATTCTATAATCATTAAAAATATAATTCTCACTGACACCCCTCAATAAAAAGAGTATCTTTGACATATACTTGAACAACTTTTTTTTTAAGTTTGCAATATGGGTCTGCAAGGCTAGACGAATACCAACAACTTTATTTATAATTGTAATTTGTCTTCCAACATGAGGTTTTAATTATAAATTATATGATGATATAATTACAATCAAAATCAGTTGTTTTGCTATATTATTTGATCATATTATTTTAAAAATATAATTTTTTTATATTGAAATGAGATAGTGAAATATAACATCCAAATGATTAATTGAAACCAATGTAAATCAAATAGGTTTTTAAAAAATAAATATCAACAAATGTGACCCTACTCAACTATATGTCTGGTGACTTATGACATGATGATTTAAATATTCATTAATTATTAGTATATAAATTTGTGCTGAAGAAAAAAATGATTAATTTGGGTAAAAAAGAGCCGAATAATGTTTTAAATTCTTAAGGCCCAAACGAAGAATTAATGAGTCGGGCCTAGAATGGATTCGTGTAAGTCTAAGAGATGTCAAAGCACATAGTGGGAGATATTTAAGTGGTAGATATTTTTCAACAAGCATGAATCTCTGACCGTTGATAAAAGTTGTTAGTTACTCCAACGTGGCATGATCTTACCCGTCCAAATCAATAAAACAGTGCCCGTTAACAGAATACGGATTTCAAATAATTTTCAAAACTCAAACGTCGTTCATATAAAACCCTAAGCAAATTACAGTCATAATCTCAAATCACACTACTCTCTCACTCTCTCGTTTCCACGCTTCGGATCTCCACAGCGAACAATGCTTTCTGCTCTCAAGTAAGTGACCGATCCTTCTTCCTCTTTTTTTCGTTTAGGTTTCGCATTACTCTGAATCTCCTCTCGTTTTCTCCCGATGAATCGTAGATCCGAAGAAACGAGCCAGATGCAGCTCGTCGAGCGAGAAGAAATCGACGATGATGACGATCTCTTCGAAGCGATCGATAAACGTAAGATTCTAAATCGATTCTCGCTTCCAGATTTTCGCATGTGTCGTTCTCACTGTTTCTAGGATCTTCGATTTCTGCTCGTTATCTCGTTCATGTCTTACGAACCAGATCTAGAATCGTTCTATAGTTTTCTATAGATTCTCGAATCTCTACTTGATTTCGATTCTAGTAATGAATCTAGGATACACCGATTACATATACTATTTGGTACCGATTGAGTTCTGTTTCCTTGCGATAGTGATTGCTCAAGGTATAAACGCTGGAGACGTGAAGAAACTACAAGATGCTGGGATCCATACCTGCAATGGTCTGATGATGCATACCAAGAAGGTATATTGACTCAATCTTTTTGTAGCATCGTTACATTGGGATTACACTGCTCTAGATTTTGATTGGATGAAACTGTTGGTGTAATTGACGCAGAACCTCACTGGAATCAAAGGTTTATCAGAGGCCAAAGTTGATAAAATCTGTGAAGCTGCTGAGAAGATAGTGGTTAGCTTAGAACTTTTCTAACTCTTTTTGTTGGTATAATCAATGTCTCATACTTAAAGAATTTGCGTCATTTTAACTCTGACAACATTTCTTCTTCAGAACTTTGGGTATATGACTGGGAGTGATGCACTTCTAAAGGTTAGACTTATTGATGTTTACTAAGCTTTAGATGTCTGTCTTGCAGCTAACAGATCCGTGAGATTTTTGATTGCTTATTCAGATATTGGATACTGAAACCTTGTTTTTTGTTTACAGAGAAAATCAGTTGTGCGTATCACTACAGGTTGCCAAGCTCTTGACGATCTCTTAGGAGGTATGCTAAGTGTTGCTTTTACTGTTTGTAAATCTTATCACACTACTTGAGAGTTCTGATTTATATTTTGTTTACAATGCTTGGCAGGTGGGATTGAGACCTCAGCTATCACAGAGGCTTTTGGGGAATTCAGGTGAGGAGCAGAGCTAAGCTCTTTTAAGTTTCCTAACACTAGCTTGTATTCTAATAGAGGTTTGATTTTCACTTAGGTCTGGGAAAACTCAATTAGCACATACCCTTTGTGTCACCACTCAGGTTGGTTTCTTTTCTTAAGTCTCAATATGAGTTAATGGTTATGGTGTTTTAGTATAACTGTCAAAGGCATGAGATAACACTCTTTACTTTTCTTCAGCATATAATCATTTGAAATCTCTGTATCTCACTGCCGTTGGTACTCGTTTCTGTATGTATGATGTTATGCAGCTGCCTACAAACATGAAAGGAGGGAATGGAAAAGTGGCTTACATTGACACTGAAGGAACCTTGTATCCTGAACATTCTATAGAAAATCTTCTGGTTCAGTTCTTATAGCTTCATTAGGTGGTTTATACTTCATGATTTTTTTTTCCTTAACCTTGAAATTTATAGCCGCCCTGATCGAATTGTACCAATTGCTGAAAGATTTGGAATGGATCCAGGAGCTGTGCTTGACAATGTAATCATTATTTAAGTTCACATCTTAAAACTCAGGAACTACAAATGACATTCACAATTCTTTTCATCTTGATGTTAACAGATCATCTATGCTCGTGCTTACACCTATGAGCACCAGTACAACTTGCTTCTTGGCCTTGCTGCAAAAATGTCTGAGGAACCATTTAAGATTCTGGTAAAGAAAAAAAAAAAAAAAACATGTCTGCTTATTTCATAGTTAGTTTCCAGTCGATAAAACTCAACACGAATATGAGCTTACAATTGTTTTCCAGATTATTGACTCGATCATTGCTTTATTCCGAGTTGATTTCACTGGAAGAGGGGAACTTGCAGACCGCCAGGTTACCTTTTTGCCTTCCATACGCTTACTACATAATTAAGATATGGCTTTGCTAAAAAAGGCTAGTTTCTGTCTTGCAGCAAAAACTAGCACAGATGCTCTCCAGGATAATCAAAATCGCAGAGGAATTCAATGTTGCTGTCTACATGACTAACCAAGGTTCGCTTTACACTAGAAAGAAACTAATGTGACATGATAGAATTGATAATCTTTTGAGTTTTCTCGGTTGCTCTAACTTAGAAGGTGATCATCTTGTTACATGTTGTGGTTACAGTGATATCGGACCCAGGCGGTGGAATGTTCATATCAGATCCAAAGAAGCCAGCAGGTGGGCATGTTCTGGCTCACGCTGTAACCATCAGGCTCAGTTTCAGGAAAGGCAAAGGAGAGCAACGTGTCTGCAAAGTCTTTGACGCACCAAATCTGCCTGAAGCCGAAGCCATATCGTTTTTAACATATTTAAAATCTTTAAAAAACATTTAGTTGTTTGGCTTCGATTATTCAAATAATCCACAAAACATGACTCTTTACTTCCCCTTAACATAAGAAGCACATTTTTCAGATTACTGCAGGAGGCGTTGCAGATGCCAAGGACTAGAGCTTAGAGGAGAGGCGAGGAGCTCTTCATGTCTTGTTACGTATCACCAAATAGTGCTGTAAGAGGAGTCTTTAGAGTAAAACAACCAATCACAAATACGTTGAAAGTCATAAAGGAGCGAGCTCTATATGTCTTACAAGGTACAATGTCAGTTTTTTTTTACTTGCTTATTTCTACTATATTTACTCACATAGAACGTTCTATTACTGGTATCCACATAATCAGAAGTTTATAAAAGTCTTTTATTCTTAGTTTCATGTCACCAATTACATCTGCAGCAGAGCAATAATAAGAGCCATAGAGTTCTCACTTCTTAGAATAGCCAGTATGAGAAAAGAGTGATACGATGAAACTTTAAATCTGTATGGAACACAGCCACACAGAGTCCAACAAGAAAAATCAGCTAAAAAATGAGATTTTAGCCTCTCAGATTTGTTGAGACCAATTCTGAACACTGCCGACTCTAGGCATTGCGCCTTCTTTCTTGGCCTCAGAATCCACTTTGAAAGTCACACCGCACACCTGCCCCGAACTGTCCACCCTCGGTACAGGCTTTAACTCGTTTAATGGATACTCATAGCTCCTCAAGCCTCCAGATGAGGTAAAGAAACACCCTGCAATATACAACCATATAGATCCAAGACGAACGAGGTCTGTATAGCAAAAATGTTTTCTTTGTTACCTTTAGGGAATGGCGCAAAGGATTTACCACAACCTTTCTTCACGGTCTCAACATCATTAGAAAGAACGAGATGTCCTTCAGCATCTGTTCCCCAGAAGAGAGGAACGCTACCATCTGCATCCCCAGCAAGGAAGACATTCTTTGTGGTGCAGTCAAAGAGCATAAACGCGAATCTCCCTTGAAAGTCTCTCACAACTTGGTCGGCTGGGTATGGACCACGGTCTCTGAGGGTTCGGTAGGCTTCGATCACAACGGTGACCTCGGTTGCTGTTTTTGTTAGTCCATATTGTTGCTTAAGGAATGGAATGTTCTCTATGTGTCCTTGGAAGATGCAGAACATATCATCATTCACAGCAAACAATCTATCATTAAAGATTAGAATAAGAACACAGGTTACTGCAAAAGTTGTTAACATAGCAAAGATACATGGAGAAGAGAGTTATATCATTCTCTCATCAAGATTCTATATCAAGAACCATATTACTGACATCAGGATGAAACAATAGATCATTGACTCTGATCTCTCAGTGAACCAAACAGAAAGTACAACAAGATCCTATATATCTTTCTTGCAGGCAGTCAAACATCTTGTCATGTTCAGACAACATCTTGTCATGTTCAGACAACATCTTAATCATGTTTAGACATAAAATATATAACTAGAAAAATCAAATCTATGAATGCAAGAACCTGGGGAGAAGAGAGTTCTGTTTGTCGAGTGAGCAAGCGATGAGACCAGAGGATCCGAGATTGGTGGTGACGGCACCAGGGTAGATGGAAGCGAAGTGGTTTGGTAAGAACCCATCTTTAAGAGCACAAACAGATCCACCTTCCTGACTCTGTAGAGCCTCGGGGGCTTTCGCCACGTTCTTGTCGAAAATCGCCAACATCTTCTTTATTTCTAATCGATCACACACACAGAGGGAGAGATCAAAAGTAAGAAAGAAAGTGACTTTACGATTGTTGAATGGGCATTTTCTTATAGGGGGCTTTATTTTCTTGCAATGGAATATAGAAATATTGGCTGCTTTTCCTCTACGTTTCAAGAATTTTTTGTATCATTTTAATACGTTTTATTTTTTTTGGTTAGATGGTTATCTCTATGGATGGTTATTTTATCAGTTAAATTTGATTCAATTTGTTATTCATTTTGATTTGACCGCTAAAATCCGGATATTTGTAAATCGTCGAAACTAAATAAATATTAAAAGTTAATATCCGTTAGAAACGAAGCAAATCATAAATACTAAAAAAGTAGAGTCGAATATTTGATCTGATCGACATTATACAAATAGATGTATATCTACAAATAAATAGAAACTTTTATATGTCTAATTTTATAATTATTATTTTAACATATTGTTAATTTTATTTAAAATATACTTATAAAATCTTTATAAAATGACAATTTTCTAAATTTTGTATTTATAAGAAAATTTGATTAATTTTAGAAATTTATGAAACATTTTGTTTCATTAATTTTTATTTTTCATTTTATTCTATGTAAAAATATTTTTTAAAACAAATTTTTAAATATATTTGTATTAAACAATATAGATGAAATATCCGTGATTATCCGTAAATATTCGCAAATATCCAAAAAAAATTCGAATATCCAAAAAACGAGATATTTCTATTTCTCTAAAACAAAACAAATCAAATATCCGTAAGATACGAAACAAATCGCATATACTAAAAAAATATGGGGTTATTTGATCCATGCCCCCTAGTGCTAGTTCCTTCCTCTTCAAGATAATAAAACCCAAAACACACAGTGGCCTTGTTATAGGTATGAGCATTTCTCTCCAAACAAAAGATGTATTTGCTTTAGGACAATCTTATCTTAGATTGTTCTGTCTGTTTATTGTCCCAGGTTTAATGCTAAGAACATGTGAATGATGATCATATTCCGACAGAAGGTAAGATTAAAATAATTCAGATATAAGCCTTTCTCAAGTTTCTCCATGTTAAACTAAACATAAGTAAAACTGAAGCCAATGAAAAATTGTAGAAACCGAAAACAAAAACAAAAAAGGGGTCTTTAAGCTATTAAGCTCTTAATTAACTACCACTTATGTGTTCATCAGTTCTAACATGTAGGTTTTAGTTATGTTCAAACCCTGTTGTATGCAACCGACTTGCTGAAGAGCTTGCGGATGTAGAGAACCTGAACACCACTAGCTGCTGCTAGGAAGATGTACTCTGCTACAGTGTAGAAGATCACTCGCTTTCTCGTGCTCTCATTAGCTGCACCAAAAGGAATGTTATATCGTCAAGGTTGCATCTTTTGTGGTCACATATGAGTCTACAGGTTGTATCTTTTGTGCAGCTAATGAGAGCACGAGAAAGGAGAAGAAAACTCACTAAGACGGTGACGGGTATCACGTGCTTTCAAATACTTTTGCTCAGCAACAACAGACTCCAAAGCCTCTCTCAGCTCAGCTATCTTAACATTCACCGGGTCCAAATGTTCTGAGAAACAAACGTATGAACATAGGCATCAATAAGTAAGAGCTAACACAATGCAAAGAAGCAAGGATGATTAGAACAAACCGTCTTTGGCTAAGTCATGCTCGTTGGGGATATGACCAACATGAATGTAAAAGGAGACAGTCTCAGGAGTAGAGTAAGGGTTATGAAAACAAAACTTATACATTCCACTTTTTGGTGCCTTAAACTCAAACTTATCTCCTGATGTTCCCTTCAACGTCTGTACAATGTTCCCAGCAGGTGACGTCACCTACACGAAACAACAAAAAGGTTAAAGTCTCAAACTTTCGATCCGAATCTTAAAGAACACAAACAGAAACCAAAGGCTGTCGGAAAATTCCAATCAAAGATCTCTTACCGTGAAATCCAAACCGGGATGGTCTGATCCCCAGAAGATTTCGTGGTCGACGACGACGAAGTTACCCGAGACGGTGTCTCCTTCGTAAAGGACATACTCTTGGACGCATTCGTCGTCGCTAACAGTAACAGAGAGCGAGGAGATTCGCTCGATCGAACTCAATAGTATTAGGGCAAGCAATACGAAGACATGGGACTTCTTCGAGGTCTTGATAGATTGTCTGCTCTCCATCTCAACGAGGGCGATCACAATTTTGGGCGAGCGTAATCAGAAGAAGAAGAGAGGATTTAATTGCGTTTTAGATGAGTAAACCGGAAATTAAAACCGGTTTTGTTATGATACGGTGAGATTTTGGAGCTGGTCAACGGGTTGATTCTGGTCTTAATAAATACTAAAGATTTTATGCTAACTTAAATAGTTAAATGTCATTTCTGGTCAAAAGATCATTACTGTGTTTTTAAGGAACAAAATCTGATGGCAAAAGAAAAAGAAAAAAAAAATCTAGAGTCCGACTGGAAACACCAATAGAGAGACTAACTAGAGAGAAAACAGAAAAAAAAATCAATTATTGATTGAAGAAAAATATTTAATGTTGATTTTGTTATTCTAGTTTACTCTATATTTTGGTAAAGAGGCTCTCTCTCAAACTTTATGTAATACTCATGTTTTTAAAATAATAAAATAATAATAAACTTTAAAATTCTATTTATTAATATTCGTAAATAATCTCAAAAATGCCATAACTTCAAAACATAAAATAAAATCCTAATAAATGTCGACAATATCATAAAAATAAAAGGAAGAAAAACAGTTTAAAAGCACGAATCCGATATAATCAATTATGCTCGCGAGTCTCACTTGAAAACAAGAAAGAAAGAAGGGTGAGTAACAAGGGAGTCACTCAGTGAGGTATGAGATGGTAGACATGTAAACCACTAACTAAGTAAATATAACTCCCACTTTGGAAGTTTAGCTCTAGTATTAACAAACAGCCTAAAGCATCACACAGAACAAACAATGCGCTGATAGCGCATAACTAGCTCATACACCCCGCATTCTCCTCATATGGATATACGACCTCTCAATAACCGTCGCTAGCCCAGACATCTCTAGATACCCGCCCGGAACCAATAAGCGTCGAATGCAAACATCTCTACACCACGTCTCACACAAATATGCATTGCTAGCCCAAACGTCTCTGAGCCCCCGCCCTCCAGTATGCGTCGCTAGCTCGGATGTCTCCGAACCCCCGCCCTCATAAGCGTCGCTAATCCAGCTCTCTCTGAATCGTTGCCCTCATCATATATATATATATATATATATATATATATATATATATATCAACACTTAACATCACTCACTCAATATCAATTTGAATCCTCTATACACCTAACTCCGGTTTACATTAAATTCTTACTATCACACAAGACTCGATTCAATCAGATGGAACATGTTTTGAAACTAAATGACGAGATAAAGAATTCTACACTAGTAACGAGATTTACGGAATAGACCCGCACCTTAGCAATATGTAAAAGTGGTATCTATGTACTCATGCTGCTCAAATGGACTCCAAATCTGAAATCAGGGCTAAAAATTGAGTCAAAACGCCATTCGAACGGTCAAAAACAGATAATCGGTGATCTTATCAAAAAGTCAACCCGCTGGTCAAAGGTCAACTTAGTCAACTCTGACCCAACCCGGTCAACCCTTAACAAGATTGAAATCAAATTGGACCAACCGGTATTCCTTAACCGGATTCAATTTCAATTAAACCAGATTCAAATCAATTTCAAAATAATTTAATCCTAACCGAAATCAAATTCCAATAACCAAAATGGTTTAGCCCTAACCAAATGGAATCAATTTAAACCGACAATCAACTAAACCGACCGGCTTGACCAGTCAATGAGTTGACTCAGCCAAGTCATTGAGTCACCGGCGAGTCAGCGAGTCAACTGGCGAGTCACCGGTGACCGGGCACTGGCGGCGACCAAGGACAAGGGTGGTTTACCGGAAAAGTCACTGGCGGCCGCGGAGGCGCAGTGGCTTCCTAGCGGCGAACAGACGGTGGTCAGAGACAGCGGCTCCGGCGAACGGTGGTCGGCGACGGTGGCGCGTGAAGTTCACGCGCGGTGGTGCCGATGGTCTGCGGCGGCGCGTGAGATTCACACGCATATCTTCTGGTCGTGCGTGAGGGTGCGTGCACGGCGGTCTGCGGCTAATCTTGGAGCTCTGGACTCGTCTCGACGTCACGAACACGATGGTGGCCTTGGGTTTGCGAAAAATCACACGGTTAGAGAGATACGGTTGATTTTCTAAACGAGAAAACTTAAAATACAGTCACAACGGTTTTTGGTGGTTACCTTCGGCGGTTAACGGTGGTGAAATGTCTGATCTCGACTTAGGCGACAATGGTTGGGGCTAGACGATCGTATATTTACACAACAATTCAATCTCTACAGAGGTTCCACGTTTAGAAATTTCATGAATAAAAAAATGAGGTTGAGACTGCTTAAATAGAAACTTAATTTTCTGCAGGTCAAATGGACCTTGCTGGGCTCTAAGATTTGGGTCGTTACACTTTCATCCTGAGTTTGAGTAGTATTGGTCATCTAACCGCGTTTTAAATAAATTTTATCATTCACGTGTATAAAAATGTAAAGTTTTGTGGGATTAGTTTTTAGACTTAGAAAACTTTTGAGATCCCTACTATTATAAATTTATCTATATTATATAAATATGTCTCTATCAGAGAAGAGAGGAGGTCCTGGAACAATAAAGACGAGCGCCCCACCGAGACGAAAACAAAGCAGAACACGAGGGTGATGAGAGAGGAGGTACAACAGCGACTGCGGGGAATGTTCATGGTCCTAAGAGCATGATTAACTCAGCACCCCATTTTTTTGTTTTTCTGATTTTTTAAAAAGAAAATAAAAATAAATAAATAAACTAATCGCGGACCGCCACGTATCAATGGGGTCCGCGAACAGTAGAAGAAACACACAAAAAGAGGTGCTTATTTTGAAACTTTTAGCATCTCTTCTTCTAATTTGGTGAGCCCTCTCCTATAAAATCCCATTCTAACCGTCTTCTAAGATCCCCACTAATGCTGCTCTAATGAGTCCTCTACGGCTCGTTTTGATCTTTTGATAAAGGTAGAGTAAAAATATTTGTCCGTTTTGAATCAGCAAATAGCAAAAATAGGAGAAAAGGCACGTGTTCCAACAAAATAAAGAAAAAGACAAAGCATATTTTTCACAAATTATTTAAGATTTTTTTTATATACATCGGTTTGTGTCTGTCAGTTTAAAATTTATTTTTATAAAATTTATTGAATCATGTCGTTCCAGTTTAGGTTCCAGTTTAATCTACGGCATGTTAGTTGCTATGAAGTTATCAACGTTAAGTGGTTAACGTTGGCAGATTTCTCGTGACTTTATGTTTTTCAATGTTTTGGTAAGATCCTTCCAACTTTTAGAGACCTCAAATCTTGTTTACTTTTTAAAAAAAAAATCTCCTAACAAAACTAACGGAAATTATTGTAATAAACTCAATCTCCGTTAAACTTCATTTGGGCTCTTTTAATCTGGCTTTTCTTTAATGGGCCAGGAATCTAAGGATTTTGGATTCTTCGAAAATTCTCAAAATACATACACCCTCCGTTTCATTAAAAGTGTCACTTTAAGTTTTTGCACACGGATTAAGAAAACAATTAATTTTACATATTTTCTATATAAAAACACAATTACCTATACACCTAACCATATTTCAACCAATAGAAAAATAAACTGCAGCATAAAATTAATAAATTTTGCATCGAAAGTCGAAAATGACACTTATTTTGTAACAAAAAAAATTCTCTAAAACGACATTTAATATGAAACGGAGGGAGTATAATATATATGTATATATTAATGTTAATATTTAATTATAGTTTTCTTAATTTTACGGAAAACTCAATTCAAAATATTTATGCAGAAAACTTTTAGTTAAGTTTCTGTTAAAAATCTAACAAATAAATATTAATATAAATATATATATATGTATATATATATTGAGAATTTTAGAGCTAAAATACCTTATTGGGCATAGTTTAGGCTTAGCATTTTATCCGTTAAATTTAATTCGATTTATTATTTATTTCGATTCGATTCGTAAAATTCAAATATTCGTAAGTCGTCGAAGTAAAGCAAATACTAAAAGTTAATATTCGCTAGAAACGAAATAAACCACAAATACTAAAAAATCCAGAGCCGGATATCCAATCCGACATTATACAAATAGATGTATATCTACAAAAAATATAGATTTTTATAAAAATATTATTTTCTTAATTTTTATTTAAAATTTACTTATAAAATCTTTATTAAAAAGTTTCTAAAATTTTGTGTGTTTATAAGAAAATTTGATTAATTTTAGAAGTTTATGGAGCATATAGTTTCATTAATTTTAATTTTTCATTTTATATTATGTAAAAAAAAATTAAACAAATTTGTATTATATTTTTAGATTTTCTTGTACTAAAAAAAATAGATTGGATATCTGTAAATATCCGTAAATATCAAAAGTTCCGAATATCCAAAAAATCAAATATAATTTTTTGAAAAGCCGGATATTCGTATTTCTCTAAAGCAACACAAATCGAAAAATTATATATCCATGCGATACTAAACAAATCATAAATACTGAAAATTATGGAGACATTCGATCTCTGCGCACCCATTGGTATAGTCTTAGCATGGGGTTAAGTTTCATTTACACTAAAGCTTATTGTAATAAACTCTTCACTCGTTTATTTAAATGCACCAAATTTTAGCAGAAAAAAAAAGAAGAAGACAAAACTAACGGAGGTGAGATGGGCCACGTAGTCGGAGACAAAGAGAAAAATCACGGACTCGAACGTAGTAAGCATGGGCCTACCTGAATCCCATCTTAGCTAACTTCCAAAAGTAAAATGAGTATGTGTAATGAAGGAAACAAACCTCTTCTACTTTTTTTTTTTAACAAACCTCTTCTACAAACGAACGTAATGAATAAAGTTTTGATGTGAGGCTTGTGAGCCACATGATTTTGGGAGATGAAGAGAAACTTTTTTTACGTGTTGTTACCAAAACCACTTGGCAAGCAAATAAAAGAGTAGAAGAAGCTGTGACGAAGAAGAACGCTACGTCATTGACTAATTGCTCTTTTTTCCTTTTAAAGTTTTCATTGCATGGGCCAATCTAACTCAACGTGGTTCTTTATATATCGCAACTTCTTTTTTACTAATAACATGCATTATATATTTATACATGCTTAAACTCGGTTATAATTAAGACCATCTTTACTATATATTTTAGTATCTTTTGCTCTAAAATAGAATAGTTATATAATAATCTCTTCTTTTGATAATATATTTTTCTAAAATCGTAATCACCAAATATAAAATAAAATATAAATGAATGTTATTTCTTATTCTATTTAGCAATCTCAATTTTACAGAAATAAATAAATATAGCTTGAAACGATTTTACTTCTAAATACTGTCATAAAAGTAAATATAGAGGTGGATTTGAGATTATCTAACACAAAAAAATTACTATTACAAACTATTAAGCTTTTGCATAATAATTAAAAAATTATTGCATGTATGTCGACCATATGCCAATACTAGAATTTTTTCTTGAAGAATTTTTTTTAACTTACGTATGCCAAAGTTCAATTAATCGAACAAAGGAAAGGAAAACGTTAAGATCTAATTATATTATTGACGATTTGTTAACTAGTTTAAACAGAAAGTAATTAAATGAAAGGTTTAATAGGTTAAAAACTAAAGAAAGTTCAGAAACAACTCAGCCTAGCATCTCATCATCCCATCCTATAAATATACATATGTTGATCCTTTGCTACATCATATCAAGCTACTAACTATCCAACTTTAATAATCTTTCTTCCAAATTTTAGATTCTCCTCGATTTCACTTAAACACTAAAGCTTCAGAAATGGCAACGGCATCGTTTAACATGCAGTCAGTATTAGCCGGTGGACTGACCACCCGCAAGATCAACACAAACAAGCCTTGCTTTGCCGGAAGCTTCCCTAGTTTCAAGAAAAAATATCCGGTGGGAGTGAGGTGCATGGCTAAGGTACGTATACTTTTCTCAACATTCTATGATCCAAACGGTCCACTACATGAATATGAAACCGTGACCGATTGATATTTTGAGTTTTGCAGGGAGAACCCATGAAAGATGATTCTGCACCTCCTACTAAACCCAAGGTTAGTAGTTAGTTCCTCCCATGTTTAGTTTTGTTTATATAGAAACAGTTCGAAGTCCTTTTCGTTTTATATAATTATATATTTTACGCTTTTAACAACACTTAATGATTATTATTAACTGTTTCGTCTATGTTAACAAAGTTATACATGATTACGAAAATCTTATAAAAATTCTCATTTTTTGTATAAAATACATTATTAATTGTGTACATATGTAAAATAAGCAAATACTAGATGTTATAAAGGCGAAAAAATCTTAAGAAGAATACCATAAGTTAATACCACTTTTAAAAAATATTTCCAATCAAAAATATATTAACATTTGAGTTTACACTTAAGTAGATATTATTTATGGTGTAGGGTTAAATGGGTGGGGTTGAGTTTCTAAATGTTTTATAAATATTTTTTTTTTAAAAAATTAATCTATTTTCATCATAAATTTAGAATATATCTGAAAATAATCATTCATTAATAATAAATTTGAAAAATGCTATCAAAATTGTAATAAAACTGAAATTTTCTCAAAAATCTTCATTATTATGTATATACAGACAAATGTGGAAAAATTGCTACGCCGTTTAGATAGTAATAAAAATATATAGATAAATAAAATATATCTAAAGATTTTTGTTACTATTAACATTTGGAGTCAAAATATCTTCAAAATACATCGACAAAGTTTTGTTTTCTACTGAATTTCATATCAGTCTATGACACAAAAATTCCCGGAAAGAGAGTTATAGAACGTTACATATATGGGATAATTAACAATATGGGATGGTGTAATTTTAGGTAAGCACGAAGTTCAGCGACTTGCTAGCGTTTAGCGGTCCAGCACCAGAGAGGATAAACGGACGTTTAGCTATGGTGGGATTCGTGGCTGCGTTGGCGGTCGAACTTTCCAATGGTGAAAACGTTTTAGCTCAAATCTCCGACGGTGGTGTCTCGTGGTTTCTCGGCACGGCTGCGGTTTTGACGCTTGCTTCGTTTGTGCCACTTCTCAAGGGCATAACCGTTGAGTCTAAGTCCAAAGGTTTCATGACTTCAGACGCTGAGCTTTGGAATGGGCGTTTTGCGATGCTTGGTTTGGTCGCGTTGGCGTTCACTGAGTTCTTCAAGGGTGGGACTCTCGTCTGAGGACATAGAAAAATTAATTACCTTTTGGGATGTTATGTTAATGTTGTGTTACAAAAGTTTTCCTTTGGATTCTGTATAGTAATCTGGCTGGCTCTATGTGTTTTATGTACTCTATGTCTTTTATATATGGATTAGTGACATTTGAAACTTTGGGTTAAAACATTTTGAATTCAGTAAAAGCAATGGTGTTATTTAATTTTAACAATCAGAAAATTTCACGAGGTAAAATGTGAAAGAAAATGAATTTGATTTGTGAATATGTGAATCGGTCTCACTTTTACTCTTCCCGTTTGTTTGTTTTTTCATGCCGTCTGTTTACAAGGCCAATAACATATCTTCATAACTGCAATCCGCTTCAGATTTGAATATAGTCGTATAAAACATTGACCTTGGCTCCTAAACTTTTAAGAAATTTCTAAGAATATCATAAGGGTATGATTAATGCAGGTCTCTTAACAAGGGGTTCTTATTTTTTAAGAGACCGTATCTTAATTTTAACTAAGAAAACTTAAGAACCGTCTCTTAAATAAGAGACATAAGAGACGTCTCTTATCCGGAAAAATGTAAAAAAAAAAAAAAAAATTAAAAAGAGGATAAAAAAATTAAGAACCCCATCTTAAGAGACCCGGGTTAAAGATGGCCTAAGTTAAATATCATTTTTTAAAAATACTTCCAATCAAAAATATATTAACATTTGGTTTATATTTTAGTTATTATTATTTAAGGTTTAGTGTTAAAGGGATAGGGTTGAATTTCTAAATAAATATTTAGAAAATTTAGTTTAATACATTTTCATCATAAATTTTAGATAATTTTGAAAATAATCATTCATTAATGGAAAATTTGAAAAATGATATTAAAGTTATGATAGAATTAAAATATTTTTTAAACTTTTTGGTGGTTTTCTACATGGACATGCACCTCCAAATTATGGGAAAATTCTTTTTACGAAAGTTCTTTAGAAAATGTTTGTAGACATCAAAATTTCAGATCCGGATTGACTGCAATTAATAATACGGCATTTCACCAGCTATCAACTTTTGCAGTTATGGATGTTGGTGTTTGTTATTTGTTAGGTTTGTTTATTTGCCAACGACGAAAAAGGCGAAATGTGTTTTTTTTTTTTTTATAAGCAAAAGGGGGAATTTACTGTAAACAAGTGAGCGTGAGTGATCCATAGATTTTGGAGAGGCCAAAAACATTTGGAAAGAAAAAGATCTTTTCTTTGGAAAATATTATAGTATGATTAAGCAAGTAATACATCAAAATACAAGAAAAACGTTCTACTACTGTTAGTATATATCAGAGAATTTTGAATGAAGTTAATGCAGGTTTACCAGCACGTGATCACTTGATGACTCTCCATTTAAGGAGATGATTGATCAAGATCAATTAGAACGGTCTTCTATAAAATAATTTATCAGTATACATGGGTAATAAAAACACAAAATGCAAGTTTCCTCTAAATGTTCGGATTTGCATGTGTTTAGTTTTATATCCTACAGCAATGCGTTTTCCTTATGTAATCAGATAACTATTGTACGGAAACCGAAAATCATTTTATTTCTAATAGAAATACACATTTTTTAATATGTAAACACAAACACTAGTACATGTGTTAGGTTTGAAACAGTAAAAAACTTTTTTTGTCACCAAAACCATAATATGCAAGTTTTTCTAAAGAGAAATGAGCATGCGTGTAATGAGATGTAGGAGTAGGCAAAAAAAAAAACTGAACCAAACCAAACTAATCAAATTCAAATCGATCCAAACCAAATCAAAGTATATATCTTAACCATTCAGTTATTTATTTTATTAAATCTAAAAATGTTCAGTTTGTTTCATCTTTAAACAGAACCGATTTATCTAATTATATTAAGTAACTATATTAAATATAGTTTACTTTCTAACCTAAAAAGGAAATATCATTTTATACATTTTAATTATAAATGAATAGAAGAAAACACAGTTATTAACAAAATAAAAAAAATGAACCTCTTTTAAAATCTAAAACTACCTATGATATTTAGGTAATGATTGTTTGTATAGTTTTTTTTTTTTTTTTGGGATTTTAGATTTTAGTTTTTTATTTTTCTGTAGATTTTAGTTTTTCAGAAAACTAGAATGGTGACACTAGATTTGGTTTTTGTTTTTCAAACTAAAATAATTTATTAGTTATAAAATGTTTCTCAAACAATAAAATAAAATATTATTATAAAAAATAAATTTAAAATCATTTTTTAAGATTTTAAAATACATAAAATTTATGTAATTCAAATATTTTAACATAAAAATAATAGCTAGATTTTAAATCAAAACGAAAATTAAAATGCAATAATTTATAATAACTATAACTAAAAAATTTAATTATATTTATATAAATTTTCTAGTATCAAAACATTAGTGATAATAAATTAATCTACTTATTAATTGTTTTGTGATATTTATTCATGTGTTTTAGGATAAATATATATTTTATAAAGTATATTCTTTTTCTAAAATTTATAATTTTTTTAAAATAAAAAAATTTAAATAAAATAATTATTACAACATATTATTTACTATCAAATTATAAATAGTACAAAATATTATCACAGAAATATATATATTTTTAAAATTAAGTAAACAAAATTTACATATATTTTGAGAAGTGTATATATTTATATAATTCAAATTTTATAAATAAAAAAGTTATCTAAAATTTTAAAATTAAAATTAAAATTAAAATTAAAATTAAAATTTGGTTGTATTAAATATATAATACTTATGACTATTAAATTTAATAACTTTTCTATGATGTTCGTGGTACAAAATATTAGTTATTACATCATGAATATAACTTACCTAAGAAAACTCCAAAGTTTGAGTTGTGGAGAATATTATTTGTAAACCATTTGTTTATGCATCTTAAATTGTAGATGTGAGTTTTTTATATATAAAATAATTAGTGTATTGCAAAAAGATGAAAACAGTCGTAAGATTAGCAAAAACCCATAAAATATGGATTTTGATTTTTATGTACAAAATGGTTAAAGTGTTGAAAATTTGTTTTCCCTAAAAAAATAGAGAATCTACTTTACTTAAATTTTGATTCGATGAAAACAAGATTTTGGGAAAAAAAAATTAAAAACTACTTTAGAATCCACAAACAATCAATCTCTTATATTAGATTTGAAGATAATAATTTAAATTTATTGGATTACATCTTTTACATTTTTATTTGTTGTGTTTGGCTTTACATCTAAATTGAAAAAAAAAATGCAATATCATTCTTGTTTTATGTTTTAATAATTATATTATCTTAACCAAATTAGTAAAAAACTAAAAACCAACTAACTGAACACACAAAGTACAAATCAAACATAATTCAAGCTAAACTAAATACAAATCAAACTGAACACAAACATGTCAGTAAAATTTTTTAAAACCAAACAAACCAAATTGAACCTAAACCAAATCTAAATTTAACTATGTCACATGGGCCATGATATCAAAGAATTGGGCCAGTAGCTTCCACTGGAGAGCCTTATTTTCTAAAACCATTTCGAAAAACAATCAGCCTTGAATGTATGCAAAGAAGTAAGGATTTAGTTATGGACTGCCCTCTATTTTGTATAACAATAATAATAATTTATAAGAATCACGTGAGAGGAATGAAAGTTTTGATATGATCAGTAGAATTTAAGCAGAGCCGGTTTTGAACTCACTCCCAAGAAACAAATGCTTGGGGCCTATGATTTTCCAAAACATTGTGATGCCTATTTTTCATTGTAAAAAGATTGGGGGACCAAAAAAAAAAAAAAAAAAGATTGGGGGACCTATTTTAACGCAAAACAAAACTAGATTTTGCATTGTCATTTTTAATATGAGAATGAATAAAAATAATTAACTAAATTCTATTAAAACTTATCTACTTTAGAAACGCTATCTTTTATTCTTTGTACAAGCTACAAGAATGAAAGGTTTGTTCAGAAAAGAAAGAAAAGCAAGAATGAAAGGTTCTAAAAAAAAAAAGATTTATTTTTGGGCAAATCTCTCAAATATTTTTTTTTTGAAGTTTTTGTCACAAAAATAAACTTTAAAAAGAAAAATAACCAAAATAGACCTTTTTATTTTAAAAATTATAATATTTTTTATTTTTTTTTAAATTTTAAGCTTCATCTCCAAATCTCCACCCCATAACTCTAAATTCTAAATTTAAATTAGTTAACCCAAGGGTATAAATGTATATTTATATCTTTTAATAAAATATATTTTGATTATTTTTCTCTTTGAGTATTATCTTGAGGACAAAATTTTTTTTAGGTCTTTTTTGGTCATTTTATCTTTGTTTTCAACTATTTTGTTATTTAGTTTTTATGTTTCTTTGATAAAAATTAACTTTCAGAAAAAGTTTGACTGCAAGAATTTGATGGATGATTTTGTAGAAGAAAATTTTAAAAATAAAAACTTTTTTTCTGAAGTTGATAGAGTTTTATTATCTTTCAGTTTTTTTTTTGTCAGTTTCAAATTTGTGTTTTAAAATATTTTTTATAAATTGTTTAAGGGGCCCGATTTTCAGTTTCGTATTGGACTTTAGACATCTCAGAACTGGCACCGAATTTAAGTAGTCCAAAAGAAGTGTGTGAATATGAATCTGCAAAATCAAATTAAAAACATTAAAATATTATATATCTCAATATGGAACTATGGAGTGAGCCATGGAGAAACCGGAGAGGACGTCCATACGCAATCTTAAATTTAGCAGACAACGAATGGAACAGCATTTACGTGACTCCCACTTACCATTGTCGTTAGCTTTTCCTTTTTTTTTTTGTCCATTCCTTAATTAGAATAATCATGACATCTCCTTCTTCTTGTTCTTGCCTTTAGTTTTCTTTAATTAGATTCGTAATGTAGTGTTAATAACTAGATTTTCTTCTTTTCAGCCGTCTATATATTTATTGCTAGAATCTATTCTATTATGGTACATAGTTTAATTATGTTATTGGGGGAGGGGATTCAAAATAAGTCGATAGTTGTTGTTGGTTATGAACCATACTAGCAAGAATAAGATTATTTGCTACTCTTGTGTAGTAGGGACTAGTGATCAGAATCTTAGAATTAGCTGTCCATGGAGATGTTCTAAAGATTTATTTCAACCAGGTCTACATTTTGTTTGAAGTCTCTTCCAAGGATTTCTTTTTGGCAGCAAATTCTTATATTAAAATTAAACGTCAAACATGTTTGAAGGGTTATAACCGGATGTAAACTCAACGGCTAAACGGAAAGTGAAAACTAGTACAACAATATGAACGATAGAAGTGTTAAAGAGGCGAAAATACCCATAGACATGCTTCATTTGAGACCCTGAAACTGTGTTCTCAAGAACATACTAATGTCAGAATAATAACCGACGAATGAAGACCCTATTGAGAGGGTTTAAAGATGGTTGGTCAGCACCAACACTGGTGACAAAGGGCTCTCTTTCGCTTCAGTGACCATAGAAACAATGGAGGAGGAGAGTGTCCCAATTCCCATTGGAACTGTGTGGGAGGTGGACGTTGTTGATCGACGCGGAGGGCATAAATGGGAAGAGAACCATCGGATAGAGTGATGAGAGTATAGAATTGAAAGAAATATTATTGACTCTCATAAAGAATATATTACAATATGCATATGCTTATATAAAGATGACTAAACCTAATTCCTAAACTAATATGGAATATTACATTATAGATATTGATAAGTTTCATATTTTAATATTTTTGTATATATCTTTAATCATGGATTTGGGTTGATCTTCTAGATCTCCCATTACCCTCCCGCAAGCTCATACGTGGTAACAAGTATGAGATTGGACAAATCTTCAAAATATAGTAGTAGAAGAACTCCTAGAAGTAGAAGAATCGAAGACTCTAGATTTATTGTCAAACTCTTCTTGATCGTAGAGGTAGAAGTACATAGGTCGCATCTTTTTGGGTCACCAAAACATGTAACGTGAGTAGAGTAGTAGTAGTAGTATTCAAAACACATGTACTAAGTCATCTTACCATCACGAGTTTATGCTTCTTGTCAGGGACGTTGACACAAGACTCATGCACATGGTCTAGGTAAAAGCTAATGCACAATTGTGTGCATCATAGACAGCTCGTGTAGACGTAGAATTTGTAGCAGCTTGATGAAGCAATTATAGTAGATTAAATAGTGGCAGCAACTTGAATAAGCACCAGTAGTAACTGAATTAGGAGCAACTTTGATGACGCATCGGGTGTGGAATCTTGATGAAGCATCAGCAGTAGAAGTAGTAACTTGAAGAGAAAGCAACATTAATTTGTGAAACAACGATGGTTGTTCATGTTGCAGAAGCTACACATGCCTTAGTTTGATGGCAAGAGTAAGACACACAATGGTGGACGACAACTCTAGAAGAAGAAAAGAAAAATTAGAACATAAAGATTTTAAAAAATTTTCTGCTCTGATACCATGATAAATTGATGAGAGTAAAAAACACAAAAGTGTTTATAGAAAAATTATATTAGACTCTCATAAGAATAAAATACAAGATGCGTAGACTTATATAATGAATGATCAAACCTAATTTCTTAAACTAATATGAAATATTACATTATAGATAATGATAAGTTTCATATTCTAATATATTTGTATATATCTTTAATCATAGATTGGGGTCGATCTTCTAGATCTCCCATTAATCGGCGTCGACGGAGGAAGCATAGACAAAGAGAAGGTGCAATCAAACAGAGATCACATCGACTTTGCTGGAGCTCTGGTGGGACGAGTTCATCAATGGTGTTGCGGCTCCTCGGGTTCTGACCTGGGAGAGAAGCACCTAGGGCAAACTGTTTAGTCGTATACTATTTTAATATTATCAACTACTCAGTCTCTTTCAATGATTATTGAACGATATTTTTGACACCATGAGATTATGCATCTTCTCTACCGATTCCAAAGCATCATTCTATGGTCTTATTTTTTTTTGCATCCAGCCAAAGAATTAACCATTATGTTTATCTTATAATTAATTTATGTTATTATTCAATACATAGTTTAATGTCATTTATCAGTTTCAAAATTGTAGTATTTACTAATCAAATTGTCTGGACTAATTAATTAGAATGAACATCAAACTGCCATCTTTAATCTTTTTTTAACGTAGATTTTTTGTGCTGAGGTGGATAGTCTATCCCTTTAAGTTAATTTACTTTTAGTATAATATATATATAGATATGGCAAATGTAACTCCATTTCTTCGTTTTTAATTTTCTATTGATAGCTATTTTTTTTTATCTTTATTGCGTTTTTAAAAAATTACATCGTGAAAAATAAAACAAAACTGGATATAGTTTTCTATATTCGGGAAAAAAATCAGACAATGATTATTATGAGGGGATCAAAAGCCAGTGGATAGCATGCCAATTCCTAGGCCTTGGACGTATTATCCGGGATCCGGATTCGATCCGAGATCCGTCCCGGATCCGCTCCGAAAATAGGATATCCGGAGTGCCCGGATCCGAATCCGGATAGTAAAATTTCGGATCCGTCCAAACCGGATCCAAATCCGGATATCTTAATTTTTAGGTCCGGATATCCGGATCCGGATCCGTGTTTTTAAAATATATTAAATTTTTAATTTTATTAATAATTATATTTGATATATTAGTATTTATACATAAAATATTTTTTTTAATATTATATTTAAATTTCACTAATATTATATGTCATATATATAGTAATAAATTTTGTATAAATATTTAATTTATGTTTTATTTTTAGATTTTTTTATATTTTTAAAATATTTTTTATTTTTTTTTAATTATTTTTACGGATCCGGATCCGAATCCGGGTATCCGCGGGTATCACAATATCTGGGCGGATATCCGAAGTCCGGATACCCGGAAGACGCGGATCCGGATCCGGATATTAAAGTCACGGATCCGGCGAATCCGGATCCGGATCCGGGTATCCTAAAATACCCCGGATATCCGGTCTGTCCCACCCCTACCAATTCCGCAACACGAGAAAAGTAATCACTTCTAAAAGAAATACTAAAAGAATATGGAGCAGTCGAAGAGAAGCCTAGAAGGTGCTATGTGAGATCCCACGAATAATGTGAAAAATGAAAAAGTAAAGCCAAATAGCAGAGTATTAAAATCAAATGCTCAAGCCAATGTTTCAGTGTTGCATTTAGGTTTGGGCAAAAAAACTCGAAAACCTAACTCAACGGAACCAAAATATCTGAAATTGAAACCAGACCAAAATATTCAAATATTCAAACGCTTTCTGTATTTATATATATGGAATAACTGAACCAAAAAAACAGATATTCAAATATATCAAATATTAATTATATATATAACATAACTATATATAATTTTGAAAGTTTATTAAAAACATCTGAAAATATTTGAAAACAAACTATTGAAAGATATCTGAATTAATTGAAATTATCTTAAAGTATGCGGATGTTTTTATTTTAAAGTATCCGAAAGTATTCAAATTATTTGATATTTTTATCTGAACCATCTTATTATCCGATAATTTATTTAAAATACTAGATAATTCACCCGAATTACCAAACCATTCGAATAATCTAATCAGAACCGAAACCAAGCGAGAACCAAATTTTTTTAGATATTTTTTAATTCTTATTTTTACGATCCAAACTGAGCCGAACTTGAAACTACTTGAACCAATTTAAACTAAAAATAGGTCAATTAGTAAATGAATATTTTCATTCTCTACCCAAAATACTCGATACTCCAAATATTCGAACTAAACTGAATCCTATACTCGAAACCATGTCCAGTTTCGTTACATTTTCTTAACAAGGCGAGTCAGTGGATAAATTAATGGATAGTAATTTATAAATAGAAACACATCAATGATTTTTTTTCTTTTTGGTTCTAAACTGCTAGAGCAACGAGATTTGAATTTCTGTGTGGAAACTTCTTCAGATCTAGATATCATCCACTAGTTCACCACAGTTAAGGTCACCAGTATGGTGGTTTATTCTATCGAGTTTTATAATCTGATTCTATTTTAAAATTATATATCGAGATAGAAATATACATGTAACTTAGTTAAAAACAAAAAATCAATTAATTTGTTATCATTTACAGCCACATCTATACATGTGCAGTTTTAAAATGACTACTTTAGTTCTTTTAATGTTGGGAGCTGTTTCAATAGTGAATTTATATACATATTATCGCAATTTATTATGAAAATATTAATGTTTTAGCACTATCTACGCATAGCAGGGCCGGCCCTGGTTAAAGCCCATTGAAACATTTGTCTAAAGCCCCTTTTTTTATAGGCCCCCCAATTAGAAAAAATCCATTATATATTATGCATAACTTTTTTAAAAATAAAAACTCACGTTGGTTTTAATAAGAGAAATTAGTTTGAAAGAGCCCAACAACACATTAAATCAATAACCCAATAAAAAAAATTCTTAAAGTTAAAAAAAATTTGGACAAACTTGTTATTTTTTCTTCTCTTCCTGGACTCTTGAGCTTCTCCCTTCTCTGTCGTAACCTGCAAACCAAAAACACAATATCATTACTATTTTTTTCTCAGTTGCTTGTGTTTATATCAGAAGCAAAATCTTATTATAGCCATGACAGGTATTCAAAGTTCTGCAATTATAAACATATTTTATCTATGAAACTATGTTTATGAGTTCGATTTTTAGATATTTCTGTAATATAATAAATAGGCCCTCTATTTTCCATTTTGTTTTGAGCCCCCACAATTTCAGGACCGGCCCTGCGCATACGCATACATGATCATTATACTCCTAGGAAGATCATGATTCTTATGAACAAAATTTAATTTATATTAAAGTTTGATCCGAACATCTACACAGATTTTTTTCTTATATTTATTGATCAAATTCAAATTTGGGTATCATGTTCAATATTTTCAACTGGCATTTTGTTTATATTGTTTAGGTGTTGGATATTTAGGCAAACAAAATAATACTTCCTATTTTTATTTTAAATGACATTTTATAACTTTTCAATATAAATGGTAGTGTATTAGTTCTATGATAGTATTTTCCATTTGTAAATTTTAATTTTTTGTGAATATAGCTTAGTCCATTTACCAAGTTCAAAATGCTACAAGTCAATTTCACATATACGATGCAGGACTTAGTCCACTTTTTTATTTTAATAGAATTGTAGTTAAGCTTTGTTGTGTTAAAAAAATATAGTGGATATTATATTGTATAAATTTTCAATTTAATATTTTAAGTTGTTTATTTAAGTTTTATGTAATACCCTTATTCATATTTAAGTTTTGTTAAAAATAATTTATTGTTAGGATATAATTAGGTAAATAAAACATATATTTAATAAAAAAAATTAAGGAATGGTACAAATAAAAAACTTACACATGAAAGAAGTCATAAATATTTTTAATAGATAATATTAGTTAGAAAGTCAAGTCGAAAATAGCTTACCCCCTTTTTGTCAAAGTAAAAGTAAAAACATAGTTCACATAGAAATCGACACATTAGCGTAGCGACGAATTAGAGAGATATTCCATTACTAAAAGAACAATACTAATATAGATGAGTGAAGAAAACCAACCAATTAATGAAGTTTTACGTTTTTCATCAGTTTAGGTTAATCTTCTCAATTATATGACTATTTATCTGATGTTTGATATATAACAATTGTTAATCTTCTCCTTACAGATGCTGGGGACGTTTCCCAGGCGTACCTGTCCCCCTGCCGAACCTAGTATAACATAGTTTGAATAACATTTCAACTTGGAGCATCATACAACCGTCAAAAACTAATAATTTTTGTTATGAAAAATATATGTTTATTAACTTGTAGAAAAAATTGTGCATGGCCCAAAGCTAGTTAGAACAACAAACAATTTTATTCCAAGAAAAAAACATCAAAAAGAAACAAGAACATGATTTAAGCTCAAGTTTAATAAGTTAGTCTAAGACTCACCCAACTGAAATAAAGCCATCCAATAAGAAAACAAGTTTATTCAAATGCTTTCAAATTCTTTTCAGTTAGTGTGAGCTAGAACCCAAATAACCAAGCTGCTCAATGAGCACATCAACATTTTCTTCATCTCCTTCAAAATCAATATTTTGACCTTCTTTAAACAAATCTTCCAAAAAATCTTCACCATAACTCTCATTGTTCTCCTTTTTGAACCCTTCTTGTTCTCTTTCTTCATCTTTTTCTTCTACATCCAAGACTTCTTCCCCAGTGAACTGATCTCCTAGTCCTTCAATGTGCATACCAAGTC
This sequence comes from Moricandia moricandioides, assembly GCA_905132885.1. Taxonomy (NCBI): domain Eukaryota; kingdom Viridiplantae; phylum Streptophyta; class Magnoliopsida; order Brassicales; family Brassicaceae; genus Moricandia; species Moricandia moricandioides. The sequence continues at coordinate 116,653 of CAJHQQ010000406.1, forward strand.
TGTCCAACTCCGACATATCAAATTCAGTCATGTCACCATATATTTCTTGTTTCATGTCAACAAACCTCGAGGAGGATCCCACATCGTTTCCATACCTTCCATAACCACCTCCACCACAAACATCATCATCTGCATTAACCACATGATCACTTGTCCCTTGATCAATTAGTCTTTGTCTCTTCTTTTGGATTTCTTCTTCCGTATTCTTACTATTCTCTTTCTGCTCCATGAGTAGCTGAAGGAAATCAGGATTCTGCATTGCGCGCGCGAGGAAGCTCATCATTTGATGTTGTTTTGATTCGGTCTTCTTGAGTTTCTTTTCAATCAATGTGAGATTCATTTTGGTGCTTTGTTGTTCCTTTCTCAGTTTCACTAGCTCCAACATCAGCACTTCTTTGTCTCGCCTTAGGCTGTCTATCTCTCCATCTAGACCATACCTACCAATTTCTATGCAACAATTTTCTAGTGATTGTTGTTGAGAGGATGATTCAGGTGGTTGCATTTGATTATTGTTATTTGTCTTTCTTCTACTTATTGTCTGGAGGAGATGCTTTTGCCCTCTAAGAAACCCTTTATTTGCAAACTCCCATCGATCCGGATTCACCTTTCTGAAACCCTATTATATAATATTATGGTTAGATACATCTCCAAATGCTATTAATTAACTTAATATTATATCAGAAGTCCAAAAGACTCCAGCTACTCTAACCCATCTCATTTTCTATCTTGTGTACTTTATGCTACTAACTAGGTATGAGAAAGTATTCATATAGTTATACTTCATTTCTGTATATGTATATCATAGAGAGAGAGAGAAAAAAAATAGCTGCATGTCATATTAATCAATGTTTTGGTAATCCACTCCATATTTTACTGCAAAATGGAGTGAAAATAGAGTAATAAATAAACAAAAAGTGATTACTATATAGATGAAATAAGACTTTTTTTGTTTATTCATTATTCTATTTTCTACTTTATTTTGCAGTAAAATATAAAGTGAGGTTGAAGATGTTCTAACCATCAATTGTTAAACATTTGAATAGGTTCCGTTTCCAGAGATCTCTAGAGAAAAAAAAATACACGAGTGGGATATAATGATGTCCACTTGCATTTATGTATATACACTAACAAATCCTTCAAGCAATTATATAATAGTTAACACTAATTAACTACTCTGCAGATAGTATGAAAGAAAAAAAAACAATCAAAGAGTCGATTCAAAGCTTTTGACCCAATAATTACTGTCATAATTTGATTTTGAGTTGTTAGATCTCTTTAGATTCCTGCCATGCATGGAACCACATAAACAAACACACGTATACAAGTGTATATACGTAGAGAAATCAGATTAGAACTTACATATGTATTGAGCTGGCGAACAAAGCTAGAGAAGTTATTGTGCTTGAAGAATCTGGGGAGGAGAGTCATGGAAAAAGCTTGTGGATCCCAGACAATGAAGCTGTTTTTGTCTTGGCTCCAAGACACAACATCATCGGTTCTTGAATCTTCCACCAAATCATATGTCTTTGTCAGAAATGGTGGTGGGCCTGATTCGTGGAGACCTTCTATTGGTTGCGGAGAGCTTAATGTTGTTGGATCATTTGGGGCCATGGAGGTTGAATGGAGGTAAGATGAAGTTAAGGAAGATGGTGGTGATGGAGAATCATTGATACCAGTAGGAAACTCCTCTTTTAGTATTTGATATTAAAGATCCATATGGTTTTAGTCTAAAGAAAGTTTTTGATGTGGGTTGAATTACACTGAACTTGAATTTGAAACAGAGGAAAATTAAATTTATTTTAGAGAAATTTAAAACTGAAAGGTAGAAGCTTTGGAAAATTTTGTAGAGAGATTGGGGGTGTGAAGATGAAGTATATAAGGAGAAAGTAGAAAGACAAAGTGGTTTTATTATATTGCAAATATATGAACTTTTAATGATGGATTCCTTCCTCTTTTGTATAATTTATTTTTAAAAACAATATTATTTGTGTCTTTATATTCTTGTTTAATTTGTGCTTACGTTGCATCTAGATAGTTTGACATGCTGGAGCTAAAGCAAATTCAGCGAGTCCCTCGTTTCATTTTTCTAAGTAAGATATGCAAATGCAAGACTTCGATTAACAGCCTCTAATAAATATGTATTTGCGTGTCCTTGTGATCGGTTGAAACTAAGTATCAGTGCATGAACGTAGTGCATCTGTATTTGCATCCGTCCTGAGGCTAGGGCATTTTAGAAATAAGTATTTGAGATAGCGGATAGTTTGGGTAAAAGGCTGGAGTATGCATTAATTACTTAGCCTATTTTAGTTAGGATATTAGTTTTATTAATTTCGGGTTCAGTTGAGATAGTAAAATTAGAAATACAAATTACCTATAAAATTTGGCTTTCGTATAGTTTTGGTTGAGGTTCGGTTATTGGATAATTCGAGTAAATTATCAGATATTTTGGATAAATTATCGAATGATTAAAATGGTTCAAATAAAAGTTATAGGATAATTTTGATTGTTTTGGACATTCGAATAAACATATCCAAATATTTTTGGATATTTTGGAATAATCTCAATTAGTTTAAATATTTTTAATAATTTTTTAAAATATTTTTGAATGTTTTTACTAGGTTTTTAAATTATATATATTTGGTTATATCATATGTATATAAATATTTTTTTTATATATTTGGATATCCGTTCAATTTTTAGTTCGATTTCAGTTGATTCGATTATTTCGGATGTAAAAATAGATGAACCGTTTGGATATTGAAGGTTTCAGTTTGATTCCAATTTTAGATATTTATGTTCGGGTTGTCATTTCCGGTTTTTTTTTCTAGCCCTAGTCATGATCTTCTTACTTACAAAAGTATTATCCTTTTCACGAAATTATTAAAGCGACGTTCTGTATTCAAAAGGACGTGTTTGTATATAATACTATAATCTCAATTATTCCTTATAAAAATTTATGGCACAATGAAATCTACTCAGTGTATTTTTTTTGACAAGTCAATGTATTTTCTTTTTGGATTATTTTTGGTTTCTCTTCTTTTCGCTATTTGAGAACATCTCCTGACAAAACAAAATTGAGATCATCGTAAGCTGAAACCTAAACTTCACATTATAGAATTTTTTTTTTGCTATACGTTTATGGATGATCACGCATATGTAATTTTAGTATTTTTTACCAATACAAACTCTCTTTTTTTATTAACCACTAAATTATAATATTTCTAAACTTAGTAGTGAAATAGTAACGAATTTGATAAATGAATTTTTGGTACCAGTAACGAGTTCGACAAACAGATTTGAGTTGTCTTTTATTAATATCTTACAAGTATTTCTAATTTTGCTAGAGTGTCCTATTATCGGTTTCAGGCCGACAACTTAAATCACTCCAAGCTGGAAAACCATAGACTCATTCTAGACTAGACCGAATCATCTTCACTTTTATCTTTTTGTTATTATAATCAGAAACTCTTATTAGTATTTGACTATTACTAACTTAGAACGTGAATGTTTATATACCACTAAGCCTGGCCATTTGGATTTTCAGCTTGGGTTCAAGCCGTTTTCTTCGAAATTGGATTTTTCAGGTTTTAGAGATTTCAATCCAATTAGTATTTAGAAGTTTTTGCTTCGAATTTTGATTGGTTCCTTTTGCATCCAATCAGTATATAAATAATTAAAGTACATGTAATTTTTGGATACGTTACAGATCTTTGTCAGTTTGAGTATTCAAGACACAAAAAAAATCATAGTACCCAAACCTCATCAAAGTTTAATCAAAATCTATCATATTTATTTAAAGTTTCACAAAATAACCAAAAAATATTATTAGTTAAAATTAAATATTAATTTGACATTTAAAATTTTCTATTACTTGAAAATGTTATAAAAACAACAATGAAAATTATTTAAAAAAAAGATATTCTAACTAAATTATATATTAAATATGAAAAATAAAATATATAGATCATAGTCTTAGATATTCATGTTATTATAGATCAAGTGTAAATAAATATTTATTGGGACAGTTTTTTTCCGGATCTGGATCTATTCAAATGGGTTGTTTCCGATTTTGATTTTTTCGGATAAAAATAAATTTGGAACTAATTAGGTGTTTATGACTTTTCAATTCACTTCAAATCAAATATTTTTGGGCTGACTCTCGTTCGGATTTTCCAATACAGATAAAATACCTATGTCTAGTATACACATCCAAATATTACACACGTCCGCGACGCTATACAATGTATATGTTCGATTGACTTACTGTATTTCTTAAATATCTGTTTTTGAGGTTAAAAATGGAAAATATCTTCCCAGCTAGATCAGGCGAATTATACAATCTAGTAACTAGTATTATTATACTTGGGACCTTGATTAATAAAAAGTGATAAAGTGGATACGTATATTGCTCCCAAAAAAAGTGGATACGTATAAAACAGTGGGTCACAATGTGAGAACTGAGAACCATAGACGTGGCAACGGTTTAATTCATAAACGAGAACTATTTTTAATTAGGGAACAAGATTAGACGTCATTATTATTCACAATCCGCAGACTACGTGTTCGTTTTGCGTTAGACAACTCGTTTTAAAAGATAATGAGTATCTCTAGTGTTATTACCAAATCACGTAAAAATCGACACGTGTCTTAACCTTATATTATTTTATTCTCGACCTTTAATTTGATGATTTCCTATAAACAGTGAAATGTTGACTCACGTACTTCACCCCCCTTTATTGGGGAATTCTAACTCTCAGAGTTCTCAAAACATATATATATATATATATTAATATTAATATTTAATTATAAAATTTTTGATTTTAGAAAAATTAATTTAAATTATTTATCCAAAAAAATTTGAATTAGATTTTTCATAAAATTAAGAATTCTATAATTAAATATAAATATAAATATATAAATGCACATATATGTATTTTTAGAATAACAGAACCAGAATCTTTTATTGGGAATGTTCTTTAAGTTTGAAAAGTAAAAATATTTACGTTCATTTCCTTTTTTTGTCGTCTTTTAATCTCATGAAAATATTATCAATATTATCCTACGTCAATTTTAAGCCTATAATTATACTATAGACACTTAAAACCTATATAAAAAAATTAATGTTATACATAAAATAAATATTTTATCCATTAATTTTGATTCGATTTATTTTGAGTTAATCCAAAAAATTTGAATATCCGTAAATCTTCAAACGAAATACTCCTAAATGCAATCTAAATGAACCCAAATGTGATGAAAATTAGTGATAAAAAAGATATAAAAATACAAAACGTCACATATGCAACAAGTAATGCAGAGCATTGAGCGAACAATGATAAAGCTTGAAGATGGAGAAGCTGACATTGAAGGAAACACAAAGTTCTGAGAGAGACAGTGAAACTAGAGTAGGACAGTGATACTCTTGAGAGAACTTATCCACAAGGGAGGTAAAAGGACAGTGAGAAAGAAAAAAAGGCAAATTTTTTGAAATACATAATTTCAAAGTTTTTGTCACAAAAATCGATTTTAAAAAAAAAATGGTTAAAATAGATTTTTATTTTATTTTAAAATTTAATATATTTTTTTTTAATTTTAAACTTCACCTCTAAAAATCTATCTCATAACTTTAAGTTTTAAGTTTAGATTAGTTAATCTAAGGAATATAAATATATATTTACATCATTTAATAAAATTTATTTAATCATTTTTTAAAAAAATCTATTTTGGTGACGAAAGTTTTTTAAGGTCTATTTAAAGTATTTCTTAAGAAGAAAAGCTGTTTATGTGGCTCGATTAGATCTTCGGGCTCAGGAGTACGGTGGATAATAACATAACATCGTTCAGTTTACTATCTATTTTTAAGTTTCATCAGCATGGTTTCTAAGATAACAGAGCAACTGGTTTGACTCCTATGTTTGGATGCTTCACGTGAACGAATGTGATATTACACTACCTGCATAAAGACAAGTATCTGACACAAACATGTTGCTTATGTTATGGAACAGTGTTAGGCTTGCAATCATCTAGAACCTTGCAAAGATACAAATACTTGGTTTTCTCAGCTTGACCGAATGTTTATTTTTTCTTTCATTGATTTGGATTAAGAGAAGGAAAAGCTGGAATAGACCGTAATATCAGATTCCGACCATTACTTCTCTTCCCTAGGATTGAGCCTGACTCCAAGGAGAAACTCTCTTGCTGTTGGGAGAGATTGCCTTGATGGTAGTTATTGGGGAAGTGTTGAGAATCTCAGGGATAGTCTCTGTTTTCTCTTCTGTCACGGTTTCAAGCTGCTTCTTCTCATTCATTGACTGCACTAAGTCATCATCTTGCTTTCTAAAAGAGGAAGAATCCGCGCCGAGGAAGAAGTGTGTCGGAGGCGGCTTGTTCCTAGACAGAAATGGCTGATGAACCACCAAATGTCTGCAAAGAAAAACACAGATCAGGAGCTGTCTTTTATGTTTCTATGTTGATAGTATTACATGTATGGTGGAAGTGGTGTCAAAGGTTGATCAGAACTTGGGTTCTGCTCTGCTTCTTTTGACATGTCGGAGTTTTGTTGTTCTTTTCTCATATGTCTCTTTAACCTCTTCTTGTTTGCTCTTCATGATAGCATGTAAAGACGCTGAGATTTGTAATCATGTCAAGCCATAAGACTTGGGGATGATATTTTTTTGTGGAAAATTGTGAGGTAAAGAAGCTAACCATCTTTTCTTTCGAAAGCATTCTTACATGCTTCACATCTGCAGTTTATGGAACAGCCAACTCCACTCTATATGATCATCAGTGATAAATGTATCAAAATCAATCCAAGGAACTAAGAATCTTGCAAAGATATGTCATGGAGTTTAATGATTGAACTAAGAATCTTACACTAGTTAGTGTCCATGATGGAATCATCATTTCTGATAACTTTAGGAGCAAACGCAAGTGGGTTTCTGGATTCAATGTGTTTGCGGGTAGCCAAGACAGTGTCTTAATGGATTGGTTTGTTGAAGCAATCTAAACATGAACATGGCTCTATGCAATAAACCCAAGCAGCAAAGCATTCACAGTAACTGCAGAGAGAAAAGAAAACAGTTAACTACTTCAAAAGCCAGTTTGAATTTCTTGAACATGCAAAAGATTAAAGAGGAGAGCTAAGAGGATGCATCTTACAGCTTCAAACACTTTGACTTTTTGCAGTTGCATCGCTTACAAGACTCTCCCTCTCCAGTTTCAAAAACTTGCTTCTTTTCCTGAAGGTTGTTCCGGATGAACTCTTCTAACACCAATGCTTTGGGAGCTTCTGGTCCAAAGTTTTTCGCACGGTGTCTTGGGAGTGAACCGGAGTGATAGAGCCTAAGAAAGTCCTTTGAATCTCTCCAGATGCTGAATACTCATGCATGATGCTGATCTTACTATTCTTTGAGGCCATTGTAATGGTGTTTAGATGGAGACCAATACCAGGAACAGCACATTTGGAGGAAGAAGATTTTGCCTTATTGTCACAGACTGTTTGGTGATCATCATCCTTCCTCCGCTTCCCTGTCACCTCAAAGTCTAGACAGCGTCTTCGCATTGTACCACGATGCATGTTAGAGACAAGCTTACCACAACCAAACACAGTACAAAAAAAAATTAACTGTTTAAGAAAACACTGATTGATCTATCTATCATATATCTGATAAACCGAAACCACTGGACTTAGAACCATTATTGAAATCAGTATACATATTATTATTATATATAATAAAAATATCCAAAATTAGTCTCCGATCTTTTCATAAGGCGCTAGGCCCAACCTGAGTACGAACAACGCATAGCGAGTCTCCTAACAGTAATAATAACACTCACTAGTGCAACAAAAAAAAAAACAGGTTTATTTTGAAAAGTATTCTTGAATTCACCTGATTAGAAACCACAGCCAAAGACTCATTACCATTGCTAGATCCATTGGCTTGAACATCTTTGGTGATATCATGCTGCTTCGTTGGATGCTTGACACCAAAGCAGAAACGTATCTCAGAGCTAGATATCTTGTCCACAAGGTATGTAAAAGCCTCTGAATCATTCGGAGACCGAAAAGCTAGAAGCTCAGCTGCATCTGCCATCAAACGTCTAGAGCTAGGAGTGTCATTCTCTTTCTGAGCATCAAGAATGTTCTGGAGTCTCATTTTGACATTTCCGGAAGAAGAATCATTGCCTCCTTCTTCAACTTCTTCCAGAGTAGCATCTTTGGTTAGATCTACATCACCTGATGCTACTACAAGTTCTTCTTCTTAGGAACAGATTCTAAGGCATTTGAACGATCAAGAGAGTTGTGACTGCAAAGGAAAGATACAACAAATACATAAAAAAAAACTATTTACATACACTTTTTGTCTCGAAGCAGGCAATCTAGTCTAGGGTTGTTGTGCGAAACAGAGTGAAGACCACTGTGGAAAAAGAAAATGTTACAAGTCCAAATCAGTCCCAACAAAACGACGTCATTCTTTTAATAATGAGTTTGGATCTTTACTTTCACTTTGGCCCAGCCGTTACAAATTGAAGTGAAGAAAGTCGTATACTAGCTTTTTGTATTTTTATTTCTGTTTTTAGTACTGCCATCTATTTTTATTTTATGTAAATTATGTGTTTTAAACTATTTTTAATCAATTATAGTTTTTTTTTTTTTGTTCAAATCAATTATAGTTTATCAAATCAATTTTATCGTTAGATGATGCAAGAGTACAATTTTTTTAAGATGGTGCTGAAACCAAATACACAAAATGATGTCATACGATATAACTAAAAGTAGAAATTTGGATAGGATATACATTTTTATAACAGTTATGTTTTATATGATATAATCAGCCAGAGATTTTTTTTACATATCTGGATAATTACATTTTATAAAAGGCGGATGAACAATCTATAAATTTTATTTGTATAATATATTGTTTGCTTCAGATAATATACAAGTCAGGTAATTTCGTATTTTGTTTGCTTCAGAGAATTTTTTTTCTATAAAAAGAATCTGTCTGCCTAATTATTTCACTGTTTATAGATCATGTTCAATTATTTGTAATGTGTTGTAGTATAGGTAGAGGTGAAATTTCAATTTTAACAAAAGGTTGATATCATTTTCAAATTTACCAATAATAATTGATTATTTTTAAAAATAATTTAAATTTATGATAAAAATAGACTAAACTAATTTTTCTAAATATTTATTAAACATTTAGAAACTCAACATCATCCCTTTAACATTAAATCCTGAACAATAATCACTAAAGTATAAACACAAATGTTAATATATTTTTAATTAAAAATATTTATGAAAATTGGTACTTAACTTGTAGTATTTTTAGCATTTTTTCATATGTAAATATGTCTAAAACCATTCTAAAATTACTAATATCTATAGTGAAGAATATGATAAATAATATCACTTTTATTAGACAACCTTTGCAAAAAAAAAACAAAGGAAACTATGCTAATACCAAACTACTGGAAACGTTTTGTGCATGTTGCTGTGTAAGTTTAAACTACCAACTAGAAGTTGACATCATATCAAAGTTCAAAGAATTAAAGAATCTTTTTAATGGTGTGGAGTGAGAGAATGAAAATTTGGAATCGACATTAACAGCTTCCTGCCACCATCTCTTCTCCTTGGAATCGACTCTGATAAATTAAGATGAGACAGAGAAACCCTTTTGCTGTTAGGAGACACTGCATTGATGTTAGTTACTGGAGATGGGCTTACATTCTCAATATCCTCTGCTCTTTCCTCTGTGATTGTCTCAGTCCTTGAATGAGACAACAAACCCATGCCTTGTTTTCTGAAAGACTGGCTCTCGTATAAGGAAGATCCAGAAGCTCCATGAAGATCCTGAGACTGTTGAGGAAGCAGCCTGTTGTTGAATGAGATGGGAAGTTGAGCCAATGGTTGTCTGAATAGGAAAACAAATGTTAATAAAGACAAATCAGGAGCTGTCTAGATCACTACACATTGATTGTTTTTGAGATTGTTTTTTACCTTAATGTCATTGGTTTTGAAGGTGAAAGTGGAACAGAACTAAAAAACTCTGCCTTCTCTTGTGTTTTGGCTGTTTCGCTTTCATCATCTTGTTTGATATCCATGCCAACAAATGAAGACCCTGAAAGAGATTATAAAATTTGCAATCATGTCATATCAAAAAGACCAAGAGACTTGAGATATATATATATATATATATAGTGTAACAAAAAGACTTACCATCTTTTTTGCCAAATGCATTCTTACATCCTTCACATCTACAGTTTATGGAACAACCAACTCCACTCTATATGATCATCATTGCAAATGTATCAGAATCAATCCAAGGAAGTAATAATCTTAGAGTTTAATGATTGATACCTGATAGCATTCACAATACTTCTTCAGACAATTTGATTTCCTGCAGTTGCAGCCTCTTTTGTGTCGTGCAGAAGCTGGTGTGTTGCTTGCATCATCACCCACTTCCATGATGGAATCAGTATTTCTAATGACTTTAGGAGCAAATGCTAGTGGATTCCGGGATTCAATCTGTTTGCGAGTAGCTAAGACAGTGTCTTCATGGACCGGTTTGTTGAAGCAATCTACACATGAACATGAATTTATGCAATAAACTCCAGCAGCAAAGCATTCACAGTAACTACAGAGAGAAACATTCAGAAGAGATTAAACAAAGATATTAAAGCTACTTCAAGCAAGCTAATAAATGATTAAAGAGGATTTGTGATATGTCAGCTTACAGTTTCAAACATTTGGATTTTTTGCAGTGGCACCGTTTACATGATGACTCTCCTTTTCCTGCTTGTTCAGACTTTAGTCTAATGCCAAAAATATTGTTAAGATTTCACTATAAATCTTCTTTTGTGCAAGTCTTATGTAAAACTTACCTTTTCTTCTTTGGACTATTTTGATTCATTTCCACTAAAGCTAAAGAAGACTTTGAAGCCTCTACTACACTTTGTCCTGCAGCTTCCTTGTTAAGATGCAGACCAATGCTAGGTACTAGACATCTCGATGAAGATTCTTCTGACGTTTTCTTGTTAGGCATCCCAAAGTCTAGAAGGCGTCTTCTAACTCCACGGTGAAGAGCCTGTCACACAAACACACGAAAGAGATTAGTTTCAGAGACAATGATCAATCAAGAACCAAAACTTTAAGTAATATTCTCACATCTGCCGACTCAACTGGCTCCAATGTAGGTTTGGTACCACCACATGAACGTGTTTTGGAGTCTGATGATGCGGGCAAGAAGCATCCATCAGCCTCTGAATCATTCAGTGAGCCAAAGTTCAACAGTTCAGGAGTATCCGGAAACAGAGTTTCCCAATCTGGAGTATCACTTTTCAGCTTAACATTGTTGTCACACATCTTCTGCAGATCGGTCTTACCATCTCCACAAGAACCATCATCATTGGTAGCAGCTCTACCAGGAGGAGTAGAAATGCAGTCATCATCCTTGAGTATTTGTGGAGGTATGTTTTCAAGTAAAGCTTCTTCTACTAACTCTTTGGAAGGACCAGAGGAGTTAGTATTATGACTGCAAAAACAAAAACATTACAATTAACAAGATATTTATCTTTTTCTTAAAGTAAAGGAGAGGAGAGGAGAGGACTTTGAGTCCTATGACCTTCTGAAACCTTTGTGAGGGGGAGTGAAGACAGAAGGACTGAGAGAGCCAAATGTTTGAGCAATGAGGATTGATTTGACAGGTTTGATTGGAGACAGACTGTTTATGTAGTTGAACACTGGAGAGTTCTGCATCATTTCTCCCACATAAAACACCCATGTCAGAAACACAAAAACAAAAAAAAAAAACTTTTGATAACATACACACTTCCTTCACATAAACAATGCATGAACAGGCAGGAACAAGTAAAAACAAAACAAAACAAAGAGGCAGGAAACCTTGTCTTTGAGTTTAGAAACTGGAGTCCCATTCTGGATAACAGTTTTTTGGGGAGTCTCCATTTTCTAAACAATCAGTCTCCCATCGTTCATTTTCTAAATAGTCCAAACCAAATCCTACAGAGGTCACCACCCCTAACAACAAAAGTTGCTATTTATCCCCAACAAAGTAGTAACTGCCATCACCTTAATCTTTGCTGGATTTTCAGTTTCTTTCTTTTTTTTTTCATTGTTTTTGGGTGGATAAAATAAATAATGGCAAGTGTAATTACCGTTCCTTGATTTTTTTTCTGTTTTATTTGCATACAAAAAGGTTTAAAATGTGGTTAAAAATGAGAAGTTACTTTTTTTTCCTTTAGTTCTGTTTATTTGTATGTTTTTTGATAATTATATTTACTAATTTTCTCTACCTTACTTTATTTGATCATTATCAACAATGATTAGTTAAGATACATATGAAATTTGAGGTTATCACATCAATTGACTTTGTTATTTTTATGTTCTTTTTATAGTAATTATCTCAATTATAATATTTTAATTTTTATAATAAATCAAATTAAATCTATATATAATAAATTTTAATATTAGATCATTTCAAAGGCGATATTCCACAAAATTTATCCCTATAAATTATATCATAAATTTTCTTTTTACAAAATTAAATTATTTTATAGTTTAGTTATATTTTCTGTATCTTTCCCATCAAAATCTTCAGGTCTATAAATGACAGATTGACAGAAAGTATACGTTGGAAACTGAGTGGAATGGAACACTTTACGTTTATGAATTAGTACAACTTACAATGCTTTTAACCTGGAGATTTGTAATTAATACCCCCAAATATGTTAATCACGAGAAAGAACTTATGAGTAATCATGACACTTAAATTTAAATTGATTCTTTTTTTGGCATCACCTAAATTGAAATTGATTGATCAACTATTCGTAGTAGTTGTAACATTCGGAGAAAACCAACCTTTTTTTTTTGGTGAAAGATGTTAAGATTCAACCAAAGTTTTCTGTTTTACAGAGTTGTGGGTGACCACTTATTACAAGAAATTAGGAGAAAGGAAAAGCAAAGACACTAGAGAAGAGTAGAAAAGGAGAAAAAGAGATTAAGAAGGGAAGGATGACTTTCAGATGAGGATGGGAAAGAGATCAATCGATCCCTTACTAACCTGTCTGCTTGCGAGATAATTGCAGCTTCTGGAGATGATGTTTGCCTGAAGATGCGCGAGTTTCTCTCCCTCCACAAGCAGTAGACAACCACTTGCAGCAGAAGCTTTAGAACCGAGCTGAGAGAAAGAGAAGAGGTGAAGACCTGTTGCTGTAGCAAGTCCAAGATGGACAAAATCGAACTCGGAGGAACAAATATGAACCGGCCACAATAATGAGACCAGATAGCAGATGCAAAAGGACAATCAAAGAAAATATGGGAGCGAGTTTCTATTCCCATCGAACACAAAACACAGTTTGCTGGTACTTGCAGACCCCAAGACTGAAGACGGTCACGCGTGGGTAATCTTTGTTGAACCGCCAGCCATGTAACAAACGTACATCTTGGAATTTCTTCTTTAATATCATTGAGCTCCAAACAACATAAGGTGACTCTTGTCTGAGCAACTTCCAAGTTGCCTTTGACAAAAATTTTGGAAGAAACTGTGAGGTGCCATTGCGCCAAAGATAACGATCCTCTCGAGCTGATGAATTTGGTGGGGACATAGTAGATAGGACAACCTGAAGTGTTTCCACTTCTGAAGATCTCGCGTGGGGAAGGGACCATTGACCATTAATTATAACATCTGCAACTTTTGCATTAAGTGGGATGCAGAGGTCTCTCGGACCATGAATGCCAATAGCTGTTAACTATGGCCCCATATCAGTCCACCAATCAAACCAGAAGGTGCATGAGCGTCCATCCCAAATGCTACATCTTAAGAACCTTGTCACAGTCGGTCTAATACGAATCATTTCTTTCATTGTTGGTGAGAAACGTTGGCAGTCCTCAACCTCCCAATAATGCTTCTTATTGAATACATTCATGTTTAACCATTTAGCCCAAAGTGACTTCGGATTAGAGAATAAACACCATACGCGTTTCAGGGAGAAAACCATCTCAAACTCCTCCAACTTCCTTATACCCAACCCACCTTCTCTTTTTGGCTTACATAGATCATCCCAACTGACTCTTGCACCTGATGCAGAGGATGTTTTGTTTTTCCATAGAAAAGCCGCACACAAGGAATCCACTTTCGCGTAGAATCTCTTTGGTAACTTAAAAACCGAGCTCCAAAAATTCACCATCCCATAGATCACTGACACCACCATACGAATTCTACCAGCAAAGGAGAGAGTCTTAACTGTCCACGAGTGAAGCTTTCTCGTAAAACGCTCAAGAAACGGCTGCATTGTCACATAGCTGAGACGACTTGGGTTCAACGGAAGTCCAAGATACTTAGTAGGGAAAGAACCTAGCTTGAAGCCTGAAAGATCACTTAAAACCGTAGCTTCAATCTCAGAGAACCCACCAAAGAATATCTCAGACTTGGCATCGTTCATGTCGAGACCTGTCCAGGCTCTAAATGTAGACATGACTGTTTTAATACCTGACACAGAGTGTCTTGAACCATCTGAAAAAACTAGTAAATCATCAGCAAATAATAAATGATTGATGTTGAGAGATGTACATGTTGGGTGTAGCCTAACAGCCCCATCATCCACTGATTTTTGAAGCAGCATTGATAACACCTTCATTATCATGATGAAGAGATAAGGAGAGATTGAGTCTTCTTGTCGAAGACCTTTTTTCCCTTCAAAAAAACCCGCTAACTCCCCGTTTACAGCTATGGAGAATCTTGGAGATGTAATACATTCTCTGATCCAAGTGATGAAGATAGGGGGGAAGTCCTGTGCATCCAGAAGCTTAAGAACGAAGTCCCAACTAACCGAATCAAAAGCCTTTCGTATATCAATCTTTAACATACAACTTTTTTGGCAAGATTCTGTGTTATACTTCCGGATAAGTTCTGAGGCAGGAAGTACGTTTTCACCCAGGCTCCGACCCTTCAAGAAGGCTGACTGATTCGGACTCACTGATTTTTGCAATATCGGTTTTAGTCTATTGGAGATAATCTTTTTGATAACCTTGTAGATGATGTTACAACAACTGATAGGACGAAAGTCTCCTAGCTTGCACGTTTCTGGAAACTTCGGGATCAAGACAGTCACTGTGGTATTAAGATCCTTTAAGAGACGACCATTTCTAAAGAATTCAGCAACTGCTGCTACCACATCATCGCCCACCGTATCCCAGGATGCCCTGATAAATTCAATAGGATACCCATCCGGTCCAGGACATTTATCCAAGGGCATAGAGAAAATTGTAGCCTTTATCTCCTGTTCTGTTACCGGCCTGCTGAGGTAAGCTTGCTAGAGACTTGAACAACGAAAATCGACCAATTCTTGGATATCCGTGGA
The DNA here is from genome assembly GCA_905132885.1 of Moricandia moricandioides. Classification (NCBI taxonomy): domain Eukaryota; kingdom Viridiplantae; phylum Streptophyta; class Magnoliopsida; order Brassicales; family Brassicaceae; genus Moricandia; species Moricandia moricandioides. The sequence continues at coordinate 132,031 of CAJHQQ010000406.1, forward strand.
GGTAACCAGAGAAGTCAGAAGATCCGTGTGCCCCAATACACTCTGGAAGTAGGCAGCAGAGTGAGCTTTAATACCTTCTGAAGTGCCAAAGAAAGCTCCATCGTCACTGCGCAGGAAGTGGATGTGATTCCTATTATTCCTCTGAGCCACGGTTTTGTGATAAAATGGAGTGTTTCTGTCCCCCACATCTGCCCAACGAACTCAGGATCGCTGTCCGTAAAACTTCTGCTCAGCGGTGAGTAATAAGTTCAACTTATCCCGTTCCTAGTGCTCTTCAGTCACTAAGCTCCCTAACGGTTGAGTAAGTAGTAACCGCTGGAGTCTTTCAAATAGTCTCGTTTGATCCTTAACTCTTTGAGAGATGCCACTAAAGTGTCGCTTATTCAACTGTCTTATCACTCTCTTCAAGACTTTCATTGACCGTAGTAATTTGAACTGGTTAAAGCCAACCACAGAAGCAAGGTTCCAAGATTCAGAAACTGAGGATGCATAATCAGGGTGATAGGTGACATGATGGAAGAACTTAAACGGTTTCCGTACTCGAGATCTCAAGTTCGGGATCCGGAAAAGGCAAGGGGCGTGATCAGACTGCAATGGTTCTAGAAACTCAGCATAAGCATCCAGAAAGAAAGAACTCCAAGATTGATTAATGAGAACATGGTCTATCTTTTTCGAGATAGGGTTATCCTCTTGATTGTTCCACCATGTGAATGTAGAACCTTTGGTATGTGCTTCAAACAACTCAGCCTCTTGAAGGGATTCAGCCATTTCGTCGATGCCTGAATCATCAATCACAGCTGAAGGATAAGATGAATGATGAGCTAGCTGCAAAATCTGATTAAAGTCACCAACCACCGTCCATGGAGAGCTACAGATCGGAGTAGAAGAATTGAGGGAGCTTAGATTTCTCCACAACAGTCTCATGCCCTCAAATGTATTATAGGCATATACAAACGTTACTGTGAAGCTGACATCCTCAGCCAAAATATAAATTCCACAGGTAATTGTCTGAGCCGTAGTCTCGTAGATAAACATTGAAACTGAGGGATCCCAAACAACCATGATTCTTCCAGAAGGATGATGCTCATAGTTACCAAAATAGCGCCAGCCCGAAGGAATAGCACTCAAAACTCTGGATTCATTATTATGTAAAATATGCGTCTCCAGAAACGCTCTGAATAACGGTCTATGGATGTTAATCCAGCCTTTACACATAGTGTGGCGTCTATCACTGTTCAGTCCACGTACATTCCACGCAAAAAACATAGTTAATAATTTTATAAAGATTTAGTGACCTTTCGGCCACTCTTCCTGTGATTAACCAGCAAGAAGGGTTTCTCCGCAACCACATTAGTGATCAGGTTGCAATCAGCTACATTGTCAGTTTTTCTTTGAGTTGTTACCTCTGCAGTACTTGTTGGGGTTCCAGCAGTGCCACCCGCAGCTACAATACTGACAAAGCACCCATCGGCTCCTGCACATAAGGAATCAGCACCTAAAAAACCACTTGGTCCAGAACTTACTACCGTCTGATGTATTGGTTCTGTTGACAGACTTTCATCTGCGGCTTCATCCTGAATCTCACCCTCCTCAACATCTCTTGCAGGATCCTTCTGCTTCTTACCTTTTCCGTCATCTGGTTTATTTGTATCCAAAGGAGTAGGCAGGTTCATCACTGGAACCCTTGATCGGCTAGGACGAGACTCATGCCGAGCACCAGGTTTCACCGAAACACTTCTAGCTCTGTGCTTCCTGGTGTTTGCGACCTTAACTACAGATCGACACTTTTCCGTGGGATGACCATATCGTCTACAAGAATCACATCGCACCGGAAGCCAAGGATATGTGACAGAGATCTCAACTTCTCTTCCACTTGAAAATCCTGAGATGATTTTATTTGGCAGCTTCTTCGTCAAGTCGACTCTCACATACATCTTGGCGACTTGGAAGTTCATCTTTCGTTCAGTTTCGGGAGTAAGTGACACAGGTTTCCCGATTGCCGTAGCCAACCTGCTCAGGCTCTCTTGATTGAAAAATAGATAAGGTACATTCCTGAGCTCAACTGGAACAACAGCACTTGTCAATGGAGCTTCATCCGGTTCAAACTCGGGAGACCATGGAGCAACAAACATTGGGAATCCAGCAATATTCCAGCAGGTACGAGAAAGCACCATTTCCCTAGTCTTAGGATTAGAGACTTTCAGAAGGAACCCACCATCACCAATATTATGGACAAAGATTCTGGAACCCGACTTTGCCCATATGGCGTTAATGACTCCAATGATTCTTCCCATAGACGGAATGTCTCCTTGGAATCTTGCAAAGATGAACTCCTTGAACTCTTGTTTAGCAGCCTCAATGTTCTCATCTGGTATAAGTACGAACGGGACTCCCGAAACATGTTCAGAAGGAGTACCGATTTCCTCTAACTCAGTAGAAGCCTTAAGTAGCTTAGCATAACTCAAGGGCTGTGGGGAAGCAACTTCTTCACCTACCCCAATAGTTCCCTCCACCATAGTAGGTGAGATCTTAAGCTTTACCAACGATGCAGGCGAGTCGATAGCTACATCCCCTAAGGATGGATGAGAACAAGCGTCTTTGGCCATTAGTGTCATAGAACGAACCGGTGGGACCTCAGACGAACCAGCTTCCTCGGGAGCTGAGATTGAAATATCAGAGTTACAAATCTGCTTGACGGCAGTCACTGGAGCCACTCTATCTACCACCATTGTGGCAATTTCAGCATCGGTACCAGAAGCACCGGCGAGAAGAGGAGCTTGCTTCTGCAACTTAGCCAAGGTCGTAACTTTAGCAGCGCCCGCAAACCGAGCCATTTTAGAAGATCCTTTTAGGGGTTGCTTGCGTTTCTTCTTGCAATTCATGGATCCACTTACTTTGAGAAAACCAACCTTCCTAAACTGCATTGAATAAAAATACAATTTCTCCTCTTTTTGTAATGATCTGTGGACTATGGTATTGATGAAAATCCATGTCCTTTTCTTTTGCTAAACAACTTATGTAAACACATAAAAACTTATGATATTTAAGTATCAATGCAAGCTTATGAGCTTTGATGCAAATTCATACAATGAAGAGAAGAAACATAACTATATGCAATCTTCTAAAAATCATTAGGCGTGGTTATATGTCTTATAGAAAATTATTATTTATTTATTTTTTTGAAAGAATTTTATACTTATTCAACTAAAAAAACAGATGTACAAAGAATGTAGTCCATGGTTTGGTTTTCTAACTCAATCCACATTTGAACTGAAAATTAAAAAACCGAGTTGTTTCTGCAGAGAAAACACATTCTTTTTAAAACAGAGCTTTAATTCTTTTTACCGACGATGTTGAAACCACATTCCCATTGCTTTGTCAAAACGTGTGCTTCCCCTACCAGTAAGAGTGGAGATTCTGTTACGCACATGCTTGTCCAATGTTCGAATGAGTTGTGCTGGTGTTTGATGAACTTCACTGTGACGTCGACCATTTCGCTCGCGCCAAATGCAATGGATGGCGGCTTGAAAGACATAACGCAAAAAAGTGGATGTATAGACTGATTTTTTAAACGTCAACACCAATTTTTTAAAAAAATATTTCATTCATCTCCGACTTGTACGCCACATAGACAGATTTTTAGAACACTAACTATACATTTTTTTACTTTTTAACATGCATTTTAGCTCAAAGAATTCCAACGTCATGTACTATAATTTTTTGTACTAGCTGTCTGCGTAAAGAAAATATATTACCTATTGTATTAACCATCTTTCATTCCTTTACAGATTTAACCCCAATAAAATCCACTGCACTATTAAGTCTTAACAAACGATACTGTGAAGATTATCAGTTTATTTTTGGTATTTTTGCCAGATTTTTTCCTAAAAAAATCGATTTTAATTTTTTTTTATGATTTTTGTAATTCTATGTATTACTTGATTATATTAACTAAATACATAAAAGTAATTTTAAAAGAACTAACATGTCACCTTATTTACATGTCAACATGTCACATTTTCGACTTGATGAACTAGTAAGCAAGATTGAAGGTTTTTGTGCTACAAAAGCCAATTTGAAAATTTAATATGATAGTGAAATAACTTTAAAGTTTAAAATGTTAGTAGATATCACTTTGAAGGTTTTTATACGATTTTCTCAGTTATTTTAGATGATTTGGATTGATTTAAATTTGAATATAACTATTAAAACACTTTTCAATTTTATTTTAAAACATGAAATTTTATTTTTCATATTGGTAAAAAATGTACCAAGACACTTTAAAATCCCAATAAATTTAATAAACTTTTACTTAACTAAAGCCCCTTTTCAATTAAAAAAAACCTTCACTACTTAAAATACTGTAACATCAATTCTAGAATATAAATTCAATAAAAATAAAAATTAAATATTTTTAAAGTGCATACTTAAATAACCTAAATTTTTTCATTTTATTTTAACCACTTTAACTTTCATATCAATACATCTTCTTCACTAAAATCATAACAATTTCTCTTATTCACCCAAAATCACTTAAAACTCACTAAAGAGTAAATACCAAACCATTCCAAAATTTTCCAAAAATTATACCAAATACATCCTTTTTCTGGCAAATGCAAAATACATTATTTTATTATTTGTTTTTTAATCGTAGTTTATACATGCATTCCCGTTGTTGAAAATAAATACATGTATTCCCATATATTTTTGATCAAATAAATTAAATTCATAGAATAAAGCAGGAAAGGGTTTACGAAGCTAAAACCCTTAGTTTAAAAGACTTCGTTTCTTCTTCTTCTTCATCATCTCAGCGCCGCCGTTCACACTCTCCATCTCCGTCTCTCTCAAGCAACCATCTTCATTCTTCTTCTTCTCGTGGCTTCCATAATCAACCGTAAGTTTTCTTCTATTCATTGGAAGCTTTATGTCAAATCTCAGAGTATATCGTCTCCGTAATCTCAAATTGACTAAACCCTAATCTCGTCCACAGCTTGTTTTTATTACATATCAAATTGTTATGTTCCTGTCTCAATTTCGGACATGATTGTTTTTTTTTTTAATAAAAATTTTGAGCAGATGTCACTTGAAGACGATTTTGTGGAAGATGATGAGATGAACATGAGTGATGAAGACAGAGCAGCATCTGACTCTGAAGCAGAATCACTTTCAGATTCAGACGACGAGATCACTGAGAAGTTACCCGAGCCGACAAAGACTGCTGTATACAACAGAGATGGTCTTCTTGATAAACTCCAAGACATAAGCTGGCCTGAAGATGTTGAATGGACTCATAAACTCACCGTTGAGATCGATCAGGGACAACAAGCGGTTGATGTTAACGACGACCTCGCCAGAGAGATGGCTTTCTACACTCAGGCCCTTGAGGGGACGAGGCAGGCTTTCGGGAAGCTCCAGGAGATGGGGCTGCCTTTCCTCAGGCCGGCGGATTACTACGCGGAGATGGTGAAGTCTGATACCCATATGGAGAAGGTGAAGTCTAAGTTATTGTATGAGAAGAAACAGATGGAGGAGACGGAAGAGAGGAGGAAAGCTAGGGATAACAAGAAGATGGCTAAGGAAGTACAGTCTCAGAAGATGAAGGAGAGGGCTAAGCAGAAGAAGGATGAGATTGAGTCTGTGAAGAAGTGGAGGAAGCAGAGGCAGCAGAGTGGGTTTAGTGAGAAAGGTGCCGGGGAGCTTGATCTTGAGTTTGGTAATGGGAAGAGTTTTCAGAGAGGTGGTGGTAAGAAAAGACCTGGTGTGTCTCCTGGTGATAGATCAGGAGGGAAAGGAAAGGCTGCTTCGAGGATGAATAATAAGAAGAGGGAGTTTAGGGATTCTAAGTTTGGACATGGTGGTAGGAAGGGTTTGAGCAAACAGAACACTGCAGAGACGACGAATGATTTCAAAGGCGGGTTTCGTGGAGGCAAAGCTGGTGGAAACAAGAGACAGAAGAGATAGATTAAGAAAAGGTTTGATCATCTAAACTTTGAAGACAACTTCAACACTTTGTTATCTTTGTTTATGTCTTTTAGAGTTAAGAGAATGCTTTTTTTTCTGTAATGGGTTTTGGACCGTTATTTTTAGTAACAATGTTGTACCAATGATTTCTTCAATTATAGAAGTCCCATGTGTTTGAAGAACTTGGCTTTCAAGAAGTTCCATTTTTGATATTAATCAGTCTTGCAAGTTGCAACTTTATCATTGAACAATTAGTCTTTCCTAGAAAAAGTACCTCCTTACTCTTTCTTTGAGGATTGATGGATCTGTTTGGAGTTCATTGGCAAGGCAACTTCCAAATCTCGATTCATGTTCTTTCTGTGCAACATAAATCCTTATGGGCAACCCAAAGGCCGGTTTGCAGGAAGCTGGGTGATGATGTCTGAGCTAAGTCGCTTATCCAGACCTGGTTCTGACTCTAGTTTGCCGGTAATGTCCTTTGAATTGGAATCTGATCTTGGTGAAAGGGAGAGTGTAAATGAAGACAGGATTCTGGTTTACTAGAGTTCTATAACCATAGGATTCTGGTTTCTAAACCCTCTATTGTTCTCATACAATTTCATATTTATGAGTCATAATTTTGGGTTTTCCCAAAAGGGAAATTCCTAGAATATATATTTTTTAATTTTTTTGTCACAAAAATCGACTTTAAAAAAAATAGTTAAAATAGATTTTTTTATGTTGAAAATTTTAATATATTTTTTTTTAATTTAAAATTTCAACTCTAAAACTCCATCCCATAACTCTAAACTATAAGTTTCGATTAGTTAACACAAAATATATAAATGTATATTTACACCATTTAATTTATATTTAAAAATTATTTTGGTGATAAAAAGATTTTTAGATGTATTTTAGATATTTCTCTTTCCCAAGTGACACATTTTTTTATTCTTGATCATAGATAAATACTTCTGGGAACACCAAGACCAATGAAGACAGGATGTTATAAATGATCTAAGCGCTTGGAGGAACGAGAGTGCTGTTTGCTCTTTTTTTTTGTTCTATTTCAGCTTAAGCTTTATGTCATTTCTTTGATATGGTTATAAAGTTGTGTTGCATAGTGTGAGACACAATGATGGTATTATCTTGGTAGATTATGGTGTCTTCTCCCATCGGCAACAACAATCTATAAATTATGGTGTCTTCTCCCATGGTCCTCTTATATAGTAAAAGTAAACTATAAATTTGAAACATAACATGAAAAGAACAACAATACTCGTATCATCCCTAGACCGACCCGATCAGCCAATATGGCATATTAAAAAAAAAAAAAGAACAAAAAGGCAAAGGTTAGAACATAAAATATCTTACAACAACGCAACAAGAAACCCACACAAGTTTTATTCTGGGACCGGAACCAGACTTGGAAGGTACACACACCCGCACACAAAAGGCCTATCATTTTTACGCAAATCACATAGTCCTGTCTCAACTAGTTTCTTAGCAATCCCATCTTTACTAATCTCGCAAACACTTACGCAAACATAGTCATCTGCGTCATCTTCCATCACCTCCTCGCACCACACAATGATACTATCGTTCTTGTCAACAAAGTAACTAGGATGAACAAGATCATGATCCGTATGTAACGTCGGGAGGTTAGGATTAGTCACGTTCAAGTACTTTGTCCACGAGACAACATCATTATTCAATGTGTTTGTGACCCACACTTCAATCTTCGTTGTTTCTTCACCTTGGTGTAACAAAGAAAGTCTATCTCCTCTAAAACATGACAACGATGCTGTATCTAATACACTGCATTGGAACGGAACATTGCATAAGACTTTGAATGTTTCCGTCGTAAAATCAAAACATAGGATGAAAAGTTCGGGTTTCTTGTTCCAATGTGCGACCCAATACATGTTTCCTTTTATGGAAACTCCTTTGCATGGCGGATCAATAGACCAATCCAAAGTAGTAACATCAACAATTATTCTCCATGCACCAGACGTGAAATCATATATCTCAATCACTGGTTCACAAGGTCCAATCACTGATCTCTCATCATCTTCAATCTCTCCTTCGAAAATCCTTAGGATTTTGTATTCATCACGGTCGTATCCAATACCGTAGAAATCATTAACCGAGTAGAAACTCATTGGTTTGATCCATTTGATTCTTTTCAAGAACGGGTTCCAAACCGCGAGTTTGCAACTTCTTGAACTTGTTTTATTGCATCTACATAATAATAATCCATCACAATGAACCGTGGTTGAGATCTCAGGTATGTTGTGAAACTCTTCTGGTATTGGTGAAGATGAGCGAGCTCCTTGTAGTTCAGGATTGATGATCTGAACCGTATGGTCGATTCTTATGAATCTTTCTTGGACAAGATCCAAGTACTTGTAGATGAATCTCTTGTCCTTCAAGAGAGCATGCCATTGTTTGCATGTCAGTTTGAATTGTGTCAAATATTCTATTGGAATCTTACAGAATATTTCTTCTATTATATCAATAGGAAGCAATGAAGTCTCTGAGGAAGCCATGAAAACTGAAAAAAAAAACTGAACCTATTACGAACTTGTAGTCTCCCGGCCCTTCTATAATAATTCTACATCATGGATAATAATAGACAATTTAGAACTTTTTAAGTAAATAATTAAGCATTACCACTAGTTTTTGCAATAAATTCTGTATTGTGGCTGACAAATATCCCCTTTTATTTCGAGTTTAATTTGAGGTTTATATTCAGTAAGGAAATTTGGAAAATGGAAAATGGAAAATGGTACAAAATAATGTTTAATATTTATTGATAATTAACAATTTTAAATTCTTGTGCACTCTTGAGGTTTACTTATATTGTTTGTTAAATTAGATTATCTTCCAATATAAAACTAATTTGTGATAACTGGATTGGTTCATTTATTTTATATATTTTATTTTATAACTATCGACGTGGTCGACTTAATCTCTAATATACCCACTTGAGATGATGATTCTTTAAGCGTTAATCTCAGAATGTTGATACAATGATTGATATACCAACTTTGGACCGTATTGATATGAATTGGTTGGAATAAATGAATCGGGTTATGATACTATGTTAATGGTTTTAAATTGGAAACCATCTACCTTAACATTTTTATCGTCTATCATAGATGCATCTTGTTCTAGAGGAGAAGATGGAACCTCGGGTTGAAACCTACAGTTTCTGTGATTTGTTATGACTTATTTTAGACTGTACGGCTAGAAATGATTGTGTTAGCTTTCAAGGCTGCACTGGTTTACATGACTTGGTTATGTTAAACGTTATACTCTTGGCTAACGCTTTCGAGATATCTTCTTTTTTTTTTTTTGCTTTTGCTCTCTTTGACACGAGATGATATACTACTTCAAACAGTACAAACTACAAAGTAAATCTCACCCAAAACAATCACAATACCACAAACACAAATATACATAAGCGTATTCCACAAGGCAATGGTTTCTTTTTCTATGAATCTACAATGCATAAATCAAATCACATGAGGATGAACATAGAGAAAAAATAAATAAAGAAACATTGAAATCAGTAGAATTTGAGAGCTACGAGGCTGACAACAAGAAAGAGAAAGGATGGTGAGAGAGCATAGGCAGATGAAGGAGTAAGAGAAGGTCGACTAGTGCTTCCTCCATCTTCAGACGTAGGAGCAGCACCGTCCACGGTTGGTGTAAATGGTCTAGTTGTATCTGACTGTGGTGTCTGAGCTGCTGGAGACGGCTCTGGAACAATTGGAGTTGCTGCTGGACTTGGAGACATGGCCGGTCCAAATGTCCCAGCTGGTCCTATTCCAAACCAAAAAATTAAATAAACTCTATAATCTAAGAACTAAATAATTACATGATTAGTTGATGTGACTTTGATTATTTATTTACCAGGAGCAGCAGCTGGAGCAATATTAGCTTTGCATTGAAGAGGAACTCTAGGCATGTTACAAGCACGTGGAAGAGAGACGGCGGTTGTACGGTTAATCGGAATATTAAAAGGAACACTTCCGGTGACGATAAGGCAGAGACATCCCATTCCTCCCGTAGTTAAAGACCTCAATGAGTTACAACAATCAGAAGAAGGTGAAGTCCCGTTGGCACTGCTGTTGGTTAAAATGCTCATACAAGGTCCCACGGTGGTCATCATAGACGGTGTACATTGGCTAAGTGGCGGTTGCTGGCTGCGAACCTGCAAAGCTAGCACTGCGAGTAAGGCCACGACAACGGTTATAACCTGGATCTTGGACATTGTTGATCGGTTTAAACTTTATTTTGAGGTTTTGTGTTTGAAGTGTATTGTGATGAAGAAGTGGGATTTGTTTTATAGGTAGACATAAGTGGAGGGAACGAAGTAAATGTGTAGGTCAACTACTTTAACTAACTATGTTCTTTTTTTTCGTTATTAGAGTCGTTTGTTAGTGAGTTGGCAAATGGGATACGTACACGTGTGCAGAGTGTAGTAGGTAGCTGCCTAATTCGTCTCGGGATTGTATTAGATGAACCACCCTCCCCCACAGTTGGTTTAATTTTGGTAAGCAATTAAGACATACAAAAGAAATTCCCTTTTTTTTTTAACTTTAAGCCCAATAACAATAATATCCAATGGGCAAATATTTCGAATAAAACTTTTTAAGTTTTTTTCATAAAACAATCTCAAATCAAAATATACATTTTCACTACAAGAAAACTAAGCCTTTACTAGGAAATTTTACTAGGAAAATAGTTCCTCGTAAAAGTACTACGATTTTACTTCGAGTTTACGAGGAAACCAGTTTTCCTCGTAAGGTTCTCGTAATCTTACGAGGAAAATGTTTCCTCGTAAAGTCGAAGTAAGCTTACGTGTCTCTTACGAGGAAAATGACATTTTCCTCGTAAACTCGTAGAAACTTCTCTCCTCGTAAATTCCTAGGAATATTTTACTACGAAATTAGGAGGAAAGGTTTTATTACTACGAAATTAAGAGGAAATGGATAGAAAATATCGAATTTAAATCAAAAATGTGTTTTGTACTTACTTTTCCTAGCAATTTCCTAGTAAATTCTCAGATTCGAAATTTCCTATAAATACCACCATATGTGATTCATTTGAAACACACCAAAAAAATCAGCTATAAGCTTAAACAAACACAAAAAAAATGTCCGGTCCGGGAAATATTTTCGAGTTGCGGAAGTGGATGTATTCACACAGAGATAATAACGGAAGGGTGACGAAAGAATTTCTCGAAGGGTTGGAGACGTTTATGCATCAAGCAGATTCGACACCACTCACGCAGGAAAGTGGTAAGATGTTCTGTCCTTGTCGAAAATGTTGCAATACCAAATTAGGCCCTCGTGAAAATGTTTGGAAGCATTTAATAAATAGAGGTTTCATGCCATATTATTATATTTGGTATCAACATGGAGAAGATGCTAGTTGTAGGAATGAAGGTAGCAGTAGTAATAGCAATTTTCAGATTGAACCGGTTGAGCATTTGCGTAATGAAGGTAGCAGTAGTAATAGCTATCATCACCAAGAGGAACAAATGGTAGATTGTGATAGGGTTCATGATATGGTAGGTGATGCCTTTGTAACTCATGATGATGATGAAGTTGAAGAACCTAACTTAGATGCAAAAAAGTTTTATGAAATGTTAGATGCTGCGAATGAGCCAATTTACAGTGGTTGTAGAGAAGGTCTGTCTAAATTGTCGTTGGCTGCTAGAATGATGAGTATTAAAACCGATCACAATCTACCTGAAAATTGTATGGATGCATGGGCAGACTTGTTTAAAGAGTATTTGCCAGAAGACAATGTGTCTGCTGAATCTTATTATCAGATTCAGAAATTAGTATATAGTCTTGGGTTGCCCTCGGAGATGATAGACGTTTGCATCGACAACTGCATGATTTACTGGGGAGATGATGAGAAGTTAGAAGAATGTCGATTTTGTAAGAAGCCACGATTCAAACCGCAAGGTCGAGGGCGAAATAGGGTACCGTACCAAAGGATGTGGTACCTACCAATCACAGACAGATTGAAAAGATTGTACCAATCTGAGGAGACAGCTGGAGGGATGAGATGGCACGCCGAGCATACTCAGACGGATGGAGAGATGACTCATCCATCAGATGCAAGAGCATGGAAACATTTTAACAATGTACATCCACATTTCGCTAGCAATAGCCGGAATGTGTATCTTGGATTATGCACTGATGGATTTAGTCCATTTGGAATGTCTGGGAGACAATATTCTTTGTGGCCGGTCTTTCTTACACCGTATAACTTGCCACCGGAGATGTGCATGCGACGAGAGTTTCTATTCATGACCATATTAATACCTGGTCCAAAACATCCAAAAAGATCTCTCGACGTCTTTCTACAACCACTGATAAAAGAGTTGAAAGATTTGTGGTCAACAGGGGTGAGGACATATGATTGTTCAACGAAAACAAACTTTACGATGCGAGCGATGCTTTTGTGGACCATAAGTGACTTTCCTGCATATGGTATGTTGTCTGGGTGGACTACACATGGGAGATTAGCTTGTCCATATTGTAATGGAATGACAGATGCATTTCAGTTGAAGCATGGTAGGAAGACTAGTTGGTTCGATTGTCACCGTCGATTTCTTCCGGTTCACCACCCATACCGAAGAAACAAGAAATTGTTCAGGCACAAAAGGGTTGTCAGGGACACTCCTCCTCCATATTTAACTGGAGAACAAATCGAAGCGCAAATCGATTACTACGGTGCTCTAGAAACAGCTCCTCGTGGTGGGAATTGGCATGTTCCCAGTAATATGCCTGATTATTATGGTGTTCAGCACAATTGGCACAAAAAGAGTATATTTTGGGAATTGCCATATTGGAAAGATCTTCTTTTGCGCCACAACCTCGATGTGATGCATATAGAGAAAAACTTTTTCGAGAACATCATGAACACTATATTGAATGTCCCAGGGAAGACGAAAGACAACATAAAATCAAGGTTGGACTTACCCGATATCTGCTCAAGGAGTGAGCTACATATAAAAAGCAATGGGCAAGTTCCAGTTCCAATTTTCAGACTGTCATCAGAAAAAAAGTCTTCGTTGTTCAACTGGGTGGCTTCAGAAGTGAAGTTCCCCGATGGGTATGTTTCAAATCTCTCAAGATGTGTTGAGAAAGGGCAAAAGTTCTCCGGGATGAAGAGCCATGATTGTCATGTCTTTATGCAGCGACTACTTCCCTTTGCGTTTGCGGAGCTACTACCGGCAAAAGTACATGAAGCACTTTCAGGTAATTAATTAATATAATACGATGACATGATTAATTTATTTCTATATATATATACACTAATATGAATAATTTTTGTTTTCGTATATATATAAGGAATTGGAGCATTTTTTAGGGATCTGAGCACCCGCACTCTTAAAGTGGAAGTTGTCCAACAACTTCATGAAAACATCCCCGTCTTAATCTGCAACTTGGAGAAAATATTCCCGCCAACTTTTTTCGACGTCATGGAACACCTAGTTGTCCACCTCCCGTATGAAGCATTACTTCGTGGACCTGTGCATTATGGATGGATGTATCAGTATGAAAGGGCCATGAAAACTTTGAAAGGAAAAGCCAAAAACCTAGCAAGAGTTGAAGGTTCTATTGTGGCCGGAAGTTTGACGGAAGAAACATCACATTTCACTTCGTACTACTTTGCACCGAAAGTACGTACAAGGAAACGAGCTCCAAGAAGATATGATGATGGTGGTGTCGTGCCGACATATATGGAAGACGATGTTCCAGACATCTTTTGTCAAATTGGGCGATTGAGTGGGAAATTGAAAGAGGTTTGGTGGTCGAGTGATGAAGACGTCCATAGTGCACACCTTTATATTCTTCTTAATTGCGAGCATCCATTGATCGCTTATTTTGAAAGGTGAATATATAAACATACACACTTAATTATATATATATATATATATATATATATATATTTCAATATTAAATATATAATACATAACATATATGATTTTACAGTCAATTTGAGACTCAAGTCGAGGAAGCAATACCTGGTATATCGACAACTGAGTTAAACAAAAGGAAAGATCAACACTTTATCAAGTGGTTGAGGAAACAGGTATTTATTTATTACTTAAATTGTATGCATACATTAGCAAAGTATGTTTAATGTCTAATTATTTAACTTTTTTGTTGCAGGTTGATTATGACGATCCTGAGTATCCCGCATGGTTTCGCGAATTACTTCAAGGTCCAGTTGCAAAGGTCACTACATCGTCGATGTATTTCACCCGAGGCTATACTTTTCATACCTATGACTATGGTAGACACCGGGCGACAAGTAATTATGGAATATGTGTGAAAGGCGAAACAGATTTCTACGGGATCTTGCAAGAGATTTATGAAGTTCAATTCCCGGGTATGGGTTTGAAATGCGTTATCTTCAAGTGTGAGTGGTACGACCCCGTCGTAAACAGAGGTGTTCGGATTAACAAGAACGGTGTAGTTGATGTCAACGGTGGAAGAAGGTAAATTCTTTTTTTTTAATATCCAGGTTTTCAGTATTTATTAAATTTTTCATAATGATCTTTATTTACGTAGGTACAACAAGTTCGAGCCTTTCATATTAGCTTCCCAAGCAGATCAAGTTTGCTTCATTCCATACCCTCGGATTACTACCTCGGGAATAAACTGGTTAGCTGTTATCAAAGTTACACCTCGAGGACGAATAATCGCTGGAGATGAACCACCATTACAAGAAGAAAACACCAATGAGATCGAGGTAGCTGAAGCAGAAATTGATGAGTTCTTACTCATTGATCCGCATAATCGTGAATACGAAGATGTTCCTGATCACTCAACGGACGAAGGTGTAGACGACGAGTTTTTAGAAAATGATGATGTTTCAACAGATGACGACAATGTATCCGAATGAATTATGTATGTTTATAAGTTTTTTAATCACAATAATGAATTTCGATTATATATGTTTTAAGTTTGTTTAATCACAAAATAAATTTGCATTTGGGGTTTAGGGTTTATGTGTAGTAGAGGTGATGTGATCTTGGCCAGCAATGGAACTAAAGAAATGGATCAGCTTGAACCAGGGAGCAGCTTGAACCTAAGGAAACACTGAACAAAGATCAAATTGTTCCACTTGGTCCCATGATGAGGTCCAAACAAGCAAGATTCCAGCAAGCTTTTCATCAACTCCTACACACTATCCACGGCAGCCTAGAGTGTGCTTATCAAAATACTCTTCTATCCATTTTCGTCCATAAAGAAGGATCCAGAAGTCTATCTTTTAAATTTGAACTTTAGTTTTTGTTTGCATTAATTCTGTTGTGTGTTTCCAAGAAGTTGTGCATGTACAGTCTTCTTCTCTTTATATTATGGTCGAAATCCCTGAATAAAACATCAAACTCTTTTCTAAAAACCCAAGTATTCTCTGAATCCTGTTTGATCAAAAAGCTTGTCTAGTGTATTTCGGATTATTCCTTACATTGCGAGCAAAAACCGATAGTCTGAGAGCCATTCCGCATCTCTTAGAAGTATCAACTCAATCCATTGCTTATCACATCAACACAATCGTTGGAGAGCATTCAGGGACGTGATCCTCTCACCCAGGATCATATCAAGAGGTTAGGAGTTTGGTGGTAGAAGAGGTTATAAGTTAAGGAAGTTGTGGTTTGGGGTTTGGGGTTTCGAGTTTAGGGATTTATAAACCCTTTCCTCGTAAAACCCTAGTAAAAGAAAACACGGGCATAGCAATTTCCTCGTAAAGGCCTAGTAACCTTTACTAGGGCTTTACGAGGAAAATATACACGGGCATAGCAATTTCCTCGTAAAGGCTTTTCCTCGTAAAGCCCTAGTACAGTTTACTAGGGCCTTACGAGGAAATAGAAACACGGGCATAGCATTTTCCTCGTAAGGTCCTAGTAAAATTACTAGGGCTTTACGAGGAAACCAAATTCCTTATATATACTCGAGCAATCCAGTTTCTCATTTGCTAGTAACTTTCTCTCTAAATCCTCTAAAGGTACTCTCTAATTCGTAGTTAGGTGATTAGATTAGGGAATTTAGATTAGGTGGTTAGTTTAGGGAATTTAGATTAGGTGGTTAGTTTAGGAAATTTAGATTATGTTCGTTTACTTTTATTTAGTGTTTTTTTAAATTATACGGGAAATTAATGTTTCGATTTTTTTTTTAAATATAGATGCCTAGACAGAGCAAGCTTGCTAAGGCTGCCGGTAGGAGGACGTCGTCTCTCGAGGGGAGTCACTACGGAGACATGTTCGGGCGTCAGGATGCTCCGGGTTCATCTTCGTCAGCTCCCGGTTCATCTTCGATTCCCGAGACTCAGGGAGCTTCTATGGCGTCCCGGGAACCACATCCTCCTCCTCCACCGGTCGGGGTTCATCCCGATTTGGATGTGCCGCCGAACGCACCCTTTGCGGTGTACACGGTGGAGGATATTTTGGCCCTTCCAGGCCGAGAAGGACTCGCAGAGCTAGACCCGTACCGACGGGACGGCCGAAACGTATTCTGGTATGTTTTAATTTTAAAAATTTTTTTTTTAAATTTATTTCTTAATTAACAAAATATTTAGAAATTAATGGAATTTATGATTTATTTTGTGTCTTCCCAGGTTTGGTGTTGACAATTGTGTCGGATCTACCGTTTCGGACTGCATTAAGGGATACTTTCCCGATCCAGCTCCAAACTGGAAGATGACGGCGAGCCACACAAAAAAGACGTGGTTCAAATCATTCGCTGTAAGTTTATTTTTAATTATTTAAAATTATTAATATTATTGAACTAATCCGTTTTTTATTTTGCCTTGTTACAGCAAAAGTATCGGTGGTCTATTGGGATTCACCAGCGGGTGAAGAAGGAGTTTGAGGCCAAGGCAAGAGCACGATTGCTCGACATGGTCTACAACTGGAAGGGCGACTACCAGGTATAGATTTATAAATTATAATATATATATAGTTTTAAAAATATTATATACTTTAATTAATTAATTCTATTTTTTTTTTAAATCAGGTGGATGGTTACGAGGCCGGGAAACCCGATTGCCTCACAACCGCGGTGTGGGATGGCCTCATCAGCTATTGGGGGTTGCCGGACTCGGTCAGAACCTCCAACACAAACTCCGAGAACCGCATGACCAAAGACGAGCATGGCAACACCAAGGTTCTTCACACCACTGGTCGAAAACCTCATGCGGGAATTCGTCTAGACATGGTACGTAAAATGATTTTTAATAACTATTTATATTTTATTTAAATATTCCAAATTAATATTTAATTTAAATTAATTTCAGGCTAAGGAGACAGGAGTTCTTCCGTCTCTGAAAGACCTATACGAGAGGACCCACCGGAACAAGGCTGGGCGGTTTGTAGATCCTGCTTCTGAGCGGATCTACAACGAGGTTGTCGCCCGAGTTGACGAACGCCAGACCCAGTTGACTCAGCAGGCTGGGACTCCAGTCATATTATCCACTGTTGAAGTGGATAAGATTTACGAGGAGGTAAAGAATTTCGTTTTACTATTAATTTTAAATATTTTTAAAATTTTTTCTTAATGTTATTAATTAATATTTTTAATAACAGGTCGCCCCTAAGAAAAAGGGGCGTGTCATCGGGATTGGCTCGGTTAACGATGTCCCTGCAGCGACATCGTCTTATCATCAGGAGCAGCACGATGTCAATGCTCAGCTGCGCTCGGAGTTGGCTTCGCTCACCCAGCATGTCACTTCTCTCACCAATGTCCTCGACATTATGGCGGTTGGAAACCCGCATTTGGAGGAGATGTTGCGTCAGAGACGGGAAGGCGGACAGATTCCACCATCACAGTCACAGCCGGCCACCAACTACGCACCAGATTTCCCGAGCCAGGACGACTTCGTTCAGCAATTTAACGACCAACATCCGTAGTTTTTTTTATTTTAATTGTATATTATGAATTTTAAAACTTTTTGTATATTATTTAGTTATTTATAAAATATTTTGTTTTTAGTTTTTATTTATAATTTGATTTTTTTAATTTTAAAAAAATAAAAAAATTATATTTTTAATTCATTTTATTTAATATGGAAAAACCATCTCGAAGCAAAATCCTCGTAAGTGTTCCAAGTAAAATCCTCGTAAAATGTTCTAGTAAATTCCTCGTAAGTATTTACTACGATCTTACTAGGAAACATTTACTACGATATTACGAGGAAATTCTGCGAGGATCTTACGAGGAAACTGACCTAGGACTTTACGAGGAAACGTTTCCTCGTAAAGTAGCTACGACCTTACGAGGAAAATGGCTTTACGATGAACGTGTTACGAGGAAACGAGTTTCCTCGTAATGTCCTAGTAAATGACCATTTACTAGGACATTACGAGGAAACTCGTCCTAGTAATGGCCGAGTTTTCTTGTAGTGTTTTATTTGAAAATTTCAATATTTTTTTAATTCTATAAATCTAAACTCTAAGTATAGATTAATTAACCTAAAAATATAAATGTATATTTATACCTTTTAATAAAATTTATTTTGGTCATTTTCTCTTTAAATACTAGTCCCTCTATTCCAATTTAAATGAAGTTTTAGAAGATATGCTGTGTTTTAATTTACATGAAATTTTGAAACTTTTAATGTTAAAATCTGATAAAATAATCATTGGGAATGACATTATTTTTGGTTAACTTTTGATTCTTACTATTTATTGGATAACCCACAGAATCCCCAAGTGGTTTTTTCTGTCGTCAATTTAACATATTAAACAAAACTCAAACATCGTTTACATGATACACCACTTTTTCTTCTCATGTAATCTCTCATCCAAGCTCAGTTTCTCAAGGCTTTGACACTCTAATATTAATCATATCATAGCAAAAGTGCAACCGTTTCCTCTCTCTAGTCATTCAGTCCATTCCAAATCACTCTATACATACAAAAACACAAAGACAAACGCATGCTCGTCGACATGGACAAGAGCCGAAGAAAACGTTTACTCTAATCCAGTCCAGCTAATTGATAAACAAGTGAGGAGTCTTGTTCAATTAATACGAGTAGTAGGAGATGGCAGATACTTGGTTTGCTGCAAGAAGCTGAACTAGGTAATGCTTTAATCTCAAAAAGTGTAAACAAAATCTTGTGTTTAATGCCACACTTGATGGTAAAAGAAAAACATTTTTTTTTGGTTTTGAATAAATTTCGGAAAAAAATATACGGTTAAACACTTGTCATTCATTCATTTCATGCCTAATAATTTCTTCTTATTTCAGTCAAATTTTGCAATTTCCTAGTCTTCTTAGTTTTATTCTATATGGTCGAACATTGAACTTTTCTTTAACTTGAAAACACGGCAACCATAAAGACTAAAATACTTCACGACTTTGAAACATATGTTAATCTAGAGACTAGAACGTCCAAAGACTTCTAAAACATGATGTCCTAAACTGAGACTTTTAGACACCTATTAAGTCAAGTCAAATAAAAATACAAGAAATGTGCTCAACAGAAATTTAAAAGAATATACAAAATAATCAACTGTATTATACCTTCAATCAAAAAAAATCTAGGGAAGTAGTTCAACAACCCAGTGCCTAAGAGCAGGATTAATCGGGGTCTTTTAAGGTGGTGTTCTTAGCTTTTTTAAGAGACGTTTTTTAACTTTTAACTAAAAGAACCTAAGAACCGTCTCTTAAATAAGAACCATAAGAGACGTCTCTTAGCGGGAAAAATGTAAAGAAAAAAAAATTAAAAAGACAAATTTTACGTTAAAAACTCCATTTTAATAGACCCGGGTTAATCATGGCCTAATACCATCACCAAAGACCACTGACCCATAAAAAACGGAACCAGTTCTGTTCACAACATGACACTTTGTGTCCGAACGTATTAAATACTTTAAAAGAAACCGTTAGAAAAGTAGGAAAAGGTTGGCTACCAAAGACCAAAGTCAAGTCATCACCTTTTGTCATTTTCAAGTTTCAATAACCTCAATTCCCTATTTATATCCTTCATCACAAGACTCCACAAATCTCACCAAACAAACACAACCCAACAAAAACAAAACTCAAAAAGGATTCTCTTCTCTTCAAACACATCTCTCAAGAAAACATGAAAACTGGAATGGGTTTAATGTTGCTTACCGTATTCATGGCTGTGATGTTTTCTACAAGAGTCTCTGCTCAGTCAAGTTGCACGGTCGCCTTGATGAGCTTGTCACCATGTGTCAACTACATAACCGGAAACACCACCTCTCCTTCTCAGCAATGCTGCAGCCAGTTGGGTAACGTAGTCCAGTCTTCTCCTGACTGTTTATGTCAAGTCCTCAACGGTGGAGGCTCTCAGCTTGGGTTCAACATCAACCAAACACAGGCTCTTGCTTTGCCAAGGGCTTGTAACGTTCAGACTCCTCCTATCAGTCGATGTAACAAATAAAAAAATTCCAAAAAAATCACTTTATGAAGATTGTTCCAAACCCAACACTTCTGAATCTTATGCAATATGATTACTTTTTTTGTAGGTGGTGGTTCTAATGCTGACTCACCTGCAGATTCACCAAAATCTTCAGGTAAATGACTTTAAAAAGATTTAATAAAGAAACCCCAATCTCAATATATTCTCTGTTATTTTTTATTTTTTTGTCGGCTACCCGTTTCTTTAGACCAAGTATTATCTGTTATCTAATGCATCCATTTTGGGGGTCTTTGTTAGGACCAGGAAACGGATCGAAACCGGTACCAGCAGGAGAAGGAGAGGGACCATCGTCTGATGGAAGCTCTATCAAGTTCTCATATCCTCTTCTAGCCTTCCTCTCAGCGGCTTCCTACATCGCAATCTTCTTGAATTACTGAGTTTTCTTCGATGAGCTTTTATGCCACTTAGATTGCATTCTTTATTTGTCCCTATTTAGTATTTATTCACATTTCGTTGTGGATATTGTGTGATGTATTATTTTATGCTCGGTGAACCCATACTCTGCGGGTGATATTTATTTGTAGAAACGGAATGCATGTTGGATCTCTTTACCTTTTACAATAAATATTATTTTGGGAACACACTAAAGAACAGAACATTAGCTATTTGAATAACTATTAGTTTAGATGGTAGCAATCTAAATGTTTTTGGGTTCAGACTCAAGACTGAGATCTTGTGTAAGTTCACATGAAAAGAGAACATCCTATGGAATATGGCAAACTTTAGGCGGCAAGCAACTTACCAAATATAACCTAATGTGAGATAAGCTCATAATCTTGGACTAGGTATGAAAGTTATATTAAATATTTTGTTAAATATCATAAAATCAAAGAACGAATTTGTTGTTACAATTTAAATCAGTTGACGGAAATAATATTTTTGATAAACTGAAGACATGCATTGACTTAATGATTAATGATTTATAATTAATGGTCAAAGTCTTGTGCAATTAAAGTTTCTAACTATATAATTTTAAATTTATTTTTCACTAAATTGTTAAGTTTATTAAGTATAAAAACTTTGCACATACTGCTGAAAAAGAACAAGTTTTTCCGGCAAATCAATTAGAACAATACATTTGATAAATTTCAGATCACAATCTATTAAAAAGTCACATATGTAGATTAACGCCAAATATGGTATTTGTTTTAAATGATTTTATATTGTAAAAAAGATATATATACTCTAATTTAATAATTTATACTACGATATCTTTAACAAATAATGATGAAATACTTAATAATTTTTATGATATATTGTTTACTCATATGGTAAACTATAATTACTAATTACATATTTGTTAAATGGAATATATAATTATTAATGTCAGACTCTAACCAACCATATGTATTCTTTATACTTAGTAGATAACTATTTTTCAATGTTAGAGCCAATATAAATGATACATGAGAATTTAAATTTCAAATACAAAAATAATCACATGTACAGTTGTAATTTATAATAATGCTTTCATAAAACAAACATATATGTAAAAACACATATATAACATGTTTTGTGACAACCAATTATCCCATTACAATATGCATATATTTATTTCAATATGCATATGGTTGTGATTAATATATAAAAAATAATATTTTATATCATTATTAATATAATTGTGATATATGATATATTATGAAATCTGTGTAAGTATTTATCAAATTTAGTATATAATTTTGATAAATACAATAATGTATATAATTGTGGGAAAAGTTATATTGTTAGTATATTTAAAGTTTTGAGTACATATCTACTATTATCTTCATAGTTTTATTAATTAATATAAGATCAAATATAACAAATTATTTACTACGTACTAGAATTTTTATTGATAAATACAAACATGTATATTTGTGTTAACAAATTATTTTATATAATACATTTTGTAAAGTAGTGTATCAAAAAGATGTGATATACATTTGATAACGGTTTACATTTTTAGTTGCATGAACTTTATTTTCTAAAGATATTAATATTTTGACATTTAAAAAAAAATTGATCCACGTGATTTGTATATGTATGTGGGTAAATGTGTTTGGTCCAATAAATACATTAATACATGTACGGTTATATCAGGGATAATTATTGTAATATATCTAGTAACTAAATGGTTGTTTTAAAAATTGGTGTGAGAATGCAGGAGAGAGTGACACCTCAGCAATGACATGAATGTAAATAATTTACAAAAGAAAAGTTACTTTCCTAAAATGTTTTTCTATTAATAAGCAAGTGATATGTGAGGAAATATGTTTAATGAAATTGATTTTTTTTACAAAAAATAAAAAGGATCCTCTTTAAATTCAATACCACAAACCTACATATTCCATTCAAAATAAAAAATCATATTTTTGCTACAAACTGTTTTTAAAATATCTATATCTAATTTGTATGCGTGTGAAGTAAGATTTCTATAGGCCGATATGATTATGTAAATTGGAGTAAAATTAGTGACATGATTCTTTAAAATAACTCGAGACCAAACCCACAGCAGCATGGCTATTTCTTTCTTACTGATTCTCACAAGAGCATGGCTATTAATATGTAAGATATGTTCATCCTCATAATCATGGTGGCATACTTTTCCTTCAAGTGATGTAAGAGAACATCATTGTCAATAAAGCAATGGAAGAAAAAAAGAGAGAGAAACGTCTAAGCATGGAGCAAAAAATGATTACATGGTGCAAAATCTAATTTTTTTTTTTTTAGTTTTCGTCAGAAATCATATGCTCTAAAACATTAGCTTAGAAAACTAGGGATTGAATAACAAAACATATTTGGTCTGTTAAACAAAATTAACTATGTTAAATCTTTTTATTGTTTTAAAATAATTTTATAACTCTTGGGCTTACATCCATCAAGAATAAATGTTGTAAAAAATTCCAACTAAAAAACATTACATATAAAATGAAATTTAAATCACGAATACAGAAAAAAAACTACTTAATTGCATTACCACTAAATCATAAATCTATTAATAATAGGAACCTAGAAAAATGTCACCAAAAGTTGCATCCTTCTATTCGTCTCTAACCGTTTAATTGCATACTTTATTACTCATACGTTTTCAATTAGATTCGTTGTAAATTTCATGCTCTTGTAACTTTCTATAAGTTGTTATATCCCTATTTATTTCGAACAGGTTAACTTTACTACTCATACTTTTCAATTCTATTTACACAATTTTAAATCAAATTTTAGACCAAAAAAAAAATCAAATGCTCAGTGTATCACACATGACGTGATCAAGGAGTCGTCTCCTCCTCGACTATTATGAATATCGCTTATCATAAACTTAAAAGCTAACACATAGAGCTATATATCGTCCAAAAGGCAAAAGTCCAAAAGTAAATCCTATCTTCAAAGCATTATCTCTTTGATCTTTACTCTTTACTATTTAGTGTACCTCTTTCTGCGCCTTACTCTTTGTCGAATGTCATGGATGCAACGGAAAGTGAACGCATACATGTAAAAAGTCTCTCTTTGTTTAATATACATGTGTATGTAACAAAGTTTTTGTTATGAATTGGGTACGTAAAAGAATCCGTTTTTCCTTTTTCTTTATTTCATGTTAGATCAGATTAAAAAAATATGTTAATCATTTCAAAACCTCATTTCTTTTATGAATTTGTGAGAAAATCCCAACATAATACTTAGTTTACGTACTTTTACTTAAATTCTAATAATATAAAAATATTTTGAAGGATTGAATCTTCCTATTAATACTTGTTTCTTATTTTTTTTTAACTTTCCAAATTTTTTTAAATATTTCTAATAATTCAAATTTTCATCATGTTTTTTCATATATGACATATTTACAATTTGAACACTTTTTCCATACTAAAAATTAGGCATTGGCAATTATCATAATTTAAAATCTAAGAACGATTCGAAAAATAGATTTAAATTAGGTCCAAATTAAATTCGGATCCAACTAAATACTTGATCAAAATTACTACAGACATATTTCAAGTTTAAGATCGGGTTTGAGATTGGGTTTGAGTATACCCAAAAACCCAAAAATATACCGAATAAACTAAAATATATAGATAAAAGAAAACATTCAGTTAATTTTGTACTTGTTTTAGTATTTTGGGTAATTTTGTCAAAACTCTTTTAGTGTGATATTTTTATTTCTATGTGAATTTGTAATTGACATCTCTACGGATAGAATATTGTTAAAAAAAAAGTATTGTCACAAAAAAATACAATGTTAGAGAAATTTATTTTTAAAGTTAGAAAAAAATGAAATAATAGATTAATCCAACGGTACAATAGACTTTCCGCCAATGGACAGCTGGATCAATAAAGTTGTTACAGAGAAAAAGAAATGTGACCGTTGCGTTAGAAGTTTAATTGTGACCGTTGGAAATAAAAGGTATCATATCTTCACCGTTGGATGAGAAATAAAGATCTCCTCCGCGTTGGGTGATGGAAAAATCTCCAGGCGGCTCTTTGCGTTTACTTCATCTCTCCTCTAAAGCATATCGTCTCTCTCTCTATTCCTTAATATTTCTAAAAGTCTCTTCACAATTTGGTCTTAGGTCACAAGTCGTGTTCAAAATCTTATATTATTGCAGAGGAACGCTTTGGTCTCTTGTTACTCAGTAGAACAAGCGAAAACAATGCTCATGTTTATAATACACATTAGCTCTGGGATAAACACTAAGCACCTTGAGATTAAAGAACTCAAAGAGCAGGAGGTCCTTTTCTCCAATACACTATTCTCTGAGTACATACATACCCATTGTCTTAAACGTTTTTAAATTTGCTTTCAGATTGATTGCTAGTTTGAAAACTTGTGCTGGCGGAAAGTAGAAAGTCACTTGGCGTCTCTTCTTCATTCTCTAAATCAAGACAGTTCCAAACTAAACATAATAAGTCATCGCAGATTGATGAAGTCAACAGCATTGAGGAGGTAAAATGGAACAACAAAACTAAACTCGCGAATCCCTTTTATTTGGCAGTGATTACTTCATAATGTTCAGTGACATTTGCTTGCAGGGTCAAAAGCGACTCTGCATCAAGGAAAAGCCCGTCTATAGATGAGAAAGAGGAGGAAATGGAGATTAAACACGCGAGAGAGATCATAAACACAGAGAGTTGGTCTAGCTTCAAACGTGAGCCATCATCACAAAGGGTAGAGAGAGCAAGAAATGGCAACGTACCCTTTGCATGCTACAACCCTTAAACTTCCTCCACATAGAGAGACTTTTCAGGGTAATAGTCTTTCATTTTTTTTTTGGCCATTTTAAAATTCAATGATATATACTGCCATTTTACTTAACATCTCCTATTCTGAAACACAGGTCAATGAATGAGAGGTCTCAACCTAAAACCAATCGGTGATAACTAGATTGGTCAATCTATTTTATATATTACTAAGGATCTCTTCCAAGTACCGTGTGGGAGCCTTTGTTTTGAATACGCCCCCTCGAAATGATGATTCTTTGAGCGTCAATCTCGAAATATTCGAGCAATGATCGATGGACCAGTTTTGGGCTAGATCGATGTGATCGGGTGGGACTGTTTGTATCGGGCTCTGATACCATGTTAAGCTAGTTGAACTTTCAACCTAATATTAATTGGTGATAAGTGGATTGTCTTATCTATCTTATACTCCCTCCGTTTCTTAATAGATGAAGTTTTGGCTTAGTGCACAAAGATATTTACATTTATCTAGAAAGTATTTTTAAAAATATAATTTTAAAATCATTCAACCAATTATAAAAAAGACTGTAAAATTTTATTGGTTGAACAGTTTCTAATAAAGCTAAAGTTAACCTTAAAACCTCAAAACATACCTTAAAATCTTAAAACATCATCTATTTTGAAACAACATAAACCTTCTAAAACATCATCTAAAAAGAAACGGAGGGAGTGTTATTTTAGATCTCTTCCAACTTCTGATGTGAGACATATTTGTCCTTAATGCCCCTTCGAGATGATTCCTCTTTGAGCGTCAATCTCGAAATATTTGAAAAATGATTGATGGGCCACTTTTGGGCCATATCAATGTGGATGGGGTTGGACTATATAGATCGGGCTCTAATATTATGTTAACTTAGATGGTTTCAACATAAAATCAATTAGTGATAAGTGAATTGGTTCAATTAGTTTATATATTACTAAGGATCTCTTCCAACTGTCAAAGTTTCCAACAGGAGGGAATCTAGTGCCCGACCAGTTCATGTCATAGTGAGTATACGTCAACAGTTGCATAAATGATTCAAGAAAGACAAGGTGGTTTTTAGTTTCACCCTTCACTTTATATACAATGTTATTAGCTATTTTAACTTATTCTCTTACTGTTTCAATTTGCAAAATTTGACTTCATCCATCCATCGTTACGTCTTCAGGGTTCTCGTAGGTAGGTGTTCTTGTGATCTGATCACTGTGTTTGCCGCTCCCAAGTTTATAAAGATTTGGTTTCTAGATTGCATAATCCAAACTTTTCAGATTGTAGAGGATGCTTGCTTTGATCGGAAAATGCCTTCATCCTTCACTTGTTTTATGTTCATTAGGTCTTGTGTTTTACATTCTACTTATATTTAATTTTTTTTTCTTTCCCTAAATTTTTATTTCCGTTTTGATTATTTTTTGTCAATTTTTTTTTTTAAAAAAAAATAGAAACCAAAACGTTTTTTTTTTTTAAATCAAGGTTTTAGGAGGTTTTTATACAACTAGATTGATAATGCAAACTTATGTATAAATTTGTAATAAAGAAATTGAACATAGTATCTTGTCTTTGAGATCATTAGAGATATTATGTTTTATTTGATTTAACACTTATGATCACTAAAGTATTCATAATCAATCTAGCAATTATAAAACGTTTCCTTTAGTTTTTTTTTGTTTCTTATTTACTTTTTCAAAGTTTTAAGAAACATTTTATATAACTAGATTAATTATATGTAAATTAGTGACAAACAATTAGAACATAGCATCATGTCTTTACGAATGTTAGAGGTATTATGTTTTATTTGATTTAACACTTATCATTACTAAGTTATTCATAATCAATTTAGCAATTATAAAAAGCTTCCTTGTGTTGTTGTTTTTTATTTAAAACATACTTTTAGAGGTTTTATGCATTTTTTTTATATAACTAGATTAATTATGAAAAGTTATGTGTAAATTTGTGTCCAACAAATAGAACATAATATCATACCTTTAAGATCATTAGATATATTATTTTTTTATTTGATTTAATGCTTATTATCACTAAGTTATTCATAATCAATCTAGCAATTATAAAAAAAAAAATCCTTTTGCTTTTGATTTAAAATTTAAGATTTTTTTTGTATAACTAGATTGATTATGAAAAATTCTGTATTAATTTGTGACAACAAATAGAACATAATATCATTTCTTTAAGATTGTTAGAGATATTTTTATTTGATTGAACTTTTATGATCACTAAGTTATTAATAATCAATTTAGCAATTATAAAACAAATTCCTTTTGTTTTTGATTTAGAACATAACTTTTTCAATATTTTAAGGAAATTTTTCATCTAAGTAGATTGATTATGAAAACTTATGTGTAACTTTGTGACAAATAAATAATATATAATATTTTTCTTAATAGGATTTACCATTAAGAAATTCATATAATATTGTATTAGTATTTGAGAAAACAGCCAAAAAGTCCTCAACTTGCACAAAAGATTAAAATAACATTCAACCTTTTATAAACCATTTTAATCTCACACTTTTAAATATTGTCTATTTTAAACTTAAAATTTTGTTGACTAAGCCGTTTTAGATACCAGAAAAATCAACAAAAGTTGAAGATAAAATGGCTTAAACCAAAGTTTAGGTTTTTGTTTCATTTTGAAAGAACTAATTTTTAACGACTTTCTCTTTTTGAACAAGGAAATTTTAGTTACTTTTTTACATCGTTCTCCTTCAAAATCAGATTTTGGATCCATTATTATAATATATATTATCTACAAGACACTAGTTCTAAAGTGTGTTGTTATGTCTCATATAATGGGACATCAACAAAGCTTAAAGACATAAAACTCTATAGTGTAGGTCATCATCTATTTAATCAATGATTCACATGTTATCGAGACAAGACAATGATGATATACCAAGATTGTTGGTCCAACGAAAATCCATCTTGTCGAATATTGTTGCAGTTGTCCACACACATTAGTGAAAATTTAAAATTTAGATTTTGAAATGACTTTGACCTTTGATTTTACAGATACAACTTTGATCTTAGATAATACATGTGCAACCGGTTTATTATCTCCTTTAAATGCTAGTTTGATAAATATATTTAATCATATTCGTCATTAATATAAATATTTTCTTACTCTATTATAAATTGAAGTAAAAAGTGTGAACCGAAAGACATAAAAAGCAACTTATTTGACTTAGTGGTTTTTTTTGAAAAAGTAATTAAGTGAAAAATAAGTTAGGTTTTTGCGGTTTCAAATAAAGAAATCCGTTACAAATTTAGATCTTTCAAATGAAACAAAAACATGAACTTTCATTTAAATCATTATAATCTCTAAATTTTAAAAATTATCCAACTTAGTCAACAAAAATTAGAAATTAAAATGGAAATTGTTTAAAAGTTAGAAATTAAGATGACAAAAAAAAGAAATTAAATATTATTTGGTTTTTTCTGTAAATTGAATATTCTTTTTACTGATTTCTCGTTAGTATATCTAAAATGTAGATGATTAAAACAATAACATAACTATAAGACTACCAAACTAATAAAAAATATTTTATGCATCTTCCATTTACAAATATCTGCAAACATTAAAAATCAGGTGATATTAAATGATTTTTTTTTAAAAAAGTTAGACCAATTTAAATGTTGAAAAGCATATTTTATCTTATAAATTTAAATACAAAATATGATATTTATATTTAATTTCTATAAATATTATCTATACCCGAAAATTGCGGATGTTCCATTATATACATATTACATATCTTTATAAAAGATCAGCAGTTTTGTTTTGGTTTATCGTCTATGAGCAAATATGGTTGAATTTAAAATGTACATTCATGTTTTCCATCGACCTAGAAGAGTCTAATAACCATTTCAGCAGTACCGGGAAAAAAGTGACCTCTCTTTCTTTGAAAGAGTACTTAACTAATACAACATAGGATAAAACTCCAAGCCTTCATGAGTCTGCAACATAGAGAGGATCTCTCTGCTAGATGCTCAGTACAACAAGACTGACTAAAATATAAAAATAGTCAAAAGCAGGAGGCCAGATTTTGATTAGAGGAAGAAGCCTCTGAGAGGAGTGAACTTAGAGAGGATCTCTTCTTCACGCTTAAGAGCATTCTATTTCTTACATTCCCATTCTGGCTTCTTCGAGTTAGCTGCTTGAACTTCCTGCACCACTTTAGGACTCGAGTTCGCCACCATTTTATGTCCATAGCTCAAATCAACCTTCTCTTTCTCCTTGCTCCCTATGTACCTCTTCAACTCAGCCCTTATAGCTTGAAGCTGAGCAATTTGTTCATCAATCTGGCGTATAGCCTCAGAGTTCTGGTCTACTTCCATCTGGATACTCCCAAGTTTGTGCCTCAGGTCGCTGTATTCATATTTAAGAGATGCTACTTTGGCTTTGTTAAGCTCCAGCGCAGAGAAGAACCTGTCTGCTTCTTCAGTCACAGCCTTGTTCTCTTGAAACACTTCACTGAACGTTGGAATCTCTTCTATAAGCTTCAACCTCACTATCTCTTCAGCGGAAAGGTTTGGATCTTTCCTCAGTTTAGTTGCTAATGCTGCTATCTCTGCAGCATCCTTCTCCAGTGGTAGGCTCACCTTTCTCCTCGTTTAGGAAGTTCAAGTCCACAACACCACCCCTCTGCTGGTTTGTAGCTCTTCTAGTAGAATGCCTAGATGATTTCGGTCCAGTGGCAAGAGTTGTGGCTCCTTTCTTCTTCTTGCTGCTGCTACCTCTTGCTTTAGCTTTAGGTTCAACAGGCTCATACGTCTGTGTTGGCATTGGTGTCCTTTTCCTCTGGCTGTATAGAGAGTTTCCTTCTTTACCATTCTCATGATTCGATGCAGCTTCGGTCATTACTTTCTTTGGTGTCTCCTCAAAAAGAGACGCTGCATCAACTACAAAAGAAAAGGAACTAGCTCAGCTCAAACCAAAACACTAACATGAACTAGGCATGGGCATTTTACCCGGAACCGAGGACCCGACCCGAAACCGATTTTCCTCGAACCGATTGTGAAGGACCCGTGGGTCCCGGCCCAAACCTTAGACCCGATGGAGTACCCAAATACCTGAAACTTCTAGTATATATTGGGTATATATGATTGTTTCAATATACTTTTAGTATTATGTGTAATTTTCTTAAGTTTCATATTTGGATTTTTATGGTTTTGGGTTTCGAGTAAAATTTTAGATTTTCAAAAATATATTTCGAATCAGCAGATAAAAGTTTGGGTATTTTTCATGTGTTCGGGTCAGATTTTGGATAACATTTTTTAGATTTTTTTTGGATTTTTTGTGTTTCAGTATTTTTTTGGGCCAAACAAGACATGACCTGAACACAAATCGATTTGAAACCAAACCCAATCCAATAAATTCTAGTTACCTTATTGGGTTCAACTATATATGACCCGGACCTGAACCCAAACCGACAAATTCTAATTACTCTATTGGGTTAAATATCTAAGAACCAAAGGACCCGGATCCGACAAGACCGGAACCCGATCCGAGGACCCGAATGCCCAGGCCTAATGAAGTAGCCTAGCAATATCTTACCATTGTTTGCAGGCTGGAAGAGGGCGGGAATCTTCCAGGTAAAAGATGCAAAGAATGCATCAGCATCCATACCAGGGAAATTGGACTGGATGTAACGGACAAGAGTGGGTCTGCTTGCAAAAGACTTTGGTACATTCTTTTGCTGAAGCCTCTGAGGGAGAATCAGAAACCTATCATGATGGTAGCCAGTAGCAGTCACTCTCTTCCCAACTCTCCAAGTCCAAACATCACCAGGGCTTGGCCAATCAACAGGGGCATATGGCAAGCCTTGACCAGTTGAAACCGGAGGGATAGCTGGAAGTTGGTTGAGATCGGTTTCCCCATGAGTGAAGGAGATGTTGTCCACACTTGTCTTTCCATTTTCCTTGGCCTGAAAGGGCTCTGGCTCTTCCCTCTTGAAACCGTTCTCCCAGAAGTAGTTGTGCTCCTGCTGAATGGTGTGGAGCTGGTCAGAATCGTTTTCTCTGTAAGTTGAGAGTGGGACAGGTTCATTATCAAACCTGCATGTAGAGTAGCACTAGTGGAGCTGAAGAGAAGTGTGATAGAACAAAAACTACATATACACCTTAAAACCACTAATCATTTTCCTTCTCAACAAGACTCTTAACATCCTCTCTAAGAACTGCATGCTTGTCTCCCACACTAAGATGTTTTCAAAAGACAACAATTTTTCTAAACTCAAGAATTGTTGGTTCTTAGGTCAGAATTATGAAGTATATGATTCACATTTACAATCCAAATCAAGTGGTATCATTTTCAGACATAACACAAAAGTCTTTTACTTGTGCAAGGAATCAGACACAGAGGATAACCAGAATGAGATTTACAGATTACCCAGGAGGAGTATGACTGATCCCTTGAGGCATACCGATCGGAGAATAGAACGGAGCAGACATGCTCTACTCAAAACACAGGAAGATCTAAAAGGCTTTTCAATCCCTACACATTTCTTTTTAACCCTACTTACTCTCTGAGCGATGTGGTTAGTCTTGATGCTGATGTGGAACGAATAAAGGGAGGGAAATTGACCATTATATCCTTGCTGTGGTTCTGTCCTATTTTGGGAAGTAGAATTTTTTTTTTTTTTTACAGAAAAAAAAAACTTTATTCTGTGCTTTTCATGTAATCTGACGGTATCGCACCCTGTTTTTGGTTAATTTTTCAACTTTTTGTTTACCGATTTACTTCTTTTACAGTCACGCGAATCACTCTTTACCTTTGTACCATTTATAGTGTCAAGACAAAAACTATTTTTTTGGTCAAAAGATAGCGAAAAGAATTACATCGAATCAGAAGTGAAACCATATAGAAGCAAATTTTTAAAAAGAATTAGGAAACGGATAGGTGTTAAAAATATATATCTTCATATATATATATTAAAATATAAGTAAATATATAAAAAATTATGACTAAAAAGTATGATTCAAATTAAAAGAAAATATTTATTCATTTATAATAATTTTAAATGCTTTCATATTATAATTTTAAAAATATAGATAAATTAAGTTTACAAAAATTATTATCCAATTAATTATTTTGATATTTCATAAATAATTGACACAATATAAATATATATATATATTATATGCCTAATTAAAAAGGGAAATAAAAACCAAAATAGACTTAAAAAGTTTTTGTTCCCAAAATAACATTTATAGAGAAAAATGACTAAAATACACTTTATTAAAGCGTGTAAATAAACATTTAGAACCCTTGGATTAACTAATCTAAATTTTGGGTTTAGAGTTATGAGTGGGGTTTTGGAGGTGAGGTTTAAAATTTAAAAAAATATAAAAAAATATTGAAATTTTCTAAATAAAAAGTCTATTTTGGTCATTTTTTCTTTTTAATGTCTATTTTGTGACAAAAACTTCAAAATAGTCTATTTGAGAGATTTGCCCTAAAAAATAAGTGCGTAAAGATAATTTATAATATTAGCTTTGATATTGTAATATTGTTATTCTCTATTATAGTATTATTAAATTTTAGATTTTATAAAAAACATAAAACATGATTTTATATTTTTATTTATTTATGATATTGTATTTTTTTAAATGGAAGCGTAATTATTCATAAGCTTCCAACATGTTTTAAATACAATATTTTTAAAGCGTTTTGGAAGTAAAACTTTGTAGCTTTCACAAGGTTTCGATTCTGATTCTGTTTCCAAAGCGTGAAGCGGACGTCCGATGAAATTTCAGTGCAAAATTTATAGAAGCTTCGACATAGTAATATTTTTTTAGTAAATATGGGTCGATCTTTGGTTAAACCTCGGTATATTAACATATAACCGAATAAGAGTCAAACCAAAAAAAAAATTGATATACATAAATATCTTAAAAATTTGGTATATTTACAACTGAAACTGAATCAATAGCAAACTCACAACCAAATTAATGCCCAAATACTCAAAATATATTTTATATATCTAAAATATTAATTATATTTAATATATCTAAAATATTAATTAGATTTAATTTAAAATATTAATTAGATTTAATTTTAAATTATTAAATATTTTAATAAATTTTCTTAATTAAATATTAACGATGTTTTAAACTTCGGTTAGACAGAATTGACGTCATCAAAATTAAAGTGTAAAACCTCCTAATTTCAAAAGTTTAGGTATTTATAAGGCAACCAAAATTAATTTGTGTATTAATTGAAAAATCATAATAATTTGTGTATTTTAAGGAATTTTCTCTTAGAAAAATAATATAAACAAACGAAAATAACTATTGGCTTTTATTTAACCAAAACAATAAATGTCATTTTTTTATTCCAATCAGATGATAGATGCCACAAGTCACATCCAAAATACAAGATTTATCTTGTGCGTTTGTAAGATTTAGGGTTTTAATGGTAACGTTGGATTCGGTAATAAAAGCGTTATGAATGAAAGTGTGGTGTGCAACATAAGTTGATGTGTTATGCGGGACAAATGTGATTTAATTAAAAACAAGTAATGCGGTTCTGATAGAAAATAGTGTAATTTTGATAGAAAAAAGTACAGTTTGATAAAAGGTAAGTAAAATTAATATATTAATACAATTAGAATTTTTTGTGAAAATGGCAAAAATATTCTTTACTGTTTATAAGATAAAACATCTAATATTAAAAATCAGATTGTTTTCAGATAATTTTGAGTATTTCAGATGGTTCATAACTTCATATGACAATTTTTTTTTGTAACAAAATCTCAGATAATTTCTGGTCCAGTTTGTTTTAAGATAATTTTGAGTAACCTAATCTGTCTACTTATCCAGGTGGTGTGGCTGATTATGTTACCACCGCAGCTAGGCTTAACGAGAAAGCGAATATATGACAAATCCGGCCAGAGGATGATGTAACTTATGTTGTAAAATATGTTTTAGCTTGTTCTTTGTTTCAGAGTAGTACTACAAAGATAATGTTAAGATGCAAAAGATGTAGACTTTCATGTTGAATATGAAGATAATGTTTTGGTTCTGCAACTCTAGCTTTAAGAACGAAGATGATGACCATGATGCACAAGAGGAGGAATCATAACACAAACTGATCTATAAATGGGGCAATCCTCTCAGTCTACTGATATTGTAACACCATCACCATCAAAAAAGATGCAAGCAAAACGATGGAAGAAGAGTGTTACTGGCTCGTACTAGCAGCTCCAACAAGAACACCTTGAGCATTACCTTCCTTTTTGTTGTTACCTTCTTCCTTGGAATCATCCTGTTTCCTTAGCCTGATCTTATACTTAGCTTCAAACTCTGTCATATCTTTCTTCTTCTTCTCCAATGTCTCGTACAGCTTCTTCACAACCTCTTCGAGCCCTTCCTTGTTGCGGTTGACAGCAGGGAGTACCTCTTTGATGGTTCTCTCTACCAGAACACCTCCAATCATGCGGAAGCATTTCCTAGACTGGTCGAGAGGCTGAATAGCGTTGATGACAAGAGAGTGTTCGCTCACTTGCATCTCCAGGTCGGTTATGTTGGAATAGATTTGGCTCATCTCTGATCTCATGGATTCGTAGATGTTCAGAATGGCTTGCTCATTCGGTGGTTCCCTCAAGCTCGCCATTGATTCTAGTGTCCTAGAATGAATCAATCAATACGCAGCTGTAAGAACTCAAAACCAACATTGAGACAGAGAAACATGTGCATCCAATGTACTGTAAGATCGTTACAGAGGTGAAACAAGGTGAGCATCAGATCAGGACAAGAACAAACAAGCATGTCGTGTATAAAGTAAACACTAATCAATGTCCTGTAAGATCGTTACAGAAACAGTTCCAAGCACATAGGAAAGTGTTATAAACGTAAAACAAGGTGAGCATAAGGTCACCATCTTGTCAGATCAGGACAAGAACAAACAAGCATGTCGTGTATAAAGTAAACACTAATTCACGATAGTCCATGGAATCAATCTCATCATAGCAGAGGCAACCAACATGGATGAATACATATATTCCATCGAAATTAGGGTTTCGATGTCGGTGATTTCAACTCGATTTGGAAAATTTTCCGACAAATCTAGGACTAGAGATCCTGTTTTACTTTCAGACACAAACCTTGTCGACAATACAAAGAAAAAAACAGGAAACTTACTTTTAGAAGCACGAGAAAGATCTTAGAAGCTTTGTTTGGGGGGGGGGAAGAAAAGATGTAGACGAAGATGGATTTCGAGAGAGACGGAACGCGGCGCAGAGAGTTGAGGAAGAACAGGCCAGGGTTGGGTTTAACAACGTATAATTGATCCGGGTTTAGGACAAATCATTGAACCGGTTTAAGATTTTATTGTTATCGAAACGGTTTAAGATTGACTGTTTTGAATTGGATTAGTTAATTAGAGTAAATAAAAATGTGAAAACAAATGAAATGAAAAAGTGAAATGGTGGAAATCTTACAATACTAAAAGTTGAATAAGATCAACTCTCAGCGTGTCTATGTCATCTTAAAAAATCAACCAATGAAAATGTAACTAAGTGTCATGTCATCTTAATAAGCAACAAGACTTTCCGTGTACTACTTACGCCAAATTCATAGAGCTTCATATTTTCGTTTTCCACCAACCTGTAACTCTTCCTAAGATAAGATTTTTTTCCTCTTCCAAATCATTCAAAACAAAAATCTTGAATTCAGTCGATAGTCATCGACGGTTTTGATCTTTTCCTACTTAAACATATGCTATATGGAATCTGAAACAACCTATTATATTAATAATTCCCCTCAACGCCCTATTTATATCGTCTCTTAATCCAAAGAGAACTAGGTTGGTAAGAATTTCAATATTATTTTGTTTCAGAAAAGCTCAACTTTTTATATGATCTTTAGTATTATTTTTTATTTTTTATTTTTTTGCAAGATCCACCAATCGTCCAAAATCACTGGAAGATCAGGTATATGTTCTCATCTTCATACTTGAATGTTTCCTTCTGTATTGTTTTGGTCATCTAAAATTTAATTTATTAAATACAGTGAGATTTGTGATTGTAAGCTCATGGTAATCTAACGTCTTAATTAAAAGTATGTTATTTATATATGAGATATAGTGAATGCATTAGATATTCATGCCTCTCTGCTCTTTGGTCTACCGGACGGCCATGAAGAGATAATGATTCACCCAAGCTTTTGCGATGATATGTTTATAGATTGATCCTCAGCTAAAAATTTCATTGAGGAATATGTATTAGTTTGCATCTTAAGGTGGTTGTGCTTTTTTTATTTTTTTTTGTACCTCAGTGTAAGTATTTGCTCTGTCATAAAAATCCTACATCCTAACTTTACTCTCCTTTTTCTTGCTATCTAATGTAGTGGATGCAATGGATTTGAAGACGCACCCAATTTATTTAAGGACTGCTCGATGTATCTTATGTGCACTCAGAATCAAAATTATGAAATCCTACGGGATAGGCTGAGAGTTTAGGTACGCTTTGCTTCTCTTATGTGCATTCAAAATCAAAATTATGTAATCAATTAAAGAGTTTATTTCTATTTGTTGCAGCTTTGGAACTCTAAAGAGGTGACAACAGAGGAGTACAATGAGTTTTACAGAGTTTTCAATGAGTATTTGGACCCACTGGCATCAACTCACTTCACAACAGAGGTACACTGGAGGGAAAACATCAGTTGGAATATGCTACTGGAGAGCATACATGTAGCACAATAAGATTCAGGAAGGATGAGGTGAGCTTGGCGTTTAGAAATGAAACTTTATATGTTGTTCATATCTAGCATTAATTTCATAGTTGAGTTATATATTGTCTAATGTAGTTTTAACGAAAAGGATTGTAGATATCGTATCTGTAGTACCTAGCATAGGAAGCAAATGAGGTATGTTATCTATTTTTTCTATACTTTGTAACTTTCTTACTTTTAGTCTCAAAATTTTGTGCTCATTTTTTTTTTTTGCGAGGCAAGATACTTTTTTCAGCAAGTTATATCATGAGTCAGCTATTGCCTTGATGTAGTAAGAAATTACTTATGGAATTCTTCTTAGCCCTCGCAGATTTACTGAACCTTTGTTTATCATTCCTGTACTCACATTATTTTTTAGCATATAAACAAGAGTTTGAGGAAATTGGATACGGATGCAATCATATACCTTTGCGCTTTCCATTTTGGTGAAAATAATTGTGTTTGGGATAAGGGTAATAACACCTTTATTTAAAACTCATCCGTGTTTTTAAGTGATTGTATGGGATCCTCATTCTCTATGTAACCTTAACATTTTATTAATTAATCAACTCCAGATAACCACAAAATGAACACAAGAAATCATTGAGAATGTTTTTGATTTCTAGATTAAGCTTCTTTTTTGTAACACTTTCAAATTAAGCTAAAACTCAAAAGAAACATGAACAAGTTGGTTGTTTGACACCAATAAATAAACACCTTTGAAATCAAAAGAACCAACAAACCTTAAAAATTAGTTTTTATATAATCCATCAATAAAAATTTATTTGAATAGTTTTTAAATATATTAAAATTGGGTTTTTAATAAACGCTTTTATTAATTTAAAATAAGTTTACAATGAAGCAATAAAAACCAGATTACAAAGGAAAAGGAGAGAATGATGAAATATTGATAGCAAGATCATAACCAGACAATAGCGAAGATGGTGACCATTCGAGTTATACCATGAAGAGGCGAGTCGTATTAGAAATGGGTTTTAATTTTCTGGCTAATTCACTTACAAGCCATAACAACATAAGTTTTTTCTCCTCACTAAAATAACTAACCAGAAAATATAGAATAGAACGTTAGATTGAAATTAATAAATTATATTATATATATAGTTATATGCTAATATAATATTATTAATCATCAAAAATATAAGATAAAATCAGAAAATCATGTTTTATTTAAAAAATTTATTTTCAATCAAAGTTTTTAATTACCATTAAAACAAATTATTTAACTAACATATTAATATCAAATTAGGACTTTGGCCAAAAAATTAAGATAAAAATAATTAAAGTATGTTTTTACTCTATCATACAAATAATATTGCAAGGTTATATATTTTCTACACAGTACCAATGACTAATATATCTGCATATGTATAATGCACATAATCTATCCAACATACTTTTTATGTAGTATCTAAACATGAAATCACTCATAATGAAATCTCCTACAGATAATTAATCTGAATCACACAAATTATATATTTATAATTGAATTTTAAAAGGAATTTTAATATGCATGAAAATTTTAAAATAAAAAATTTGAAAATTAATTTTATAGACAAAGAACCGCGCGTAGCGCGGTTAAAGCTCTAGTAAAAAGAAAAGTACAATAAGATGTAGAGTAAAAGTAGAGACATTAACTAGAGTAACTATCAAATTAAGGTGTTTTTACTTGATTGGTAAATTCTAGCTCAGCTGAGAGTAATTTTAAAATGGGAGTACAATATTACTCTAAAACAACAATTCAGTCACATCCTTTGTTATGTGTGTTGTTTTCTATTAAATTAATATTTATTATAATTTTAATTTAAAATATTTAAATTTACAATAAAAATACTATATTTTGCATTAATTCTTTTATAAAAGAATCCAATACTATAATTTATTTTAAAATACCTCCTCAGTTACAAAAAAAATACATATTTTAGGGAGGAAAATCTGTTTTAAAATAATTTATTTTTAATATTAACAATGTATTTTTGTCAACTAATAAAAAAATTATGATTTTTAAAAATATTAATTATATTTTTTGAAGTTTTATTGGCTTAGAAATATAGGAAATATAAATTATAAAAAATTATGTATTATTAATTGAGTTTTAATGTGTTTTATTAAAAAGTGTAAAAAACTTAAAATATATATTTATTATGTGTGGCTCCAAAAAAAACGGTGATCATGACGTAAGAGGAAGTCTTTGGAAGATTTACTTGAGATGAGGTTGGAGACGGATGTCTGAGAAGGACTTTGAGTCGGAGAGCAACTGTAAGGGAGAGGAGAAAGTTAAAGCTCATTATATTTGAAGCCAAGTGAAGAAGGTTGGTGAAAATAAAACAATGGGTCCTCGGTAAATAAGAGATCCCAACGATGAGCTCGGCTACCAGACGGATGCTCAAACCGTGCGTCACACTGGAACCCAAAACAAATAGATCCAAAAGCAAAATCAAAAGCACAAACAAAAAAATAAGCTTTAAAGAGGAGTAGATGGAAAACTAATTCAGAGGCAGTTTTCAATAATGGTGGTGCTTGGGAGAGTTTAAAAATTAGGGGACCAAATATTTCTTAACATGATATACTAATTTTTTACTTCTTTTGTTTCAATTTATTTGGTATTTTAAGATTTTTATTTTGTTTCATAATAAGTGATGTTTTTTTATTGTAGACAAAAATTTAATCTTGTTTAAAATTTTTGACCAACTATAAATACTACTATTTTTTATGGGTTGAATTAATTTTATTTAATAGTTTTTGTATGTAACCAAAATAAGTTGTATAAAATTTTGCATTATCTTATTTTTTGTGTAATAACCTTAAAAACAGAGGATGTAGTAATATAACTTCCTGTAAGATTCAAGAATATGCTAATATTAATATTTTTAGTAGACGTAGAATCTAATCTTTGCTAGTTAATGCCAGTGAGTAATTTTATAAACTAAATATTAAAAGTACATCTACTTATTTTATTCTAATTATTAAATAAATAGACACAAGGTCAAAGAAAACAAAAAAAAAGGGAAACCCCGCGTGGAAAATGTTACCAATCTATTAAAAATCAATTAACCAACGGTAAAATAAGCTATCTATAGACTATAAAGTATACACACAAAGCATTGTCATAGGACACACTCAACTCAAACTCAAACTCTAGAAAGAAAACTTTTAACAATGGCTTATTCTTCTTCTACAAAACAAGCTTGTGTTCTTCTTGTCTTTCCTTCTCATTTTCCTATTCTCAAACAATCTTGTGGCTGGAGAAACCAAGAAAGTGAAACTCAATCTTTACTATGAATCACTTTGTCCATACAGTCAGAAATTCATAAACGATGATCTAGTGAAACTCTTTGAGTCTGATCTCCACAGAATCACCGATCTCAAGCTCGTTCCATTCGGTAACGCAAAAGTCTCCCATAACCTGACTGTCACTTGCCAGGTTCTTTTCAATTTGTCAAAAGGAGATTCTTTCCCTTTAGTTAACCATTATTTGCCTAATATAAATGCTTAAGAAGATCATATATAAGATATGTAATCTTGGTCCGTAAGATACACATGTCGTTCTCCTCTTTCTTGTTTATATACTAATCAATCTCTGCTAATAGAAAAAAAATACTTAATCCCTCTTATTCATAGATCGGTTTAACCACTTGTATGTTTATTCTATGTGGTTTTAATTAATTAATTATAATATTTTGTGAAGCATGGTGAAGAGGAATGTAAACTAAACGCCATTGGAGCTTGCGCCATAAGCACTTGGCCCAACCCGGTATATAACAAATTTTTAAAATTGACTTCTAACATCTACTGTTTTACAAATAAACATGAGGCAAATGATATCTGAATTTGAAAATGGGATGAATTTTTGGCACGCAGAAAATGCACTACTGGTTCATAAGGTGCATTGAAAAGGACACAAAGAACTGGGAAACATGTTTTAAGACATATGGTGGTGAGAAAGCCGTAAGAGATTGCTACTCCGGTGATCTCTCAAAAAAAGTGAGTATACACAAAACAATCTTAGTGTAAACATAAATTATAGTACAATTTTCTCCAATAGTCAAATTTTTGTCACAAAAATAGCCATAAAAAATAATCGAAATAAATTATATTTTGAAAATTTTAATTTTAATTTTTTTAAATTTTAAACTTCACCTCCAAAACTCACCCCATAACTCTAAACTTTAAATTAGATTAGTTAACCTAAAAGGTATAATGTATATTTACACATTTTAATAATGAATGATGAATGAGATTGTGGCACTCCACTCGCCGCTAATAAAATCTATTTTGTCATTTTTAAAATTATTTTTGTGACAAAAACTTTTTAAAAACTATCATTGGCTATTTCTCTAAATATTATATTTGTATATTAATTGTCATACAACCCTATACTTTTTTCAGCTTATACTTGGTTATGCAAAGAAGACTTTGAATTTGAAGCCGAAGAAAATGTTACGTGCCATGGGGTCACAGTGAACGGCAAACCCACTCTATGAAGTATAACACCCCTTTTTTTCCTTAAGAAAACCGGAATTTTATTTATTTAAAATTTTTTTTAATCAATTAAAAATATGTTGCTTGTTTGTGTTTCTGGAATTGCAGAATTTTAATGATTTTGTGGCCCAAGTGTGCAAAGCCTACCAAGGAAAAGCTCCTCTACCAAAAGTCTGCAGGTCTGCTGCCTCGGCAAAGAAGAAAGTGTTGAAGCTTCAAGTCTCATATGCCGATGAAGCTTTCCATTAACTAAAAAAAGTACTTGTTGAACTAAGATGGATTTAAGCTTTTTGTTATAGTCTGATAGATCCGATCTAGAATAAGAACAAGGAGGTAGCCACATAACCAA
The DNA here is from genome assembly GCA_905132885.1 of Moricandia moricandioides. Classification (NCBI taxonomy): domain Eukaryota; kingdom Viridiplantae; phylum Streptophyta; class Magnoliopsida; order Brassicales; family Brassicaceae; genus Moricandia; species Moricandia moricandioides. Next base: position 174,218 of record CAJHQQ010000406.1, read on the forward strand.
CCATATATCCACTCTCAGCATTCGACCTGATTCTGACCGTGAAGAACTTTGATAGATAACGAATTCATTACATTCATCATACGGTTTCAATGCTTCATACAAATTCAACCGAAAATGACAATAACTACATAATCCATTAACTGATGATTCCGACAAACAAGGCCAACATAATAACATATCAGTACAACGTTCGCTAGCTCTTGTTTTTTTTTCTTTTACTAAACTACACGCAAACACCACTTAAACAATTCCACTAGAAGAATGAAATAAATCTTTTTTTCTTTTTGGAATCGAAACCGTTAGGTCCTGTCAGAATTAATATAAACACTAATTGTACACAACCTCCAAAAATGGTCTTATCCCCCGCCCCCCCCCCCCCCCCCCCCTTTGTGAGTGATCTGTTCCGTCTGTTTCTTGCTTCAGAACTCCAAAGTCTTTCTCTTCTGTCTCGCCAGCACAAGCTATGAACTTCCCAAACCATTCAGAGCTTCTTCTTTTTCAACTTTAAGTTAATGAATGGTTTTTCACTCACCCGATTGTTGCTTCTGATCTACAGGTTTAACTTGAACTGCAGATGGAAACCGCGTGAACATACGGGAACCCGGGAGGCCCCGTCTGATGTTGCTGCGTTCTTCCCTCCTTTCATGTTATTGCCTGCTGCTGCTGCTGCAATGGCTTTCGCTGGATCTAAAGTGGCGGCAACGGATCCCGCGGTGCTAACTGGAGGACACGCTGCGGAACCTGGTTGTTGCTGATGTCTTTGAATGTAATAACCACCAGAAGGAGACATAGTGATTTGCTGCTGTTGATGTTGAGATTGCATATAAGGATTAGAAAAGAAAAGCTGGGCTTGCTGCTGCAACCCATGCTTTGGCAACTGTTGCTGTTGTTGTTGGGACTTGGATCCAGAGCGCGTGGTTTGGTTTCCGAGAACTGAAGGACCATTGTTCCTTCCAACAGCTGCAGAAGCTACGGATGCAGGCTGCAAGTTCTTGGACGGCTGAGATGATGAGTGAGTAGTAGAGGAAGCTTGTTCAGCTTTGTTCACCGCTGAGGAAGCCGGAGCAGTTGTTCTTGGGCTCCCGGCGGTGTTTTTGGAGACCGAAGACGTAGAAGGTGACCCAACTAACATTGGAGGAGATGGAGCCTGGCTATTACCTCCTTGCACCTGCTGCATTGGTGAACCAGGTTTTGAGTCTGCTGCAAAAGAAATCTGCGACTGCTGAGGGCGGCTTTGCTGTTTATGCGATACGTTTCTTAGGGATGAAGAAGCAGTAACAGATGATGATGGCGAAAGTATGGAAGAAGACTGAGCAGCTTGGGAAGTGTTCGTTGTCCTGGGTGAATTGTTTTTCCACTGAGGAGACTGCACCTGACTGCTACTTGACTGGACAGGAAACCCTGAATTGGCATTTGGGATTTTGGCAGTTCCCGCGGGAGATACGGTGGTATTGTGATCAGCGAAACCACTACCATTACTCACCACAGGCCCTTTGGTTCTACCAGCAGAAGTAGCGACTGAAGTTGCATACTGTTGCTGCTTTTGGAGATACATGGTGGTATAAGGTTGCTGAGATTGACTCCGTTGCATATGCTGCTGCTGCTGTTGCATATGCTGCAGCATCTTCTGTTGCATAGAACTGGAACTCTGTGGCTGAGCAGAACCAAGGTTGTGCAAACGGGACGTATCAACGATGCTACCACTCGTTACAGCAGAAACAGATGCATCAGCCAAATCGTGTTTGTTAGAGAAAGCAATAGACTGTCCACCATTCACACCACTCGTTTTCCCTGATGCTCCTCCTGTCTTCCTTTGTTCTTCCATCGTATTAGCAGTAGCATTAGAGCCGGATTTTCTATCATCTGAAGGAGCAGTGTAGTTCATTTTCTGCTGGGCTGCTAGAGCAGCAACATTCGCTGCCATCCTTTGATAACCTTGCCTCGCTGCTTCCGGAATGCTCTGCAACGTAGCGTGATTTTGAGCAGGTGATGACCTGTTCAGGGAAGGAGCGTTATTAGCTCCATTGAATGTCGCAAAGGTCATAGCATAACCCTGGGACTTTAACGATTCCACACCAGCCTTTGAAACCTGCTGTTGTGATTTCTTTTCACCGTGATTGCTGGAAGATACGACCACTCCACCACCTGGGGCTGTTGAACTCATCAAACCCAAGTTGGTTGGTTGCATCTGCATACCATACTTTTGTCCATATGAAACGTTGGAACGAGAGCCACGGCTATCAGCGGTTGATGGGCTATCTTCTCCTATAGTGTCGCTATGTTGAGACGCATTTTCTTTTGGTTGCTGCCTCTGCTGGAAATTCAAAGCCTGAGATTGGACTTTATGAGTTGGATATCCTTGAGAGTTCCCTTGATTCATCGGTGGTTTCAGCTGTTGGTTTTGCAGATGCTTTTGTGCTGTTGAGGAACCAGAGGAGACACTTCCACTCTGGTTGTTCGGAGCATGGCTCTGGAGCATTTGACCAGTTTGTTGCTGCTGGGGTTGCTGTTGCTGCTTATGTGGCTGAGAAAAAGGAGTCTGGATCATTTGGGAAGAATAGAACGAACCATTAAAAAATGGTATTGGCTGCCCAGGAGCTCCTCTATAAGCAGGTGGTGCACCAACATGTGCTGGGACTGGAAATGGATAGCCATTGTTCTGCAAGATGGCCATGTATTGCGTTTCATTGCCTGGCATGCCTGGATAACTGAAGGTCATTGTTGGAGCACCAGCTGGAGTAGCTGATACAGATCCATTCATTGAGTTTGCATTAGCTGTCGCACCAGAAGAAGCTGTGTTGCCACTATTAGGAGGTCTGACAGATGCGGCAGCTATTGTAGCAGCTCCATGAGGCTGTTGGCCCATGGGAAAAATGAATGTAGGACCATGCTACAATAAAAGAAACAAAAACACAAACAACAGCGTGAAAGAAGTACACCAAAAACTTAATATGGGAAGCATGCTTAGATCACGACAAAAGCAAACTAACCATGATGTTACTCGCTGCTCCAGGAGGCAGAGCTTGTTGGAGCAATATTTGATTTCTCTGGGCTGTATCTGAGATTTTGAAAGTAGATTGAGAGTTCTCATCTGGAACTGGGTTGGAACTTCTTCCCAAAACAGTGCCCTGGAGTTCTGTGGGAGGCATGAGACTGAGATTGCAGGCCTTGGTCCCATACAATGGAGCTGAGCCAATTGCTGCAGGCCAGAAAGGATTCATCTTGGTGAATTGCTGATGTGATTGAATATTTCGAGCGATATAGAAGTGTGTTGCACATCTCTTAGGCCTCGGTTGATTAAAAAGTAAATGTGGAGGCTGCAAGAGATCAAAAAGTTATAAACAGTAAAGAAAGGAAGAGAGGATCCTTTAAATGGATCAGCAAGCAATCAAAATTACCTGCATTGCCGCAGATGATAAGGAACTAGTACCCGTAGGGACTACTCCTTGTGTAGAAGGCATGCATCTGCTTATTATTAATCACAGAGTTTTCTATAAATTCAAGTGAAACCAAAAAGGACTTTTACTAAGTTTCACTTGATAAAATTACATAAACACATACCCCATTGTAGGAATACCTCCGGGCCATCCAGGCATTGACATATGCAGAGGTAAAGGGCTAGACTGAACTGAAATCAGACGGACAAAAGAAGTAACTAAAGAAACCAAAACTTGCGCAATGGTATAGACAAAGGAAACACAAGAAAGATGAAAAAAGCTTATTTACCAGTTTTATCTGGAACAGACAGCTGTTGTTGTTGCGGTGGTGGCTGTTTCTGAACATGATGATTGTTCATTACACCTACGTGATCAGAGTTATCCAAGTCGAGTTTAAGTTCACAATTACTCTCTGACTTATGAGGTTCGGCTTCAGCAATCGTACTAGGTCTCTTCTTCTCCTCAGACTCAAGAATCGTCGCGTTATCTCCATCTTCCTTTAACAGAGGCTTAGCTTCCTGCTTCATCATGCATAACACATGGGAGAATTTTTTTAAAAAGGGCAAAAGGGAACAAGATAAGAAAAGAGAGCCAAAAACAAAAGAAATGGAAAAGTAATGATGGATGACACAATATTACCAAACACAAAGTAGGTCCCACTCACCGTTTCCACTTCCGTGACTTTAGGTTCCGCTTCTGTTGCCACACATTCCATCTCGCCGTCTCTCTCCGATGAAGACCTAACCGGCGGTGGCGCCTAAACCGGTTTTAAAAGATAATATTATGATAATATTTAAAAAAAATACAGAATAAAGCAATAAAATTAAGATAATATTTAAAAAAATGGAGGAAAGTACAAATTAAGATGATATATTAAAATGAAGGAAATAAAATAAAATTAAGATAATATTTTAAAAAATGGAGGAAAAAGCACGTTACAATTAAAACAAAAAGAAAAAGCTGAAAACTTACCATCAGATCTATCTCAAACTTCTCCTTCTCCGGCGAGCTACTGCATGATTACAAAGAAACATCTCTGAGCACCAGAATTAAGGTTAATATAAATCACCAAAAATGCATAGATTTGTGTGCTTACAGTTGAGCTCCATCACCAACGGATGTAACTCCTGAAGAAGATTTCACTTTCAGCAACACTGTCCCCTCTTTAATTTCTTTCTTCTCAGAATCTAACGCCTCGTTGGTGCTTTCCCTGGTCGAATCCAATACTGTGCTGCTATCTTCACCCGATCCTGATCTCTTTAGATCATCATCAAGTAGAGCTTCTTCACCTTCGGGTTTGACATGCCTCGGCTTCTTTCTCTTAGAATCTGAAGTCAAACGAAAGATAAGCAAAAGAACAAATCATAACAGATTGGCTGTGAAAGGAGAGGACTTTTACTAATGTCAGAGATCGAATTTGCAGCTAGTGTGATGGAGATTGGTGAAGATAATCTGCCTGTGGTTTTAGCACATGCGTCTGGCATTCTCATCATCCCGTACAACACCTCTGCGATCTCTATCTCAATCTCGTCTTGAACAGCTACAGGTGATGATACCTTGCAGGACGGAGGAGGAACAGGCCTCTGTTTTGTCTTCACATCAGAAGCAAAATAGTAAAGAGAAGATAGAGGTGAAGACAATGAGTGGGTTTAGAGAAGACTAACAATCTTAACGTTGGATGAAGATGGAGCTAAACAACCACCGCCCGTAGCATTAGACGCTGGTCTCTTTGTACAAGCTGTAAAGAGAGAACAAGAAAGATTAGATTTCACGAGATTTGATCAAGCAACGGCTACGCCTCTAGGAAAGAGAGATTGTTTTTAATATTTGTAGCTTCCACCTCTCTACCTGACCGTGCTTTTCTAGGAACGGCTACGCCGATCATCTCATCCGTGGCCGCCACCGGCGCCGCCGGAGAAGGAGGCGATCTGAAACTTCTTGACGTTGGCGGAAAGTTCTTCCTCTGGTGATTCGGAAGAGAGGATGAAAACGACGTCGGAGGAAGCATCTTCAACGCGTCGTCGTATTCTTCGTCGTCGTTGACACTCTCCTCCGAGCTCTCATCACCACCGTCTTCTAAATTAATCAACCGTTCTCCTCTTCTCCTTTTGCTCCGGCTATGTAACCGATCTCTTTCCTTCTTCGTACTCCTCAGCCTCGCCGTCTCCGGTAACTCCACCGGACCTTCCTCCTCTGAAAAAAAAAACAAACCATCAGAATCAAACGGTCTCTCTCAGATCTGAAGAAAAAAACAAAAACCTGGAGAATCTCTGTATCTCCGCCGTGAGAAGCCGTTTCCGGCAGCCGCCATGGGTACTCTTCTAGCTTCTCTATTCCTATCCATCTCTCTCTCTCTCTAATTTGCTTCCCATTATCTCATCCCTTTATTTGTTATCCTCATAATAAAAATCAGTAGGGAATAAATCCACGGCTCATATCTCCTCCCGTGTAACTCTTCTCGTAATCTCCACCGTTGGTTTGTAATCATCCAACGGTCTCGGTTCGTTATATGCCAGCGTGGCAATATCTTGGCCCTCCGTTATAAAGATCTCATATCAATAACCGATATTTCCTCTTTTATTGTTTTTTCTTACCACCGAATTATTAGAAAAACGTATTCTTTTTATTATTTTAATACTACTAGTCAGCATCCAATGTGGTACCCACCCAAAATGAGTATTAAAATAAATAAATGTTTTACATAATATTGTTTTTTGTTAACGTTTATTTTCAGTATTTAATGATATTATATCCAAGTCGGATTTCAATGTGAAAAAAATTATTCGGACTGCTACCCGTTATTAAACTTTAAGTTGCCACGTGTCAATTGTTTGACATTAGACGCTTCCGTATAAACTATTGCTACCAATATTTTATTGACTTTATTGGTCGGGAAATTAATTAAATAATTAAAAGAAGTGATAAATATATTGAGAGTCTCAAACAAAAGATAATATTGAAAATAAAATATTTGTTAAAAGGCCTCTGAGGTAGTAAACTGTTGTTGTCTACTAGCGGAGATGACTCGTGTGACAAAAAAAAAAACTGGCATAGAGACACGCACAGAGATTGTATTATTTAAAATCAAAATGTGTCCTCAGGAAATGTATAACCGGCACTACCGGTAGACACAGACCATGGTAAAAGGCAATTTTAACGATCAGAATGGAGTCTTTGTGACCACCAACATGCACCGAACCAACCGGTAAACATAATTATATCGCAACTTAATTAAATGGCTCATAATAGATAGAGCAATTCTTTTAAATAAGTATTTTTAAAATTTTATTTCCAAAATAATCGAAATATTTTTTATTTAAAATTCATAAAAAAAAATTTTTAAAAAATTTAAATTTATTTTCAAAATTCTATTCTATAACTTTAAACTTAAATCTAGATTAGTTAACTCTAGGAATACAAATGTACTTTTACACTATTTAATCAAATATATTTTAATTTTGTAAAGATTATTTTTGTAACAAAAAATTTATTGTTATTTTAAAGTATTTTTTAATATATTTATGATAGTACCTAAACATTTTGATGTTGGATATTTCTCCATTTTTTATCATCTACTATTCCTCCAATATTTTCTTTAAAAATGGGATAAAATATCAATTTATTGATCACTCATGGTAAATAATGTTATATGTACAAGTAAATATGAATATGGGAAACATATTAAATCCACTAAACCGTACTGAATGTTTAAATTTTATATTATAGAACTATTAAATTATTTAAATCTGATAATAAAGACAATCCAAATAAATTATACTAGCATATATCTCAATTGAACCACTAAAACATCTTATTTTCCAATCATAAATTCAGCTGAGAAACATATCAGATAGTGATCATTCCTATGTTAGATAGAAAAAAACTGGTGAAAATGAGATAACTGCAAATTTTATAAATAATTAAATATATGGTCACAGTTGGATATTTCTAAAATAAAAATGATATACTAGTTCCCTAGATTTGTTTATTCTATTAGGGGTAGAGAAACAAACAAGCGAAAATTGGAAAATAAAGACACTTTCTTCTTAGATTTGTCATAATAAGATTTGTAGAAAATTGTTTAGATAAGTAGGATTTAGTTTCTATTTAATACAATTATGCCCTTATATATACCTAAATATAAATATTATTACGTTATTATTTTAGTTTTTTTTAAAACTCAGGATGATAATGATGATGATAATTGCTATGATCGAGAACAGAGATGACAGCTTCAAACTCCGACACTTGTTTCTCTATCACCTCCATCTGTCCCACCAACTCATCTAAGCCTCCACTTTTCAACGTCATCTGTTCTGCATATACTCTGAGCCCAGCCACCACGTCACCCAAATCCTCGTACTCCGCCGCAACTCTCACGTTCATACTTCTCCAATAGATCCATCTGATTGTTCGTTCCCTAATCCAACCAACCACCAAACTCATTTACACATCTGAAAAAAAAACACACACACAAATACAATCTGTGCCAAGTTTGAATCTTCACCTGGAGCTCTGATTTCACCATGGATGATACATTCGTGAATAGACTCTGTAGCGATTCAGCTAAATCATCACCGTGAGCATCTGCCATAGATTGATACTTCTTTTCGAAAAGACAGAAAGGCTCTTCCTTTGTCTGACCAATTCAGAGAATGGCTTAGTGAACAAAAACGAAACAGAGGAGCATTTGTTAAGTCTCTCATGAATTCTCTAAAGCCCGTTATAAGCATTCTTTAACAAACCAACATAAAAAGAAACAATCTTTATTTTATTTGTTAACAAAAACAGAGAACAGAGACGGAACAAAGTATATAGGCAAGAGACAAGTAAGAGATGTTTATATGTTCTCATAAAGTTGTTCCTTAACAATGGCTTTTCACTTGCCACATTAAATAACAAAGGCCAATGGTTCTCTCACCAATTCATCATTTTGTAGAAAGTGATGAGTGACTATGGTATATATAGTTATACATGGATACATTTGATGTGCATCTTTTTAATTAATGGTGGCTCTTGTACAGATCGATGCTCCCTAGTTGCAGTCTTGAGGTTGAATTCACGTCTCGTACACACAAGAACCGGAACCTGCAACATACACATTAACTCCAATTCAAGAGACATTTGTGGTTTTACGAAACTCAAACCAATCTGTATAGTGTTGTTTTGATACTTTTGATACTATAGGATTTGTAGAAAGTGATGAATGACTATAGTATATATAGTTATACATGGATACATTTGACATAGATTAGAACCATCTTGTGTTGGTTGATAGAAGAGATGTTTGTCGATGAAAAAAAGAGAGATACAAGGAACGATGGAAATAAAGATCGTGTGAAGAGAAAATCATGGAAAGAATATACTTAGAGATATTTAGGATAGATTTATGAAAGATATTTAACGAAATTTGGAAGTTTCCATTTTTTACTTTATTTGGCTAGAATATACATCATACGTAAGTCAGAAAGCTGTAGAGAGAGTGGAAACTACATTCTGCCACATGCTATTATATGGTAAAAGGCAGAACAAGGTATGACGTGTAAAAAAAAGGTATTTCAGTGACTCTTGGATAGAACTTGTAAAAAAGTCATAGGTAAACTAAAGACATCTAGCTAGAATAATACAAGACAAAATCTAGCTAGGGTAAATTATAGAAGAAAGTGTAGTTTATATTTTATATCCAAGGTAAACCTATATATTATATTTTGTATTCGAATACTACACTACGTTGATGGCTAGAATAAGTATTATACCCTAGCTATGACATTAAATAAAATATAGTTCCAGAATTTTTTAAAAAAAAATTTAAACATAAAAGTAGATATATGTTGATTTCTAATGATTTATATATTTTTAAATAATTTTTGACCTTATTTTACTATATTTTCCACAACACAAGGGCAAAACTGTCTAAAATGACTAAAAGTATCAAAAATCTTATTTGGACAAACAAACATCGAAAGTGTCTTGTTTTTCTAATTCTCCCAACAAACAATAACCTATAAAGTAGTAAGCTGAGATCATATGCTGCCAATAGCGAAATGCTAACTCAGTCGTTAGATTTTTTTCCTTTTTATTATTTCAAACAGTTTTGTTTTTTTTTTTCGTAATCTGACTTGGAAGAAAGAGTCATTCCATAAAAAGGTGTTGAGTTGGCTATCCAACCGGTTAATCTGATCCGTTAAAAGGAGCAACACTCAACGGTTAGGATGAGAAGAGATAGAAATATGCATGTGGGACATTCTCACTCAAGTCGCGGTCACGGAACTTCCTAGAAGTGTAGGCCCGTAGTTAGCTGCAAATGTGGAACTTCTAATTTTCTTCTTCTTTTTTTTCCTTTCACTGCTACTTCCATTTTTAGTTCTCTTTTTAAAAAACATTTTAGATATTATTTTTAAATTATTTTCACTTTTTGAATTTTCCTATTAATTAAAAATATTTATATTGAATTATATACTTTTATTAAAATATATAATTTACCGCTAGATATTTATGTATTTAATAATATTAATCTATAATGATATGAGTTTATATTAATTTCTATATAGGATTGTATTGATATATGAATACATCTTATGATGTATACTTTAAGAATAGTTTTATATACACCTAACAATATGAAAATGTTACATATGAAAAACTTTTGGTACTCAACACGTGATTTGTACTATACGGTGATATCTGATGTGGAAAACGAATATTATATTTGAGTTTTTTTTTTGTGAAAGATGTTATTGTATTTTAGTTTGTTAATAAGCAGTAGCCACTCTATGTCCATATTCAATAAAATAGCAGTTCGATCGAAAAAATATATCTCCAATCAAAGGAATAATCTGGGATTTATTATTTAATAGCATGCTGAATTATTCAGTGGACCTGACCACAAAATGTATGGTAATTTAGTTTTTCAATTATTTTTTTATTCCGACATTTTTCCTCAGAAGAAATAATAAAGTACAGCAAATTGTACATGGGGATAAAAAGGAAATTAAATCTACAGAAAGATGTTTCTTTAACTTGACGATCCAATATCATAAATCCGAATATTTAAAATAACTATTTTAGTAACTAGTATTAAATAAATTTAAAAGATTTAATGAATGTGACACCTATTAGGGCCCATGTAAAATACTAGATTTTTTATTAAAAACACCACCAAGTTTATGGTCAATGGTCAGGATTCATGCTTGTATTAATAACGGTGGAGTAACTAAGGCTTCGAATGGTAAAAAGCAGTTCAAGCGTTGCAGATCAAGCAGATCAAGCGGATCAAGTGCAGATCAAGCGGATCAAGTGCAGATGGGCTTCGAATGGTAAAAGCAGTTCAAGCGTTGCAGATCAAGCTGATCATGCAGATCAAGCGGATCAAGTGCAGATCAAGTAGATCATGCAGGAGAAAGGCAGATCAAGCAGATCAAACAATTTAGTACAGTTTAGAATGATAAAAGCAATTCAAATAAAATAGATTATATATATAAATTATTAAAAAAATTAAATATATAAACACAATACATAAAATAATAAATATTTCACTAGAGTCATGTTAATGTAATTTTAAAATTAAAATGTTAAAAATATTAGCAATTAACGAAATACATATATCTTCCGTTAATATATATATTTAAATCACAATACTATGCAATTACATTTTACCTATTATAATTAAAACACTGACATCATATATAGTAAATGATTTTGCTACAAATTATTAATATATTTAATCTTCTTCTATCAATAACACATTTTCATTCTATTTTACTTACAACTTTGATAATACAAAAAACTCTCATGTCTATTCATCTCTACTATTATTTTTCGTCATACAAATATTATATTTAGTAAAATTATTTATACAATTATTGTGTTTTTAATTAAAACATGTATTAGTGAAAAAAATTATAATATGTATTATGTCAATGTACAACATCATGATTTAAATCTATTAATGAAAATGGATGTATTTTGTTAATTGCTACTGTTATTCGTATTTTGATTTTAAAACTATAATAACATGAATTTAGTTCAACATTTATTACTATTTATGTATTGTATTGTATAATGTATTTTAAATTTTATTGTAATTATTATTATTTAAATAGGTAATCTATTTAATTTGAATTGTTTTTACTATTCTAATTATAATAAATTATTTGATATGTTTGATCTGCTTTCTCACACATGATCTGCACTTGATCCGCTTGATTTGTATAGTGGGTGAGAACTGCATGCAGATCTCCTGCTTTTTTCACAAAAGACAAAAAATATTGAACTGCATGTAGATCTCCCGCTAATTACATTTTCAAAACAGAAAAACGTGAATGGTGAATTTAGTGCGGGAGAACTGCATGTGCGGGAGAACTGCTTTTGTTCTGCCCCTCCATTCATAACCTAAAGCAGTAGATGTACATATTTATACGCGTTTAAAGGCGCGTGAATAACAGATCCGAACACATCCACGTGGTTTAGGACTAACTCACGTGATTGAGTATAATCACGCCACGTGGAATATCGCTCTCTCATAGTTCGTTGGCTTGAATCTTGTTTAAATATGCTTACTTCATTTTATACCAAGTGTCAGTTATAGAAAAAAAATTGTTATAAAATAATTGTTGTTTCTACTTTCGATTGTAAAATTATTAATTTTTTACTAAAATTTATTTTTTATTAATTAAAATATAATTAAATATATAAATAATTATACTTTTATATAAAAAATATGTACAATTAATTATTTTAAAATGACATAAAAATATTTCTTTGTAGTTACAGAACAATCAAGAACAAAGTTAAATGAAAAGAGCTAACCTCACGGTCGTTCACAGATAGCATGTGCAACAGCCGCGTTAATTCCTGACGTGGCAGCTTAACTGTGGTGCAATTACGTTATCTCGTGGATGCATGGTCACGTAAATTCTTTTATGATTGAAATATTAAAATTATAAAATTAAGAGAAATGCCACGTCGGAGTATTGTGTCCCACCAAATGAGTTTGTCGGATATTTCGACCTTTTGTTTTTCTTTAAGCTGGCTTTCATTAACCAAAAAGGAAAGGAGAAAAGAACAAGCCCGAAAGGCTTTAATTTTCTACCTTTTTGTTTTCACTTTAAAATCACGAATGATAAAAATAATAACCAAAAAATGATAAGCTCATTGATGATTCAGAAAATGTAAATATTTTAGAGAAATTTGGTGAGATAATCAGAAAAAAAAATTGATTGTCTAACTAAAATCATACTCTTTCTCTTCTTTTCTCTTCCTACCTCTCTACCTTCTTCATACAAAAATAATTTCCTTTTTTCCTGGTTATTTCACAAATAAGCTCAAAATTTGATAGAATTTACTAAATTAAATTTATTAACATTGACAAGTTTACATGACACGTGGTGATTTTTGGTGTTATATTGCATTTTGCCAACGTGCATCTATTTTGATCGCTCACTTAACCCTAGCCGTCAGGGGAAGATTTCTCAATCAGACCATTAAACATTACGTAAAGCCATTAATTTCTTAGGCTTATTCAGTAAAAAGAAACATTTGAAATGGTTTAGTGTATCAAAAAATTGATATATTACTATTTTATCATCGTGGTTGTCGTATGCGAAGATGAAGATATATGTAAAAAAATCCCTTCATTAACGCACTAAGGCACATCGAAAACTGGGACCTCTTTGTATCTTCTCTATTAAAAGAGAAGTACAATTTTTATCTACTATAAAAAAGTCATATTGATCCATTTCAATAATTACATCTATTTGATTATTACATTAATCTATTAAAAATAAAACATTTCAAATATTTTTAATAATTATTAGGATGTTATTAATAATCAGTTATAATAAAATCTGTTTTAGAAAATCTAACAAGATCTTACTAAGATTTTTAAATATTTTTAAATGAATTCATTCATTATTTTAGTAATTAATAATATAATATTATTATAAATAAAAATTAAATAAGAATTTATTATAGAAGTAAACTATGCTACTTTTAGAGATTTTATGAGTATAATCTATAAATTATATTAAATTAGAATTAATAGATAAATGAAATATGAAAAATTACCCGCACGGATGTGCGGATCAAAATCTAGTTATACTTAAACCATATAGTATTGGTAGTTATCATATTATTGGATACCATATTGATAAAGGATTAAATGCATTTGAAATATTAAATTTAACGAGCACGGCACCATGACTTTTTCTTTTATATTAAAATCATGTATCATTCAAATCCAGAGTAACACATTGCCACAAATGTTTGAAATATCGAAACATTACTTTATATTAGGAACAGTTGATAGATAGAGAGGCTACGCAACTGATTAAGACGTATTTGTTATTCATATAATTGGAGAGTTAGATAAAGAAAAAGACAAAATACTCAAAATATTTTATACCAACATTTGATGGTAGATATAATTAATTATTAGGGGTGGGTACGGATCGAATATCTCCATAATTTTCAGTATTTGTGATTTGCTTCGTATCTTACGGATATCTGATTTTCCGATTTGCTTTGCTTCGGAGAAATACGAATATCTGATTTTTCGGATACGCAGATTTTTTTTGAGATATTTGCGAATATTTACGGATATTTCATTTGTTTTGTTTAATACAAGTTAATTAAGAAAAACTATAAAATTTTGTTTTCAAAAAAATATTTTTACATAATATAAAATGAAAAATAAAAATAAATGAAACTATATAATCCATAAATTAATCAAATTAATCAAATTTTCTTATAAACACACATTTTTTTTGAAAATTTCGTTTTTGTAAAGATTTTATAAGTAAATTCTAAATAAAATTAATATAATGATATGTTAAATAATAATTTTATAAAATTATACATATAAAAATCTATATTTATTTATAGGTATACATTTATTTGTATAATGTCGGATCGAATCGGATATCCGGCTCTAATTTTTTTAGTATTTGTGGTTTGATTCGTTTGTAACGGATATTAACTTTTAGTATTTGCTTTGCTTCGATGATTTACGGATATCCGGATTTTACGGATTGAATCGAAACGAATAACGAATCGAATCAAATTTAACGGATAAAATGCCTAGTACTATTAATTATATGTATTTTAATATTTGATGATGAAAGAGGTACGAATGTGGAAGTCCTTTTTGGTTTTCCTCTAACATTTTGCTGATGGAGAAAACAAACAATTAATTGTTACTGGCTATCGTGATTGCTATTATATTGACGTAAACTAGTCAATCGAAAAGAACTGCGTGATAGGTGCTCTTGTTCTAGTGGACAAACCAATATATATTTAATTGTGTGGCATTAGGGAGAAAGTCTATGATAAGTTTGAAAGAAAGTGGTTAAGTGCACATAATCACACACAAAATATAATGTTCTTTTATAAATTTATCTATTATAAAAGACTGTTCTTTCTTTATTATTGATAAACTCTTATTTTTGCTTTGTATTTGAGAGGTTTGGGTTAAACATTTTATCTGTTAAATTTGATTTGATTCATTATTCGTTTCAATTCAATCCGTAAAATTCAGATATTTGTAAGTTGTCGGAGCAAAACAAATGATAAAAGTTAATATCCCTTAGAAACGAAGCAAACCACAAATACTAAAAAATAAAACCGAATATCCGATCCGATATGATATTATACAAATAGATGTATATCTACAAATCAATATAGATTTTTATATGCATAATTTTATAAAATTATTATTTTAACATATCGTTCTATTAATTTTATTTAAATTTTACTTATAAAATCTTTATAAAAACGAGAATTTTCTAAAATTTTATGTGTTTATAAGAAAATTTGATTAATTTTAGAAGTTTATAAAAAATATAGTTTCTTTAATTTTCATTTTATATTATGTAAAAATATACTTTTTTGAAAACAATTTTTCACAATTTCTAGATTTACTTGTATTAAACAAATTAAATGAGATATACGTAAATATTCTCAAATAAAAAAAATCTGATATCCGAAAACTAGATATATATATTTTTTCGAAACAAAGTAAATACAAAAATCAGATATTTATAAATTACAAAATAAATTACAAATATTGAAAATTATGAAGTTCTTAGCTCTGTGCCCACTCCTACCCCATAAAAAAACAAAGACATATACTCTAAATTTAGGCCCCACTAGATTTTGTCTCTTTTTTTCTCTCTATTGCCTTCATAATCAAAGTAATAAACCGATGAAAACATTAGAGCATAATAACCCTAAGGACCCTAAAACTAAAGGGTTCTTAGTTTTTTTTTTCTTAAAAAATAAATAAAAACGAATCAATCACGGCCGCCACGTGTCAGTGGGTCCGCGAACAGTGCAAAAACCCAACTAAGAACACCTCTTAATTAGGAGATTTAAGAGGTGGTTCTTAAGGTATTTTACGGATCCCACCCGCTAAAAACCCTCCATTGCACATGCTCTTAGTTAGTGATCCTATACTTCAGTATCTGTATTTCCACATCAGTTTGACAAGAAACTACTATATCTAACCATCTTGAAATTGCATTCTTAGATGTTTCTACCTAATTTGCAGAAAGAAACAAAAAAAATAAAATAAACTAGATCGTTTTTTTGGCTGTGGTAATAATGAAGTAATAGTGTGTATTTTACGTTTAAACATGTTAGGAGATAACCAAATTAAAAGTTAAAGCAAGGTATGCATTTGCTCTAGTACCTCACTTTTTAGATATTACTTGATCAAGAGAACCAAAGACTCTAATTTTTGGTGCCTCTCTTTTAATTATTTTGCCCATGACAAATCAAAATTTACAACTCTCTACCGGAGCCGGTCCTAGGTTTTTCAAGACCATAAGTCCTAAATAAAAAATGGCTGAAATAAATTAAAAAAAGAACTTTGCACATAATAAGAGTTGAACCTGAGTCTTTTCAGGTAATTCAAGTGCATAACTGACTATCATACCATTGACAATTTTCAAAAATTTATGGCTAGTTAAATACTTGATAAAATGGCGGCCGGAAGCATGGGTTTCCTTCACTTGGACTCATGGCCGACTTTGCTCTCTACTTCCCATTCATTTGTTAACACACATATGCCTTTCTCTTTGGCATTTTTTGCCACAAAAGAAAAACAGAACATCTTATGACCATATACTTGTTGATCAGATAGCCAATATAACAGTCTCAATTACATGTTTGCAAAATGTATTCAAAGATGTTTTGTTTCATCTGATTCTATTTGTAGTCGTTTCCTGCAACAATGAACATTGTGGTGAAGATGATGAGCAACCCGGTGGTAATAGATGACAAACAAAATGAAGAAGAGTGAGCAGATGAGAGAGTTTGTACTCTTTTATATAATAGATGACAAACACATGACCTTAGGTGAGCAAACTTGGGAGAGATTAGGTATCCGAGGAAATAGGCGTTGAAGAAGACTCCTTGGACAGTGATGACAAGAGCTCTCTCGTACCATTTGGGTTTAGCGGCTTCAATGAACGTCATGAGGCGCATCCTCTCGTTCTCTGCTTCCTCGAGAAGGGCTTTGATCCATCCTCCGCTTTGCTCAAAGCGTCTGAGAGATTTGAAGTGGAGTAACATTCCTTCAACCATTCCGGGCACTGCTGCTACAGTTTCGAGAATAATAGCTCTGCATCCGTATCGACTCTGCGTTGGTGGATGCAAAAGTCAATGCAACAATTCATTTTGGATTATATAATTTGAAATGAGAGCACCAGTGCTTCTATTTGAGGGTATATATGTAAATTGGTAAATGGTGTATATTTTTTTTGGAGATCGAGAACAAAAGCTTCATTGGTCTGAATTTAATTTTATCTTGTGGGTTGTTTTGTCACTTCATATTTTTTGGATATTTTCAAAAAAAAAATTGAGAGTTTTTTATAGAAATTAATGTTAAGACATATTGAAAGTAATTCAAGCAGGTGAGCTATATTCCGTTTTAATTCCAAACAAATCAAAGATAAGATGAACTTTATAAAATATTTGGTGATTTTTTTACTTTTATAGAAAAGTAAACAGTATTTTTTTGAGATTTTGTATATATTTGAAATCATTTCATTTGTATTTATTTGGCGTAGTATTTTATATGTATAGATTTTTGAGTTGTAATAATAATATGATCATTACGATAAAATGACTATTTCTTTGAAATACCTTTAAACAAAAAAGTTCAAAGACACTTATTACATACTATAAACAAAACACACATTAAATAATCTATTTGAATGTGATTATACCAACACTAATGCACCCGATTTATCAGAATTACTTTTACGACATTTTGAAAAGTTCTCGTGTTGCATTATTTTTTTATTTTACACCAAATTTAGAAAAAAGGAGTAAACGATACTTATAACACCATAGATTTCAAAACACTCTAAATAATTTAATTTTCTTTTCGAATACATAATACAAAAACAAACAACTGACACGCAATGCTAAGAAGCAATCGTTCTACATTGTTTACATGATTCATAGTTACCACTTTTATTTGCAAAGTTTTAATCGAGTTTATTTACATTGATGGAAAAAAAAAACTAATTATTTTTCTCTTCTTTCTCTGGGTGAAGCAACCCTAATATTTTTTGTGGCTAAATCGTTCTCCAACGACCACTATCTTTGACAACAATGACAAGTTTCAAAACCTCCATCAAATCTAGCCATCTCCGTCCAGCTTCAATCGGATTTTAGTGTTTCATTAATGATAGTCTTTCTCTTATTTACAAACATGAGTTTTGTCTTCAATCATTCTATTGTGTGAGGATTCTGTAAGGAATTGGGCCCATATCACCTTCAATTTGGTTGATAGACTTATCCTACAATGGGCCAAATTGGGCCTTAGTAAAAGTTGTGGGGTGAAAACATAAATTTTGAAAAGGTTGGGGTTCTTACACTAGAAACCATTTTGTTTTAACAGAGTTGAGCAAGGGTTTGGTAAGGAAAGCTCTTTGCTCGCCGCTTCTTCTTCTTCTTCTTCTTCCTCGCTCTGTTCCCATCTCTTCTCTCTCTAAACGTAAGTTTTGTTCATAAAGTTTATTCTCTTCCCGTTAACCTAACTGTGTATCGATCTATATCTGCAGATTCATCGAGATGGGTCTAACGGAAGAAGAAATCAAAAGACTTTACAGAATCCAAAAGACGTTGATGCAGATGCTCAAGGACCGTGGCTACTTCATCGCTGACTCTGAAATTAACATGAACTTATCACAGTTCGTTAGAAAGTACGGAGACAACATGAAAAGAGAGGATCTTGTTACTCTCAAAGCTAAGAGAAACGACAGCAGTGATCAGGTTTTGTCTTGGTGGTCTTTGTCTGAAACTTTCACTGTCAGGCCGGTCCTGAGATTTAGGGAGCTCTAGGCTATATATAAAAGATTTGAACTAAATTAAAAAAAATAAATTTGGGAGCCTAAATTTTTTTTTTGTAGATCTTTGTTTATGTAATTTTTTTTCAAAAATTTTGGGAGTCTAAGGCGAATGTTTCGTTAGGCTTGGCTCAGGTCCGGCCCTGTTCACTGTGAAAGTCCGAATCTTGGTGGAGATTGTGTTTTTTTTGTTGGGATTTGCAGTAGAATTAACTGTCTAAGCATAGAGCAAGATGGGTTTGTGTGTTTGGTTTCTTTGTCTTAGTTTCTGATTTATGCTGATCTTGCTGTAGCTCTATATCTTCTTCCCTGATGAGGCCAAGGTTGGAGTTAAGACGATGAAGGTGTACACAAACAGGATGAAATCAGAGAATGTTTACAGGGCAATCTTGGTGGTTCAACAGAACTTGACTCCTTTTGCTCGAACTTGCATCAGTGAGATCTCTTCAAAGTTTCATTTGGAAGTGTTCCAGGTAATAAACATTGACATCTTCTGATGATGTGGATCAACATCACAATCCTTAACCATGATGTGGATCAACATCACAACTTAACCATGATGTGGTGCAGGAGGCGGAAATGCTTGTGAACATTAAAGAACATGTTCTTGTTCCGGAGCACCAAGTTCTCACCACTGAGGAGAAGAAAACTTTACTGGAGAGATACACTGTCAAGGAGACACAGGTTAGTACTTAACTATGTAGAGGAATCATTCTTCTTAGCTTTTAGTTTTGTGTAATTTAATGTTGTTGTGTGTTGTTTAGCTTCCAAGGATCCAAGTGACTGATCCAGTCGCAAGATACTTTGGGCTAAAACGTGGACAAGTTGTGAAGATCATACGCCCGAGTGAAACTGCTGGTCGTTATGTTACCTATCGTTATGTTGTATAAGAAAAAAAAAAGCTTTTGTGGATTGCGAGTGGAACGCTCAAAGTGTAAGAGAATTGCTGTTGTACCAAATTGTTGACAATGTTATTTGTTATGTTGTATGAATTAAAAAAAAACTTTACAACGACATTTTAGGATCAACTGTTTAGTGTATAATTGGGCAAGGTGGCCTTGCCAAGGACTGAGATGATTTCATGTTTTGGGTTTATTACACTAATTAAGAGATAACTTATGGGTTACCAAACAACCATCCACAAACAGTATCGTCCAAGCATCGTGCAATAACATCATAGTTTAACCATTTACAAAACAAAAGTAAATGAAGTCGAATTTTCGTTCTTACACCTCTTGCTCTTTCTGATGGGCCGGTGAATCTTTTGTTTATGGAAATGGCAAATACAAGTAAACAAATAACCATTTTCTAGAGAAATTATTAAGAGTTCCACAAATTAAGTATCATTTTTTGAAAATTATCTCAATCAAAAAAATATATTAACATTTGAATTTACATTTCAGTGATTATTGTCTAGGATTTAATGTTAAAAGATTTGAATTGAGTTTTTAATTTATTTTGATGTAAATATGTTTACATTATATACTAATTGGCTGTTTTACAAACTTTTTTTTTTACTTTAACGAATAGTGGTGTGTTGATTAAATGGTCTAAAATTAAAACATCTTACAACTTGTATTTAAAGTTAAAGGGTACCCAAGTTAAAATAGATATAATTACTCAAAAATTGTATTAAATTTATAAAATGATACCCTTGATGTAGCAAGAAGAATTGACATTTTTTGTAAAACAAAACAGAGGCAGTAGATGCAAAAAGCCAAAGATGCGTAGTGTATAAAATTACATTTAAATCTACTAGATGACCAGAGAAAATCAGAGTAACAATAATAATACATAAGAGAGAAAGAGCTCAAAGACTGAGAACATCCAAAGCCTACATTAATGGATTCTAGTGTTCTGAGTGTTGATCTTGCAAACGTATCAATCCTTGGAGTTTCTTGTACTCTCTGGTGGGTATTGTCTGAGAAGGTAGATACAAGTTTTGAGGGTTTGAAAGATTCTTCTTCCTTCCTTGGTCTTTTTTCCCTTTCAGTTTCACTTGTGTATGCTTCTGGTACTCGGCTTCTTAGTGAAAGATTCAATCAAGCGGAACATCCAACGATCTAGCATTCCTATTTAAGACCATGACTTAACAATATTAGGCAAAGATTTTTTGACTACTGAGATTAGATGGAAATGCGACGAACCTGTCAAAGCAAAGGTACCTCCTAATACAGCGCAAAGCCGAGTGATCAAGTGGAGAAAACTACGGCGTTCTTCCTTGATGGTCACAGTGATAGGTGAAAGATCATATAAGAAGTAGACAGCTGCAAAATGGAAAGAAGATGCCATCAAGAAACAGAACCAGAGTAAATAAGAACACTGGAAATGAAGCTTCTTTGACCAACTAACCTGGCCATGTCCTGGCGAATTCGTTCATGGGTGTGTAATATTCAGTTACAGAGTACTGATTTGTTGACAGAACGTCTTTTGAAAGATATCTATATTCCGTAGGAACAATCTGCACCATACACCAGAGGCACATTAGTGACCTTGAGCTACATGTGTACAAGAAGAGTGATGAAATAAGATAAAAACACCTTAATATAGTATTTGAAGGTTCCACTGGTGTCATGCAGGATCCGGTTTGTGTCATCAAGTGGGTTGTGAATTCCCGGGTACTTCGGCCCAAAGGATAGATCATGAATCATATGGCTCACGTTTACGTTTTTGGACCCTCCAAATATCTGTTTTAGAGGGTAAAAGAGATTAGTTAGATACTGGTAAAGAGAGAAGGTTTATGAAGCGAGATAGTGATACCAACCATCTGAGCAACATAGATGTTCAGCCCGTGAACTGAAACGTGGAAGTTTCCAGCTACCCGTTGTACATCTAGGACACCATAAACCTGGAATACAGCAAAAAAAGATTAGTCTCTGTTGTCTAGAAGAACGCCAACAAGTAAACATTTCATATTTTACTATTGACAAAGGCAGAGGTAAATACCCGACATCCTTCTCCATCTGCTAATGCTTGCTTCACCTTTTTGATCATCGTCTCAGCAGCTTGATCAAAGCCAAGAGTATTCAATGCTTCGGTCTCATTCTTGTGGTCTTCTTTGCCATCTTCAGCAAGCACACAAGACCAAAAGAAGAGGTAGCTAACATGAAAACTATCACTGGGACTCTTTTATATACGTTTCACCTTTAAAGATAACCCTCAATACAACATGTAAGTTTCCTATTAATACTCTATTGGAAGCACAAAATTTGTGTAATTCAGTTCTCCAGATACGGCATATTTGAGAAAGGTACACATGTTACTCTTACATATCCACTATGGTTAATACAAGTTTTGATATGTACATTGAACCAACATGGACATGCTGTTATTCCAAAAGATTCAAGACAAAGACACTCAAACGATAGCAAAGGGAAATAAAGCTCATCAGGAAAGATACCAACTCTGAGAAGGCTCAGTAAGTTAAAAATGTTACCATGCTTGTGAGATGAGTGATCATGCTCCTTTTCAACAAGATCAGAAACATATTCTGAGCCAATGATCTGACCATGACTGTTGATACGGAGCTGCAGATACTCGCAGTTAGTGATATAAAGATGCTAAGGGAAATATCCAAATAGTTACATTCACATAGTACGTTTAACCTAAACATGTTTCAGGTGCAAAGTAACAGAATAAGTTTCAGTAATTCACTAAGATGGAAAAGAAACATGTCATTAGCATTAGCATCTAAATTCAACTTACTTTCCAAATATTTGTATCGAGATCCACTTCATGCTTCCCTGACATGTCGATAGCATCCATGCTCAAAACTACAAAACAAATAAACATCAAATAATTAAGTTTAAGAAGACTAGTATTCAGAAGGGATGGAGAAAAGAAACTATGTGATCAATGGATTCCACTTACCATCACAAGGCAAAGATGGAAACGTCATATTTACATGAATTGGCAGAGTTTCTCCACGCTTTAAATCGACTGACATCTAAAAAACATGATACATGTTTCATTTTAATTACCATGGTTACATAAATTACAAAAGGAGATAATCCCCAACAAGCCAATCAAATGAATAGAGAACGCCAATGAAATAAAATCAACAGAGAGACTTAAAATCGATAATTTCCCAAATGATAAAATTCAACATTAAAATTTGACTAGGACATTCAAATCATTTTGCAAACCTCATTCACTTATGATGCCAAAAAATAAAAGTTATGATACCCAAAAAACTAATACATATACCAAGGTCAATGAGGCAACGCCAGACTTTCACTTAATCTCGACTACTCAACCAAAGAGTTGCAACAATGAATTTCAAAAATATAAGATGGAAGAACCTCGACTACATCTATCTATTGAGTTTCATAGAATACATAAAACAGAAGATCATCCACTGCCATTTACAGGACTATCTATAGCAGTTTCAAGGCAGGACATACCTGATGCACTGTAAGTGTGTTAAGATAGTAACTCAGCTCGTGCAAGAACAAAGTAGCCATTATAAGGAGACCAACAATCGAAACTACAATAACCAATAAATTTAACACGTTAACAAACACAAATCAAGCACTCAAAAGGGTGTCTGACTCTCAAAATTTCAACAAGAGCGATGTAAGAAAAAAAGCATTACCAATTGCACCAGATTGTGTTTTCTGCAACAAATGATCCTCTGCTCTTGGGAACGCATCAATGCTCCTTAGAGCCTGCTTCACACCCATCTTAGAAGCTTCCCTCAATACCAAAAGAATCGCAGTTTCAAGGACCTACAAAACTACAAAACCAACATTAGATATACTAAAATAGCCCAATTCAAACCATCAAATACTCTCCATATTGAACCCAATACTCTTATTTTTTATCAATATTTTTTAGTGTTCTAAAAATTTGTTTAGGCACCTACAAAACTACAAACCAACATTAGATATACTAAAATAGCCCAATTCAAACCATCAAATGCTCTCCATATTGAACCCAATACTCTTATTTTTTATCAATATTTCTTAGTGTTCTAAAAATCGGTTTAGACAGCCTAGTCATCAATAAACGATTTTTCTAGATCGATTTTTTTTAAAAAGTTAGTCTAGGCACTCACGAAATTAGGTGTATGGATACGCCTAATCAATAGTCCCGTATAAAACGCCTAACGATTTCTTGAACATTGTATTATTTCTCCATCTAAACAAGAAGAGAGCTTCTAAGGCGGTTTAACTAAAAGAGCCTACCAATCTCAAAATCAACACCCAACCCATCCAAGGAGATGCATCGTAAGATTCAAAGGAGATTGCTTTTTCGAAAATTAAATTCAGAGTTCTATAGACAATTGTGGCTCCTGAATCGAAAGATGATTTCAAAAAGGAATATGATTTGAGAAAACAAAACCTGTTCTAGAGATCGTACTTGAATCGAGGTTGATGAAGAGCAAGCCGAGAGAGAGAGAGAGATCTCCGGGTCCTTCTTCTCCGATGTTTGAACGGCGTCTCTCTTTCTCCGTCTCTTTATTTTTTTATAAATTGAGCCCTCGACTTATTTACAAAATACTAATTTAAGCATACAAAATCTTGTTATTTACGTAAAAGACCCTCGTACGCTTAGTATTTATACTGTGTGCCCCTAAATATTAATTAGCATTCATAATCTTGTTATTTACGTAAAAGACCCTCACAACTCTCAAAAGTTAGCGATTTTGTTACAACATTTCCTTCTTTTCCGTTTAGTAATTTTGGTCTAGCAATTCTACGTTTTTGTGAATTGGTAGAATACTATACAAGCCAACCAAATTGGACCTTGGAACTTCTGTTGTTGTGTTTGTTTTTTCATCAGAATCCGCAGATTGATTCACATCAACACAAGTCTATACAATACAGAGGTGAACAGAAACTTGAAAGGCTTTAACTTCATACCATACATACATGGACGGTCTTGACATTAATGAGACTCTAAACAATTTAGTAAGGTTTGTTAAAAAAAATTCTTATAAATTTGAAGATTTTTTCTAATATAAAATTTTCAAAAAGTTTTAGGAGCAGACAGATGTTTCATTTGGCTATGTCGAAGACCACCCCTGATACATGTAAGATATTATATTTGTCTCTCAACTTATTTTGATAGTTTAATTGAGAACTTCTTTCCTCTGCTTGGATTTTACGTACGAATCAGTGTAGATTAGCTACAAGGTTTTGTATACATTAATCATGATATATAAATGATTTCCACATGGGGGTTCTGGTTGAGAGGTTCAAACACACACCACACACACAAATCTGATTGGGCCATCTTATTAAACACCAATTGATTTGAGAGATTGGGACCCATAAGCCCAAACACAAGCTTCCCTCCATAGACTAACACCCAAAAGGATGCTTTGTAACTCCACGTTTTACATATGACTTCCAGACAACAAAACAAATAGATAGGAGTAATTGCTTTAGTTGCATTCGATCATCTCCATGGAGAATTATGATTCAGTACAAAAAAGTATAGATATTAATAAATATAGCTGAGTGTAAAGATATTAAGAGCACCTCCAACGTGGAGATATAAATGGAGTTCTCAGTATTTAAATAAATACATATTAACAAATCAGCCGAAATACTGACATAAAAATTCTCATTTAATAACTTTCCAAAACCGGTTCAGAACTTAAAGGATAGGTGTCCTTTAGACAACGTTTCAACGTGTTTAAAAAAAATTAATTAAATATTATTATTATTTCTTTTAGAAATTTCCACAGGTTTTTTAAAAATTAATTAAATATTATTATTATTTCTTTTAGAAATTTCCACAGGTTTTTGCCGTTAATGCTGCTTTAATAACGTTACTACAATAAACTCTTGCTACTTACCACTAATGTTTACAACCCTCCAGTAAAATCATGGGTTAAATAACATGAGAAAATCATGGGTCAAATCATCCTCTCTTATTACATGAGCCAGTGGTGTGTACTACCTCATAAGGTCATGTCATAATGTCGTGGGTCAAATTGTCAGTGTCGTAAATACTAAAAGCAAACTAAACATCATAACCTTTCAGGCCTTCACACGTCTTTTCAATTACATAATTCTATCAAACTCCCATTAACTTTCTATGAGTCCACTTCAAAGTTCATAATCATGTTCATGTCTTTCATCTTTTTTCTTTTTTTTTAATGTAGAAAAAGAATAACACGTGAGTTGTGACTTGTGAGTTGTGAACAGACTGCAAAACATGTTTCACGTGTCTTAATTTATCCACTAATGTCAACTTCTCTATACCTACCTTTAACTTTTGTCTAGCTTTTTCACTTCGATCTCACTTTGCATTCAGTTATGACATATATATATATATATATATATTCTCTTAAATATTGATTGCTTGATAAATTTTTTTTGATAAGTGATTGCTTGTATTACATTTCTACCATCAATTATGTTCATTTTTTAAAAATGTGTATACGTTGTTCATCTTCAACTCAATTCACTGAAACATGATGCATCGATTTAGAATTTAATTTTCATTTATTGTTTTGCCCATTTTCTATCAAACCAAAAAAAAAATCGCGTCGTGTGTAATCCACCGAGACTATACGAATGTATGTGTCAAATACATACAAAGAAAAAATCGTATGCTATAGTTTTTTTGAGCGGTGATACTAAATTAGCTAGTTGTTATCGGTTATCAAAATAAATAAATGAACAAATAAGAAAAATAAAGGAACTCATCAGCCTCATTTGGGAATCCATTTTCTATTTATGGAAAGTATATTAAACCAAACGGCTCCAAACCCCACATGGCACAAACATTGCATGTGCCCAGTCTTTCCCCACATATCTAAAAGAAAGTTGAGTTCTTAAATTTATCTTTGATATTTTGAGATAGTTTCTTTAAAAACTTTATTGTTTTGGATAGTTTCAACCGCATCATTTGATTTAATAAACACAACACTGATGTGTTATACTGTTTTGCATATACTAATATAATGAAATATATCAAATCATATATAAAACTAAAAATGAACAAAATATGTATATACGTTTAACAATACTAATTGCCCAACAGAATTATGTAAGGTTCAACCCAATTTATAGTTAAGTTTATTATACTCTACAAGATAATGTTGTAACATTCTGAGTTGTGATATGTAGAAAAACTTAAGAGAATTGATTTGACTACCTATGTCACCAAAATACATTTATCTTTTCCGTCACATATTTGTTTAGAATTCCAGGGTTAAGCGTGCTTATGCTGGAGTAGTGAAAGGATAAATGACCTATCGGGAAGTGATTCGCGATACCGTGCGAGTAAGGCCAAAACACGGGGAAATGTCGGGTGGTGATTGCAGGAAAAGTAAACAATGATTTCGAGCCTTGGAAAAATTTACGCACCAATCGTTGAAACAGGATGGGGCCCACGGGCCAAGAGAGCGGGCATGGATGGCCCATTAGCTGTGGGCGGTCGGGACGTTACAAATGGTATCAGAGCTGGTTAGCCATCTCAATTCTGATCTAGTATGTATATTTAATAAAAAAAAATGAAACACAACACGCAAGTTACCAAAATATAAGAGCACTCCCAATGGGGAGTTTTAGCCCAAACTTTTTCTATATATATATATATATATATATATTAATATTTAATTATCAAGATCTTAATTTTATGGGAAGCTTAATTCAAAGTATTTTTACAAAAATCTTTTATTTTGTATTTTTCGTAAAATTAAAATTTCATAATTAAATATTAATATAAATATATATACATACACGCATATGTATTTCGAAAGTACTTCCATCGAAAATGCTCTAACATTTACGTTGCTCAAGATTCTTCCTCCAATACTTTGATTAATATAATAATATATGTATTATTAGCAGATTTTCTTTTCTCCTTGTTCTTTAAAAATATGGTTTCCTTAGTATGGAAAACATGAAGCACGTGACCAAATGTTTCAGATCTCTTATAGTGCGTTCTTATATATAGTTTATATGCAAGTGTTTGTATCTCTTCACTTCCACAAACATACCAAAGCAACAGTATCTGTACTCAGAGAGAAATATCATGAAGTATTGTAGCTTGAGTCTCGGTCCAGTGACCTCTTCGCTTCAATCTTGTAGCCCACATTCTACGTGAGTTTTTTTGCTTATCTTGATCCAATATCGTTACTAGCTGAACCTAGCTCTTAATGCGTTTTGAAAACTAGCTATAGGGTTAATCAATCTCTAGCCACAAGACCTAAGGAGATCAATGCATTCTATAATGGGAAAGAACGTGAACACGATCACGTAGAGATCCAGGTACAATATAATCTCTATTTTCCTCTTGTATATATGTTGTTCTTAATTATTGACTTATAAATACAATAATGAATATACGAAGATAAGGGCAATAATAGAGATTGCTAGCAAGGAAGGTGGGATAACGGCGTTAGAGTTAGCGCCGATGAGAGTGGAATCACCGTTAGGGTGTTCGGTGAAGAGATCTGTGAAGAGTTTTTTGGAGAAGAGGAAGAAAAGAAACAAAGCTTTTGCACCTTACACCTCCACGTCTTCCTCCTCTTCGCATAATTTCTAAACCCCAAATTGTTTTATTTACAATTTCTTTTTTTTTTGGGTTAAAATGTTAAAATTATTTACAATTTCCAAGCTTCTTTTTTCTTTCAATTATCTACCAAAACAAGAAAGAACCTTCTCTTATATATGGGATTCTAGCTAGTATTTATCCTTTGCATTTTTCCGTATACTCGATGATGAACTTCGAGTTTTTTCTTTCTTTCTTGTTTGTAAGATCAAGATGTTGCAGTTGTATAAATTCAGATCATCTTGATTGCAGTTTATTAAAACCTTTTAATTATATGTTGTTTAAAGTTTTTTTACATGTTAAAATACTTAAAATTTCTAAAGTGAAACTGGAAAAAAAATGCAAGAATAGTTGTTTTTCCCCCATGATATCTCGTGCATGAATTTCGTATCTTCCTATGATGAAAATTACGAGGCTTAGTCAAAAAAGATTGAGAAAAAAAAAGTTAGGAGGTTGTTCGTTCATTTGAAGTTAGATTTACCTAGAAACAGTGCCGGTCCTACAAAACTCAGGACCAGAAACAAATTAAAAAAAAAATTCACTAGACCAAAAGAAAATTATAAAAATTTGTGGCCGAAATGTTATTTACAATTAAGTGGCCAGAAGTTACTGCTTATTTGGTTTGCTCCAAAAGTCCGCTCTGCCTCGAACTCGTGCTAATGTGAACATAAACATCACACTTTGAAGTGCCCAGTGCACTGTTTAAATTATACTAGTATCATAGCTACAACTTAATTAAATATTTTCAATTCTTTTACTTTTTTCTTACTTTGCTAATATCAAGA